>JAQJVK010000012.1:24221147-24821147 GCA_035578135.1 Flexamia atlantica
TGAAGAAAGATTGATTCTAGCCAGCGGACTCAAGAAAAGTGGTCTAGATGTGTTTGAAGAAGTCCATTGCCCTTCAAATCTAGGAAGCATGAGTTGACATTCTAGCGATCAACCAAACAAAAAAAGAAGGATTTATGGTTGATTCAACAATACGATTTGAAGATTCCCTTAACCAAGAACAAGATGTCGAGCGTGAAAAGAATTAAGTCAATATATGAACCAACAATTCCCTATTTCAAAAAAAAACATGACATCAAAATTGCAAGTGTAATAGGATTACTATTTGGTTCAAGAGGAACTCTCACAAAAAATATATTTTATCAAGTTCAAAATTCATAAGTCAGTTGACAAAGTTTTAGTTCTCAATATTAAAAACATCCTGTTTATATACTCCAAAACCATCTATATAGCAAATCCAATGTAACAAAATTGTCAATGAATTAAGTTTGAAACTATATGGTTATGTAAACACGGTAAATACAATATAAAACTAATAAAATACTAATAAAACTATTTTTATTACACTGTGTCATTAGGCAAACCATGTATGCATGGTCAATAGCAGTTTCAATTTGTTCTCTCTATCGAAAGTTGAACCAGGAATCCCAATAGATAAGAGAAATAGATAAGAGAAATCCGAGGTAAAAAAGGAGCTGGTAATTAAAACAGTTAAGATATTTTGACTATACTCATAGGTAAGCTATTTTGACTAGTAAGTCATAGGTACTTCATTTCACCATTCCAGCTGCACGGCCTGCGCCACGAGAACGTGAACCCGCTGCTGGGCTGCCTGGTGGACCCAGGGCGGCCCACGCTGGTGTGGGAGTGGTGCAGTCGCGGCTCCCTGGAGGACGTCCTCATACAGGACGAGATCAAGCTGGACTGGAGCTTCCGACTGTCGCTGCTCACCGACCTCGTCAGGGTGAGTCCTCAGGCAATATTTAGGACACCATAATCAATATGCACTATGCAATATGGTTGACTGACGAGTAAATCAGAAAGCAGTGCTCAAGATTCTCTCAAATGGCTGCAATTTTCTGATTAGCTGAAATAGCTGCACATCAATCTATGATTAGCTGAAACATTCTACGTCGTTTGGAAGACTTGCGCAAGTTACTTACTGTGTAATTCTTCAGTTAACACAAAATTTGCAGAGCCCAATGATAATATGAAATTGGCTTTCTACAGTCACTACTTGGGTTAAGTGTGATATTTCAAATTGGAGGACAACTAACGAATAATTAAGCAATAACAGGGAACACAACGAAAATAGGGGGGTTAGTTTCAAAGTTCCTTTCTTGACCACCCATTGGTCTTTTGATACATAAATGGGCCTTAATTTAAGTGCTAAAAGAAAGGTTATATTGATAAATAAATTTAAAAATTTAAATATGGAATGACATTTTTTTATTTTACATTGTTTTGACCCAACTCCCTCTCATACAATTTATTACAACAATGCCAATTTTCCACTTTGATTATACCCACATGTAATTGATAGTTTTTTCACCCTTCAAGCTTGTTTATTGAGGAATAAAACCCAATGTATAGTATTGGATGAGTACCCAAAACTAATTTAGGAGATAACTCCTTGGACTTCTTTACTATTATAAGTATGCTTTCCTCAATATTCTTTCGATAAAATTCATTCTTGCACCTCTCTTTCTCATACATTAAACTTTCATTCATTGGTTATTGACGGTATAGGTAGACCACCATTAGACCACCCATTAGACCACATGGTAATTTGTCGTCCGACTCAAATCAGATTTTATTACAAGTGACCTAAGTTCCAGTTCTAGTTTGTAATTTTTAAGCATAAGAAAAACACCTATCATTCAATCCATATGAAACCTAGTTCACATTGAAGACCGTCTGATTTGAGTTGGATGACACAAAAGTAACACCACTAAGTGGTTTCAAACCAACTCGGGGGCAATAAAATCATCTTTAAGATGGCAGAAGGATTCCTAAGACAGTGACTGTTGCCACAGGGGATGCGTTACCTTCACTCAGTGCCTCACAGGGTCCACGGGGCCCTCACGTCTCGCAACTGTGTCATCGACGCCCGCTGGGTGCTCAAGATCACCGACTACTGTCTCAACTCGTTTTATGAGGCACAGAACATCGATCCACCCGCAAAGACTGCCAGAGGTAACTCATTTCCAACTTGTCAGATTTTCTGAAGAGATGGACTAGATGCTAGGGAACCATTATGTGGCAAATGAGGGACAGTCAAATTCAGATCTGTAGAACAATCACATTGTGTGAAAGGAAAATTTATTGTAATAGTGTAATGTTGTATGATTTCATATCAACTGTCTATCTTTAATCAGATGTTCTTTAAGATTGTTTATGTTTATGTTTAAAATGTCATGTTCATTTTATAATAAGAAATGTAGTTTTTTATAGTTGAATAAAACCATATCAATTTGGTTTTTAACTTATTTTCTCTTTTACATTCATAACAATTTATTCAACTATAATTTTTTGTTTCTCATATTAAAAGTTCTTCCTTTATTCAAGTTTATTTAAATAATCTAAATGGATAAGTACTTTAAACCTGACCGCCTATCCTTGGACCCTAATGACCCACACTCTGATCGTCGGTGGAAACATTGGAAAACCACATTTGAGAATTTCATGGAAGAAATATGCGCTGCTGAAGAAGACCAACTAAAACTTCTTACTAATTTTCTGGACTACAACATACATGAAACAATCTCGGAAGCTGAATCATATATCGAAGCTATTACAATTCTTGATAAAATTTTCATAAAACCCACTAATGAGATATATTCACGGCATCAACTGGCCACAAGAAGACAGGAATCAGAAGAAAGCATCGATCAGTATCTCAGAAAACTAAAGGAACTTAGTAAGGCATGCAACTTTAAATCTGTCACTGCTAATGAAAATCAAAACGAGTACATAAGGGACTCTTTTATTAGAGGATTAATATCACAGTCCATTCGGCAAAGACTACTTGAAAATCTAACTTTAACTCTTGAAGAAGCTTACAATCAAGCTATTACTTTGGAGTCGGCTGAAATTCAGGCAACTTCGTACTTTTCAACCCCATGTAATTCTATATCTCAATCCACTCCTAAAATTGGTGATATTGGTGACACTGATGTCTCCCAGTCAACGTCTGATTCGACTTCACACCAGTTATTCTCGCTAAGAAGAAGAGACATGTGTTTCTTTGGTGGGCAGTCTCGACACTCTCGGGACAACTGTCCAGCCACAAACTCGGTTTGCAACATCTGTGAAAAGAAAGGACATTGGGCAACTGTTTGCAACTCTCGTAAACAAACTAGGCTGTCTAAAGATAAAACTCCTCATAGTACAAAGACGGAAATAAACTCTATGTCTTCCTCTCTTCTTGCTGCCTCACAAAAATGTCTTTCGAAAGCTACAGTCTCACTGATTGTAAATGGTAACCAAGTAGATGCGCTCATTGATACAGGAAGTTCAGACAGTTTTATATCCGATACTACTGTTAAAAGATTTAATATTTCTAAATACCCAACAAAGCATGAAATATCTATGGCTTCAACTAGCCATGTTTCATCAACTCTTGGCCACTGTATTGTTGACATGGTGTATGATGGGCACCAATACCCACAAACTAAGCTACATGTCCTAACTGATTTATGTGCTGATGTTGTAATTGGACATGACAACTTTCGTCAACATTCAGCAGTGGAGCTGAATTTTGGCGGTAAGCGCCCACCACTTAATGTTTGCAATCTACTCAGTGCTTAAGTATCACCACCACCACTGTTTGATAATCTAATTAATGACGTCAAGCCTGTAGCCATCAAGTCCCGTTGCTACTCTGAAGATGATAACAAGTTCATAAAAAGTGAAGTAAAGAGGCTTATCTCTGAAGGAATAATTGAACCAAGTACGTCACCTTGGAGAGCCCAAGTGGTTGTTGTCAATAATGGGCACAAGAGACGTCTATGTGTTGACTACTCTCAAACTATTAATAAATTCACACAACTTGATGCCTATCCTTTACCTCACATCGAGTCATTTGTCTCTAAACTTGCTCAGTATAAAGTGTTCAGTACAATCGATCTGAAAGAGGCATATCACCAAATACCTATTCGGAATGAAGATAAAGCATTCACTGCATTTGAAGCTAATGGAAGACTCTACCAATACACTCGCATACCGTTCGGCGTGACTAATGGTGTGGCCTGTTTTCAACGAACCATCGACCAGATTATGGAAACTGAAAATCTGCTGGACACGTTCGCTTACCTGGACGATGTAACTATTTGTGGTCAAAATCAAGCAGAACATGATCAAAACCTACAAAAATTCATGGAAGCTACTAAAAAGTATAATCTTACCCTAAACAAAGAAAAATGCAAGTTTTCGTTGACCAGCATTCCAGTTCTTGGCTATATCGTAGAAAACATGTCAATGCGTCCTGATCCTGACCGCTTAAAATCACTCTTGAACTTCCCCATTCCTACTGACAACGCAAGCCTCAAAAGAGCTCTTGGCATGTTATCTTATTACACAAAGTGGATCCCTAAATTCTCTAAGAAGGTTCATTGCCTTACTTCTGTCAAATCTTTTCCATTAGGCAGTAACGAGATATTGGCTTTTAAAACTTTGAAAGAAGAGATAGCAAACTCCAGTATGTCCGCAGTCGAAGAGAATATTCCGTTTACTGTGGAAACGGATGCGTCTGAATCAGCTATAGCAGCTACTTTATCGCAAGCTGGAAGGCCAATATGTTTCTTTTCAAGGACTCTTACTAAGAGTGAACAACACTTGCCTGCAGTCGAAAAAGAGGCCCTCGCAATATTCGACTCGATTCAGAAGTGGAGGCATTTTCTGATTGGAAGACGATTTAAATTGATAACGGACCAGAAGTCGGTCTCTTACATGTTCAATCAAAAACACACGGGGAAGATTAAGAACAACAAGACTTTGGAGTGGCGATTGGAACTAGCGCCTTTCTCTTATGACATAGTGTACCGTTCCGGAAAAGAAAATGTAGTAGCAGATGCATTTTCACGTGTTTCATCTTCCCTTTCTTGTAGAGATTCAGAAAAACTCCATAAAATTCATTGTGACATAGGACACCCTGGAATCGTATGGATGGTTCACTTCTTGAAATGCAAAAATCTTCCTTACTCTATCGAAGATGTCCGGCGAATGACCGCTTCGTGCTCTGTTTGTGCAGAAGTCAAACCTCGATTCTACCACAAACCCCCATCGACACTAATCCATGCAATGGCTCCTTTTGAGAGACTTAATATTGATTTTAAAGGGCCCATACCTTCTGTGACAAGGAACAAATATATCCTAACGGTTGTCGATGAGTTTTCAAGGTATCCGTTTGCTATTCCGTGCTCAGACACATCAGCATCTTCTGTCATTAAAGCCCTTACACCAATCTTCACCATCTTTGGAATGCCTGCTTTTGTCCACTCCGACCAAGGTTCTGCTTTTATGTCAAAAGAACTGAACGATTTCTTGCACTCCAAAGGAATTGCCACAAGCCGGTCTTCACCTTACAACCCTCGAGGTAATTCTCAAGCTGAGAGATACAATGGAACGATTTGGAAGACAGTATCTCTCGTTCTAAGAAACAAAGGTCTGAAGACAGAACAGTGGGAGTGTGTTTTACCGGAAGCTTTGCACTGTATACGTTCTTTACTGTGTACAGCTACTAATGAGACCCCGCACGAACGCCTTTTCAAACATCAAAGACGATCGTTTTATGGCACTTCTCAACCACAATGGCTCATGAATCCGGGGCCAGTATTGGTTAGAAGACACGTGAGAACTAACAAGTATGAACCTTTAGTAGAACAAGCCCAGTTGATAGAAGCCAATCCAGACTATGCTCGAATCAAGTATAGAGATGGAAGAGAGTCTCTGGTATCGGTGCGCCATCTCGCAATTCCTCCTGAAGCCATCCATCAAGAGGATGATCTTATGTCTCAATTATCGCCAGACTACGTTTCTTCGGAAAATCTCACTCAAGAACAAAATCCTGTTTCTCAATACCGAACGGTACTCCACCTCAACCTCCACTTGAAACGTCCACTTTACATGAGGCTGTAACCCCTACTTCAGTGAAGAATGATCAAGACTCAAACTTACGCCGTTCTACTAGAATCAGAAGACCTCCTGCCTATCTAAGTGATTATATGTAAAAAAAAAGAAGGTGGGGTGAATGTAATGTTGTATGATTTCATATCAACTGTCTATCTTTAATCAGATGTTCTCTAAGATTGTTTATGTTTATGATTACAATGTCATGTTCATTTTATAATAAGAAATGTAGTAGTTTTTTATAGTTGAATAAAACCATATCAATTTGGTTTTTAACTTATTTTCTCTTTTACATTCATAACAAATAGTGCCAGGTTTTTTCATCATAACAGCTGATTATTTCTTGAGGAGAGCTACAAAATTCATATAGTACCAAAAGTTTGTGCAGTCTCCATGTGTGTTGTGTGTGTGGCAGACCTGCTGTGGACGGCCCCGGAGCTGCTGAGGTGTGAGGCACTGCTCCCAGCCCGGCGATGTCTACAGCTCCGCCACATCATGTTAGATGGTTGTGTTGTGTGTGTGTGGCAGACCTGCTGTGGACGGCCCCGGAGCTGCTGAGGTGTGAGGCACTGCGCCGTCGCGGCTCCCAGCCCGGCGATGTCTACAGCTCCGCCACATCATGTTAGATGGTTGTGTTGTGTGTGTGTGGCAGACCTGCTGTGGACGGCCCCGGAGCTGCTGAGGTGTGAGGCACTGCTCCCAGCCCGGCGATGTCTACAGCTCCGCCACATCATGTTAGATGGTTGTGTTGTGTGTGTGTGGCAGACCTGCTGTGGACGGCCCCGGAGCTGCTGAGGTGTGAGGCACTGCTCCCAGCCCAGCGATGTCTACAGCTCCGCCACATCATGTTAGATGGTTGTGTTGTGTGTGTGTGGCAGACCTGCTGTGGACGGCCCCGGAGCTGCTGAGGTGTGAGGCACTGCGCCGTCGCGGCTCCCAGCCCGGCGATGTCTACAGCTTCGCAATCATCATGCAGGAGGTGGTGGTGCGTGGCGAGCCCTTCTGTATGCTGTCTCTCTCCCCGGAGGGTAAGTTTGAGCTAAGCGTTTAAGATTTTGTTTTTAAGTGTAATAAAAATTATTTAATTTATCCATATTTTAAACATTATAACTTAGCACTCTTATGTTGTAAGATGTGGGAAATAAAACCCAGGTTAGTCATAATATAATGATCTCTGTACTCATCCAGTACACAAAGTACGAAGAATGAATGTCACTCATAAAATGAACAGAGTAACTCGCTCTTTGTCTTTGGGACTACATTTTGATAAGTCCAACAGGTGTAATTAAGAATTATCTACTATATATTGAACACAGTGATTAAATATTTATTACTTAACATTAGTAAACACTTGTTCCCGCTAATCAACGCTTAACTTAATATTTCAAATGTGAAATGTTCAAAACGGAGATTCAATCAATCAATAATTTTTTTTATTCATTCAGTACCACAAAGTAAAATAAATTGCATGGTATTTTTGTCATATGTACAGAGTAACTAACCTAGTACTACATCTTGATTAGTCCTTGACCTTTTCCTTTCATCTACTTTCAGATCAACGTGGCAACTTTTACATCAAACTTAAATTTTGAAGAATCGCATAAAAATGGACCGTAGACCTTATTATTTCGAACTTGCTTAAAATTAAATAGATGAATTGATATCCATTTAATATTTTTATTATCATTTTAATAAGGCAAGGAGAAATCATAGCTATAAACCCAAAATCCAATGTAACTATCATGATTTCCAACATGTCCAACTTTTTATCTAAAAAGTTTAAATTTTACATTTCTCTGTCATGTATTATCACCTTTGAAACTTGAAATGTTAACGGAGCCGTGTGTCTCGGCCGCAGAGATACTGGAGAAGGTCAAGCGGCCGCCGCCGCTAATCCGGCCGTCGGTGAGCAAAGGCGCGGCGCCACCCGAGGCCATCAACATCATGCGGCAGTGCTGGGCCGAGCAGCCCGACATGCGGCCCGACTTCAACGCCGTGCACGACCTCTTCAAGACGCTCAATCACGGCAGGTCACACATTTTTATTTAGTTTGTTGTTGTTATTGTGAGGGGGGGTTTAGGAAGCTTGAGTTGACCCACCCCGCAGAAATCCTGTGAGGCTACTTCAGCTAGTTTTGTGCCTTTTTGTACGGCTAAAGGAAAGATAATATGGAGGTTTCCCTTGTAATATAAGGGGGATTTAGTAGTCTGGGTTTCCCCACCCCTCAGGAAAATCTTGTGAGGGTACTTCAGCCATTATTTTGTCTTTCTGCATGGCTACCGGAAAAGGAAAGAAGCTTCCCTTTGATTATCTCTTAGGCTCACAGCCTTTGGTAGATTAATAAAAGGGAAGCAAAGAGAAAACGGAAAAGGTAAATGGAATAGGATTGGCCAAGCTTATTCTAAGTGGGCAAAGATTTACCTTTATCCAATGGATGTGGACTTCAAGGGATAAGTGGCCCTCATCTTGGCCCTCGTCTTGGCTACCAGTACATCCTCGCCCAAACAGTCATCAAGTCCAGCCTTCTCTGGTGGGGAACTGAAGTTCAATGAAAGACAGCTACAACTTCAGCTTCCTCCAGTCGTGACAACTTCCTTTGCTGTACCCTGTATTGGTATCTAAACCAGTAAAAGCCAGTTAGGATCCTACTGGAGGTTGTTTATTTTAGGAAACAGTAAAAATAAAATCCTTATTTTAGTTTTGGCATAGTAATTTAGAATGAGCTAAATAATTCATTTTTGTACTTTATTTAATCACTTAATCACTTAATCACTTTAGTAAGACAGGTACCTCATTGAGGACGTTACCCTGAATATGAGTGAAGGATGAGTGTGATGATCGTGATGATAGTGACGCGATCTTGTAGCCTTGTTACTGACTAAGGTTGGCATGTTCCTTAGACAGGATTGTTAATTAATAGCCCAACAACCAATGGCAGCTGGCTCCAGAAACAACCCTTCAAAAAGCTACTAACTTTTCTCGGGATCGATCCGGCTACCTACAAGTTTGTAGGCGGGCACTATAACCACTACACCAACCAGCCGTTTTGTTAAAACACTTGTGTTTTATAAAAAAAACACAACAAACAAAGTTATTATAAGACCACCACATGTCTTGGTGGAAGGCCTAACACAGCTGGATAGTGGGTGGGCGATTTTCTTTAATCATATGCATTCTACAATTTCAAGAATGAATATAGTTTTATGTTTATCAGAGAAAATTGTGTAAATCATTTTTTATATAAGATAACTGATTGAGAATTTCCCTTTCATATCCATCATGAAAGTTTAATTGGTGTAATCTATACTGAATTTCAAACCACTCCTCCTCTGTTAGAAGTAGAAAATTTATATTTTTATGACACTGTGAAGTCTTTGATGCTCATGCAATATATGATTCTGTCATGCAATATGATATAACATTATCAGACCACACACGACTGATACAATATCGTAGGTGTCTATACTGTCGTCCTTGCATTTTTTGATAACAGTTATTCAAAATATCCTCATGTGGCATGCTTTACTGATAACAAAACTGCATAAAAGTTTCCTCACACTTTGATTGTTGTCAAAGTTAGACGTGCACTGTAATTTTTTGAAATTTTTTCTCTGACCCTAAACTATTATTAATTTTTTAATTATATTATATTTTTATTTATTTATATGTTAATCCTATTGTTGATACATCAGACTATAATGAATGAATTGCACCAAAGGTAAGATTTTAATTTGATTCTAACTGAAAGTTTCTTGATACTAGTCGTTGCAATTAGTGTAATTGGCTTACAACCATATCAAAAAAGTGTCCTTGCCACAAAGCTTTAAAATTTTATGTTAATATAGGACTAATTAAATTTTACAAACTAAATTCGAGGTGCTCTGACACATATTTTCTACTCAGCATATTTTTCTCTTTTGCATTTTAATTATTCACTCTTTTAGAAAGCCTCTCAGACAAGCGACCTAGTTGTTAACTGGTAAATGGCTTTGTGTTATACACTAGAGCTTTCATACCCTTTATAGTAGTTTTCTAAATACAAATAGGTTAGGGTGTCTTTTAGGTTCAAACTGTTTGATGATATGGTAATATAATATTCAAAGGGATTATAGAAATATAGTGGAAATTTAATTTTGTTGTTAGAAAATGATGAAAACTCAAAAACTAAGTACTTGTATGAATAAAAAATGAAAATAGAATTCATTTCCTGTTATTTTAATTCAATAACTTTTTATTTTAGGTGAAGAGGACTAATCCACCAATTACTTTTAAGTAGTTTGGTCATGAGTGTTATAGTTTCAATTCATGCCCCAAGTTTTTATATTTTGCATTACAGGAAGGTCAACTTTGTGGATACGATGTTCCAAATGTTGGAGAAGTATTCCAACAATTTGGAAGACCTTATTAGAGAGCGAACCGAACAGTTGGACATGGAGAAGAAAAAGACTGAACAACTCCTCAACAGAATGTTGCCGAGGTTAGCAAAAATATAATGAGGTCTTAGCATATCTATACAAAATTAAATATGCTAGATTTTTTATTAAAACTCCTCCAATAGTTCTGAACCAATTTAATGATTTAGATGTTTTTGCAAAGAGCTCTGCATGAACTTTTATAGAAAACAAAATTATGGTCGGCTGAAGAGGGTTCCCAACATACGCCAAAATGTCCTAAGTACATGCTCTGGGCAGTGTCATTTAGCACCACCAGTTTTCATAATTGAAATAAATACAGTGTGTAAAAATGTCCGTCCCCCCCTCTTTAATTTTTTTGTTTGTTCAGACAAACAACTAACCTTTGGGGAGTGATGCTAACTCAATCCAAATAATTTTTTGACATTATCAACAATTTTGAGTGTCCCCAAAAAATGGGGGATTTTGGGGACAACTCAAAATTTTCAAATGCAAACCCCTTTTGAGTGATCCCTCATTTTAAGAGTTTTCAAAAAGTAGATGAATGGTGAAAGTTGGAGGTCTCTAACGTGTGTCTATCGAAATTGACAGCTTATCAAAATTTTGAATACAACACACATCATTAAAACCTAGCATCTAGGACGTTTGGAGTTTTAATTCACCTTTGGTGACTTAAAAATGAAACAACCCCGAGAAAAATGTTACTGAATGAAAAAGTGGTCTCTTTTGGTGATATTTAAAATTTTGAGTGTCCCCCAAAAATGGGGGATTTTGGGGGCAACTCAAAATTTTTAAATGCAAACTCCTTTTGAGTGACCTCTCATTTTAAAGAACTTTAAAAAAATAGGCGAATGGTGGAAGTTGGAGATCACTAACGTGTTTCTATCAAAATTGGCTGCTTGTCAAAGTTTTGAATACGACTCCTAGAAATTTTGACAAGCTGCCAATTTCGATAGAAACACGTCAGAGACCTCCAACTTCCAGAATTTGCCTATTTTTTTAAAGCTCTTTAAAATGAGGGGTTGCTCGAAAGGGGTTTGCATTTAAAAATTTTGAGTTGTCCCCAAAATCCCCCATTTTTGGGGGACACTCAAAAATTTAAATATCACCAAAAGAGACCACTTTTTCATTTAATAACATTTTTCCCAGGGTCGTTTCATTTTCAAGTCACCAAATGTGAATTCAAACTCCAAACTTCCTAGACACCAGGTTTCATGGATCTGTTGCAATCAAAACTTTGACAAGCTGTCAATTTCGATAGAAACACATTAGATACCTCCAATTTTCATCATTCATCTACTTTTTGAAAGCTCTTTAAAATGAGGGGTCACTCAAAAGGGGTTTACATTTGAAAATTTTTAGCTGCCCCAAAATCCCCCATTTTTGGGAGACACTCAAAATTTTTGATAACGTCAAAAAATAATTTGGGTTCAGTTAGTATCATTCCCAAAAGGTTAATTGTTCGTCTTAACGAACAAAAAAATTAAAGAGGGAGGGACGAACTTTTTTTACACACTGTATATTGTTGTTAAGAATAATAATAATTATCGTATGGCTTTTGGTAGAGGGAGGCCACCAAGTAAGTAGCAGATCTCTTCGCCGAAAAATCTGCGCATTTTTTTTATACACAGGTTAAGAAAAAGAGCTGTATAGTGTTTTCTTTTATTTCAAAATAATTGTATTAACACAGTAAGAAGATATATTGCATTAAAGTTTAATCCCAGCTTTAACACTATGGATATTATAAATATGTATTGTAAACGTGAGTTAACATACACGATTCATGGAATCGCAGTATAGACTCCACAACTCTTTAACATTACATAGTTACAGTATTTAGAGCCACACGAATTACACTTAAGGCTATAATTACAACCAATCCACACTAATCCTTCATTTATCATATGCCAGTTGAAGTAAAAAGCCAGTGTTTCATCCCATTCTTAAAGAAGTTAATAAAATATAGATAAATTATACTTACTAGATATAACTAAGAAAAGTGTTATAGTTTTGTACTAATTTCTCTTGCTCTCACTTCCAGTTCCGTAGCGGAGAAGCTGAAGCTAGGTCAGCCGGTAGATCCGGAGGACTTCAGTGAAGTCACGATCTACTTCTCTGACATCGTGGGCTTCACGACCATCTCCGCTTACTCGACACCCTTCGAAGTCGTTGACCTTCTGAACGATCTCTACACGTGCTTTGATGCGACCATCAATGCCTACAATGTCTATAAGGTGAGTATTTGCTTCATTGTAAAGATTCAACATCATCTAATATCCTAGGAATGTCCCCAGTGACATGTGAGAGAAACATTAATAACCTGAATATTTTTACAGATTTTGTGGTTTAAAATATTATCATGTTCATGCAGATGAATTTAATGATGACTTTTTAATCGTTCATCAATGCCATTTTTTGTAAAGGCCATCATTATTTACCAAGAAACTTAATCACCTACATTTTGTTTGATCTCCCACTCAATCATCTACCGACCTCTAAGATTTAGTCTTCCACTCTAGGTAGAGACTATAGGAGACGCGTACATGGTGGTGGGGGGACTGCCTGTACGCATGTCAGATCACGCCAACCAAATAGCGACAATGGCGCTGGATCTGCTACATCAGAGCGGGAAGTTCAAGATCAGGCATCTGCCCTACACCCCTCTGAGGCTAAGGATAGGCCTGCACACAGGTAGGTTAAGTGTTTGATTTTAAATGGTGCACTTCTTAAGGTCACTTCTACTAATTTTTTAAATTATTATTTGTGTTTGGAAAGTAAAATTTTGATAGGGTACATTATCTAATTTATCTCTGTGAATGAGTTTCAGGAGCTACAATAAATGAAGTTAAAAGCTAGTAATATGAGTAAATCTGGGTAAATTAAAAATTTAATATATTTTGTAAAATAATTGATTTGTTATGATTGGTGCCTTGTACATTTTCGCTCATACACTTATGACTTGAGAGTTAATTATTATGATTTTTCTCAATATTGTTTGCAGGGCCTTGCTGTGCAGGAGTGGTTGGTCTAACAATGCCAAGGTATTGTCTGTTTGGTGACACTGTCAACACTGCTTCCAGGATGGAGTCTTCTGGTAAGTACTAGATTTTCTTCTCACCAACCATAATAGTATGGTGTCAGTCATATCAAAAATATTATCTTCATTCATTTTTAAACACCTGATTCTTTTTCACCCGATGTGTTTTATCTTATGTGAAATGTTTGAATAATGTTGTCCTGTGATTTTTTCTAAGTAGCAAACTGCATGATGTACAGCCCACCCGGACCTGAAACTTTCCTGTGATAGCCCTAGATGGCTCTCTGACTGATCTATTCCAGTACAAAGGGGTCGAAAGTGGGTACAGTAATTAGAAGCTGTATTGGTAAATCTATTGGTTGTCTGGATTGACCAGCTTCCTGTTCAGCTTTGTTCCTTCTTGTCTCTTTGGGAATCCTGACTGAGCTTGGATACCGAGTGGATCTTGTCTATCTGGGAGGGGATGAGGGACCCTTATCCAACAAACTTCTAATCGCTTGTTAGTCTGGTGGAGAGTGAATCGACCTGCGTGAGACTCTTCACAAAAAGCAGAACTCCCAGATGGGTGTAATTTTCTGGTAATGCTTAAAAAATCTTGGGTTAGAGAGTGAGTCACCCTCAGAAGAGGCTGGGGGTGGGTTGGAAATGTACCTCTCTTCCTTCAGGGGCAATGCTGACTAACCATACCATACCTTTCCTATCCTGATAATTCCTTCCATCCATAAGTTACATAATATCTCAAGGAAGAGTACCCAGCTGGCAATACTAGGACTTTTATTCTTCCAAAGTCTAATAGTCTCCCATAATGGGATTTCCCAGGAGCGGCGTGGAGGATCCATATCTCGGAGGCGACCAAGAACAAGCTGGAGGAGCTGGGGGAATTCCAGCTGGAGTATCGGGGAGAGACGGAGATCAAAGGGAAGGGACGGATGCCGACGTACTGGCTACTCGGCAAGACTGGCTTCGACAAGGAGCTGCCCACGCCGCCGCCCCTCGGGTACAAGGGCTTTTTTCTAATTTAGAGAACCTATCTTTGATTATTGAATATAATTTTAGAGTTATTGAACATGATCAAAAGTTATCCATTGATTCTTTTCTGAAGATGTAATTTATTTTCCTTGCTAAAGAGGGTAAAGTTTGAGTTTCAATGCTTTAGATTGGATTTGCAAATTGATCTAACTTTTAACAATTCAGTGAAATCACAAAAACTCAATTCCTGGTAACTGGACGACTCTAAACACTCTGGATAACTAGAGACCTTTGTTTTTACTTTAAGCGGGTAACTTTTTTACAGCAAGAACAGTAGTTGTTCCTATTTCCATGCCCAACCATTAATCTTATTTTGTGGTTATTTTATTTTTAATTATACTTTTATGAAGTCCAAAAAAGTGTTTCAATAAAGATCAGTATTTAAAGCTATTTTTGGGAGTTTTCTTCATCCCCCAGAATGTAATCTGGATCCCCCCCCCCCCTTAATGACATTCCACTAAACTGACAGAATCTAAGTCCACATTTTATCGAGTTTGTTAAACTTGCTGAATAATAATATAAAGTGGTATTTTAGCCACATTTTACTGTCATAATTTTTTTCAGCCCTTTCCCTTTGCCATTTTTAAACACCTTTTCAACTCAAATTTTTTGGTTAATTTTAATTTTTATAACTATGATGAATATTTGGGAAATTATTTGAAAATGTTTAGAAATAAATATAAAGAAAAAATTTTCTTTTAAAAGTATTTTAACTTCAAGGTTTTGTTTCATGCGCACAGAGAAAGCCATGGGTAAGAAGTTCAATCTTTGTTTTGTTAACAGTACAAGTACAACTTTAAATTGCATTCATCTGACTACTGAATTTTACACATGAAAATAAGCCAATTAGATTTTTTCCTAATATGGTAACTTAGCCAAATCCATTTCAAATCAAAACTTGATGGTGAAGGTGCTCCTGCACTCAAAATTTTTACTACCTGACAAATTTTTATCTTCAGAACATATTATTTAAGCTTTTATGCCAATGCCAATGGCATTTTTATACCTGAGAGAAATTTTAAACACTTTTGAGGAGAAGCAGTCCAAACCCATAATATGATTTAATTTGCTTAAGTTATCAAATTTTTAAGCTATTTTTATGCAATCCATAAATTTCATTTTTACATAACATTCATAAATTAAATTAATTGATAAAATGCTACTATTAACCAACTTATATACATCGATACAGTACCCCTTACTTTGAATCCCTTCCTAACAACACAACTCACATGTATAGACTGGACGAGAGCCTGATCCTGTTTGGCCGCACGGGAGTGCCGAGCGGGGGCGGCAGCGGGGAGGCGCCCCCGCCGGACGGGGGCCTGCCCCGCATCCGCTCGGAGGACAGCGGCTCCGTGGACCTGTCGCTGGAGGTGCCCGTCGTTCACCACACTCGGTCCCGGCCACCGGGGCTCATCACGCAGATGTCTCTGGACCCTCAGCTGCTCGACGACAAGCCTGACAGGTACAATATGTTCTCCCAGTGCTTTATTTGTATTGAGGTACCATACTGGGAATGATAGTTTACCAGAAGTATGGTATATCACCCCTCACCTCACCCCTTCCTTATTTCAATTAAAAAACAATTGGAATGGAAATTTTATATTTTTATAGCGATTATTTGGGTTTTTGAGCTTTCATGTTGAGTTATTCCATATTCGGCTTAGCTCAAGACTAAACAAAAAACGGTCGATTCTTAAGCTATCATGGTTTTTGTTCTTTGTTCTTGTTCTTTGTTCTTTGCAATTGTCATTTAAGACAAATATACTTTATCGAGTAATCAGCTTTAAAGATAATAGTATGTCTTAGAATTAATTTTGCGAACATTTACTTTTAATAACTACGCGTGATCGTCACTCATGGAAAAATTACTCTGGGCAATTGCAGAGCAGTACCAACTTTGTCACAAAGGATGATGGCATGAAATTATCCTTTGCCATCATCCTTTGTTTCTTTTGTGCGATTATCCTTTGCGACAAAGTTGTATTGCTAGTTTTTCACGATCGTCTTCAGCAACAAAAAGAGGTCTCACAATGCCGTTCAGCCGCAAATCAAGCATTGTGTTCTAAATTTATTCATCTAGTATATATATATATATATATATATATATATATATATCGTCTTTATTTTTTATATCTTGATGGAGGCCATCAAAACTCTTCAGCGTAAATTCTCTTAATGGTACATCTGCTCCTAGGAAGCATCTTAGCAGTAGATTTTTGGTATTTATTTGCTACTTCTTGCTCTTAGACAAGGCCAGCATGAGGGCCAAGAACATACATTTAAGAGAAACATGAAAAAGTACATGCTTACTTCTTTGGGGTACTGGCCTCCCAAGTGGCCCAGAATATGTCAACTTCATGGTATCCAGTACTGGATAAATAAGGGCCAGTTCTAGCCCTCGTAGTAGCCCTGTGTATATAAATACCTTTAAATTAAATGGACCTTCAAGTTAAATTTATTGTGCAAATAAAACTTTGGTACAAATATTCTGCTATAAAATCTGAATGTCTATGTGTTTGTATACCCTTTTACAAACAAAGGCGCTTCAAAATCATTTTTATTTATTTCACATTACACATTACAATCTTCAATTAATTTCAGATATCAGTATGTTGTGAATATTCTCATCAGCCAAACATTTTTCCATCAACATATACTGCCCGAACTTGATGTACAGAAAGGATGGCCAAATATATTAGTATTATGTTTTTCGTATTAGATATGTAAAAATAACTGGTTTTCAAAGTAACTAATATGTGATTCTGACTATTACTAATACATCTTTGCCTCATTCATTCTACACTCTACACCGATATAATAATTAATTTGACTTTCTGTTTCCTTCATCGCTTGCGTTACCAAAATAAATGTGGTATATATTCCTAATATTATTTAAAACTAATACGAGAGTTATCTCATGTAATACAACTTTTCTAGCTAATTCAAGGCAGTCGTCAGACATGTATCACATTCTGCATATTATATTACGAATATTTAATATTATACAAATATAATTATACGTCACAAAATACAATTTCATTTTGATGGTATAGCCTCTGGATCACTGATTTTTACAACAAAAGGTTTAAATTACCTGTATCCGTTATTTGCATATCCAAATCAATTCTTGCATTGATTTGCAAGGATATGCAAATCAATGCAACGGCGTTCTGAGGACCTGAAGATGTGTTAATTACAACACGAAACAGCTGTAGTCTGCCAACTACAATAGGATCACTTGACGGATACAGGTAATTTAAACCTTTTGTTGACAAAATACAAATAATTGTTATAAGTAATTTTAAAATACAGTTTGTCTGTTTAATGTCATAGAGATTATTTTAAAAACAATTCTAATACTTTTACATTACATTTAATCTACATATATAAAACTCAAACCCCATTGACTGACTGACTGACTGACTGACTGACTGACTGACCACAGTTTCTCAAAAACTATAAGGCTTTGAGCCATGAAACTTGGCACAAATATTCTCTACAGGCTCTAGATGCGTACTAAGAAAGGATTTTGCAATATTTTCTCTCAAAAGGCTTCAATTCGGTATATTATAATATTCAAAATGGCGGCCATTTTTAGCTTTCAAAGCTTACTTTTACAAAAAATACAAAACTTTGGGCCATGAATCCTGGCACAAATATTCTTCATAGGCTCTAGATGCAGAAAAGAGAGGTTTTTAAAATGTCCTGACTCAGATGGCTAAAATAGAGTATATTATAAAATTCAAAGTGGCGGCCATTGAAGTTTTCAAAACGAGATGAGAGACTTATAGAATATTTTTAGAGGGTAGGAAAGGGATGGGATCCAATATGCTAAAGGAATAAAATTTAAAAATTTATTACAGACACCGACTACGTATTTATTTGTTAAATGCCACGCGTTCTACAGCCCGCAACCTGAAGTAGTATAGTGCATCCCCACTAGGTTTGCTTAGGTGATGTGGATTTCAATTCAATTATTATACTATTACTACAGCAATTGTTTACCTTCTCGATAGCTGAGTTACCTGATATTCAATGTGAATCAGAAACATTTTGGAAATAGGTTTTTAGCCAAGGCGTCTACTTTTTCTTATAATTTTCGGGCTTTTTTCAAAAACGTGCTCAATTCAGATTGATGTTAAGTCGAAAACCCGTCCTTAGCATCTTTTTTGCATTAATTATATCCCGGGTTATCCCTCATCCTCTGTATTGGTAAATGGAAAAAAGCTAATGCATACCATTTATTTGCTAATCATGAGGGAAACATTTCTAGGGGAAACCTTTTACCTTCTTATTTATATCTAGGGTGGAATTGCAGAGTGTAATTGTACGCCCATGGCACATAATCCAAAATCTGTCCATTTGTTAGTTATTCCTAAAAATTGCACATGACTATCGCTAAATGGTTTTTTAAAATTATTCACCCTTTGAGCGGGCAAAGCTGCGGGTATATCTGCTAGTTTTTAATATAATAACTGTAACAGCAATAAATAAATAAATAAATAATTTCATAAAATTTGTTAAATCTTGGTGATTTTCAATTTTAATATTTTTTCAGTCTATATCAATTTCTTTTTAACAGTTTTTATCAGTTTAAGGCTCAATTTTTAGCTGAAGCTTCTCAAAATAATAAACTGAAAACCTAATACAAATATTAGGTTTTTTCAACTATTATTTATTTGTAACAAATTTGGAAGCGACTAACATCAAAAAATATCTAATATGGCACATCCCTGATGTACAGGAAGCGGTGGAAGCGGCAGATGACGTTCGACCAGGGCAACGTTACATTGCATGATGTTAAGTCGCCCGAGCCACCCGTCAAGAAGAGCCTGTCGACGGACCAGCGGATGTCGTCCGCTGCCCACTCGGGCATCTCCACGCCCTTCAGCGTCTCCGAGGTCAACGTCGACCTGCTCGGCGTCTCGTTCGTCAACACCAGCAAGAGCACGACCAACCTCAACTCTCTCGGCCGCAGGTAAGCATGGTGTTCGGATAATTGATTTGGAATGATTAGCTTTAACTCATGTTTCTATTTGATGAAATTTAAGAAATTTATACTTAATAGCTTCAAATCTATTATGAATAACCAATTATTTGAGGGGTCCGATTTCTATTAGTAAATCTGATAATGATGTAGGCCTATCCTTAAGTCTTTGGAATAATATAAAATGTGGAAAGGAATTGCTCATTTATTCAGGGTTAAGCATAAGTGTGGATACTCCCACTTATCCAGTAAACACATTACAGTAGAGAAACCAAACTCAGTATACTATTACATCATTAAAATACCTCCATCGCAGCAGACCTGCGTACTCAGCGAATTTCCATAGGATTTATTTTTTATATGTGAGCATTCAACATATGAAAAGGAAAATATCGTTTGAATATGTTTTGTAAGTGATATATTTAAAACTTATATTTAATCATTCAAATGCTTGAAACATGAGGAAAATTTACAAGGGGATCACATTGGTTTTTATTAGTAATATATACACTTTTTGTATTTTATATAGTTCTTAATCTTTTATTTTTCAATAAATGTAGTCTTGTTATAGTATATAAATGTCAGGAAACAAACGACGAAGTCAAATAATGGAAAAACAAATAATATAATCTCATGAACAAATTAAATTCAATCATATGGTTAATTTTATAAATAAAACATCCCTATTAGTTGCAGCAGACCTGTATCTCCAGCCAATTAAAAAAAACATACTATCATTCCTCAGACTTATAAACATACCACATATTATGCTACATTTTCAGAAAGTTTACACCAAGACACCCCCCACCCCAATGCACATAGTTTCTTCATAAAACTTAAAAATAATTTGTATTTTTAATATAGTACAAAAAAATTTAATTTGTAAACAACTACATTTTTCATGGTTTATGGTGTTGTAAATATGGTTTGTAGTTTGTATAGTTTGTTTGTTTGGAATGTAATTTGTGATTTTATGCAAAATCATGATCAATGAACTCTAACCATTCAAAATAAAGACATTTTTAAATATAATCATATGTTCAGAGTTTTATTTTCAAATTACCCTACATTAGGGTAAATGTAGGGATTTAGGGTAATTATTATGCAACTTTTGGGGATTTCTCAATGAAAACAGGGTAGTTATACTTTTTTAAGGGTAAAACCGAAAATAATATAAGACAACATACTGTGTTTAGTACTTTCAACATCTCAGCATCAGATTGACGTAGAATAATAATACAAAATGCTAAATTGATAATTTTTTTAATCTGAATCCAATTTTGACACTTAAATTAACAACAAATTAATATAAAGATATTAAATCCTAAAAATAAATTTTATTTTGTCAAAAAATCCTCCTTAGGCCCGCATTGCACTATCAAATATTTTATAAGAGATTCTTTTATAAAAGATTTATTTGTCCAATCAGAATTAAAGATTTTGTTTTGAAAATCAGCTTAGTTGAATTTTGATTGGTCAAATCAAATCTTTTATAAAAGATTTTATCACAAATCAAATCTTTTATAATAGATCTTATATAAAAGATTTTATTTGACCAATCAAAATTTAAGCCAGCTGATGGGTTATGGGATATGTGATATGGGGTTTGTTGCTTACCCATCTCAAAACATTGGTCCTTATTTTTATACCTCAGTATGGTAGTTGTTTCCAATTTGCACGTTTTCTTTCATTCATTAATGTTGTTTGACTTTTATTCCAATAATTTATAATGATCAAAGTCTTCATTTTAATTATTCCTTTTTAAACTATGAAAGTAGAAATTGTGGTTTGAACCAACATCAAAATGTGGGTCCTTTATAGTTGTCATTGGCTGTTGGGCTATTAGTTGACAGTCCTGTCTAAGGAACATATCAGCCTTAGTCAGTAACAAAAATACAAGATCGTGCCATAATCATCCTACACTCATCCTTCACTCATATTCACTGCAAAATAACCCTTATTGGTGGTCTGCATCTTAATTTTGTATTTTGTGTCTTTCTACGCCAATGGCATTTTTTAACGTTTTGATCGTGAACGCTCCAATCCCAGGGCTTATTACTATCTAACGACGACCTTTTGTTAGATAGCATCATTAATTCATAGCCCAATGACAAATGGCAACTGGACCCAGTTTCAATCCTGTCAGGAATCGAAGCGGCGACCCTCAGGTTATGAGTGAGCGCTTTATCCACTTGGCTGTCCAATCAATTAATTGTAATGTAATGTTTCAGTTAATATGCCAATGTAATGTGCCAATGTTTCAGTTAATGTAATGTGTCAGTTAACTGTAATGTAATGTATTGCAATGTAATGTTCTATTGTTTCATTTTTGTTTCAAGCTCTTTAAACTGAATCTGGGTAGAGTATGATTACATTAACATATTCGCGCGCACACACACACACTCACACATTCACACACGCTCCCATGAAGAACCCTAATGCCACCCTGGTGGGAGCGATTGCTCTCAAGCTGAACTCGTTACAATATGATTTATACATTAAACAGGATCTGAGCTTGAAATCTGAAATTTTAACAGCACTGCTCAATAGTATATTGTATTCTGAACACTGGACAGTGCTGCTCCCACGATAGGCGTGGCAGTTACAGTAACTATAAGTCAGAGCATCAGAATGGTGGCAAGGAACACAGAAAATTGTGCTGCCGCGAATGTGTTAACATAGATTCACTAATGTAAATAAAATCACCAACTCTGTTTCCAGAGTTGAGGAGGCCGACCTGAGCAGCGCGTACAATCACTACCGCTGCCTGTCGCCGAGCGACGGGCAGGCCAAGCCTCGCAACTCCAGGTTCCTCAAGCGCCAGTTCAGTGTGGATCGTGAGGACTCGGAGGTGAAGAGCACTCCTCGTCTGTTCAAACAGAACTCGGCCGGTGCCGCCCACGATCTGGAGAGGATAGAGGAGGTCCCGCTGCGATCTCACGCTACCGGCCGCAACGGCTGCTACAAACACCGCTGTGAGCTGCCCGCGCTATCCGTGTCTGTGGAGTCCCTCAACTAGTGACGTGAGCGCGAGGTTTATATGATACGCGTTGATTGTGGGTAGTTATAAGCAATGGCTTGTGAGTGCAATATTCCCTGATGAGAATTAACCTTCGCACCAACGAATACAGTGGAACGTCTGTTAACTGTCACGCTCGGGACCGGGACTATGATGGTTAAGTGAATCGACTGTTAACATAAATTCCATTACAAACCTGTAGAATAAGTAGATTTAAAAAGTTTTTAAATAAATAAAACCATAATTTAAGTCCTCCTACGGACATATTTTCACTTTTCAACTGTCAGTCACAGTCAATCACAAAGACGCATATACTATCGTCTGTGCTTTACTTGGCGCACAACGTCAATCACGACATATTTAAAGTGGCGTAGCTGTGAAGAATAACAGAGAGTGGCAGTTCGAGGTTCTACTGTATTACATTCATCCATAATACCTCCCTCATAATCAGACCAGTTTGTGATTCATTGGTAAATTGTGGTTTGGATCCTACATTGAACAGTAAGTCCCTTAGTTTTCATTTGGCTGTTGGGGTATTATATGAACAATTAACAGTCTTGTCTAAGGAAGATGTCGGCCTTAGTCAGTTGCTGACACAACACAGACTGACTAAGGCTACAAGATCGCACCACAGTCATCCTTCACTCATCTCTCAATCATACCTGGCTTAAAACCTACCTGTGTGTCTTTTAATTAAAGTATTCGCTCATGAGGGTGCAAATGCTTTTGAAGGTCTTGAATTTCTTGAAGTGATGTGTAATACTAGATATGTACGTAAGAAAACAGAACACAAACGAAAATTAGTATTGTTTTATGGTAAAGAAAAACAAATTACTAAAACCAAATTTTTTTATGAAGGAATTTGTTTTTGTTTTGACAATGATTTTTGTGGGCATTTGCCATCTCTGATTTCAAACGAATTTGTTTTAATAACAACATACTCTTTTAAAATGAACTGCTTTACAAACTTTCATTTATTGCTAAGTGAATTTTTGTTTGTTGTTGATGAGGTTTACAATAGTAGACAATTAACACGTTCAGCTCGATGGAAGTCAATAGTCAGTTTTTGTACTCTCCATAATCCCGATGTGTACCACCGGTGGCGCACTGCAAACTTTCCAAAACTCCGACGTGTACCACCGGTGGCGCACTGTTCCCATTTGATATAATGCTTTTTTCATTGTGATTTCGGAGATTTTCTGGATTATATTATTAGTGTGTTCATATTTTAGGGTTGTGTAGAATCACCATGGCCACTGGTGGCATATGTGTAATCTTTTTTATAAAAACAAATAAATGTTGTGAAGATCAAGATGACGTAAAATGGCCAAAAATGGCAGAAGGGGCTTAAAAAGACCCATGAAGTACTTTACTCATACGGAGGATACAATAACTAACAGTATATCGGTCGCCACTTCGCCGCCTGCCGCGCCATCGGCGAATCATACGTGTGCCGCCGGTGGTGCACGTTGGCTGGCACGTCGACCCATGGTGATTTCAGTATGCCCATCGGACGACGTGCGCCACCAGTGGTACACAATTAAAAGTGATTAATTTCACTCAAATTAGCTAGTCTAGGTATACACAAGGTAAAATCTATATGAATTTGTTAAAAGTACAGCCTAAGATAGTTTTGTCTTTTTTATTAATTTACCAATTATTGCAAGGTCATTTTAATAAGTTCAAAAATTCAGTCGTGTACCACCGGTGGCATAAGTCGGGCTGAACTTTTTAAGGGGTCCCCAACAAAACGTTATAAGCGACAAAAACCTAGTTTCAAGTAATCAAGCGTTAAACTTTGAATTCTAAAATTTAGGTTTTTTTCAATGTTAGAACTTTTAATCATGTAAAATTTTTAATACCCTATTTATAGCATCTTAATGTAGCCTTATAAATTTTTACTTGCCATTAAGCATTATAAAATGTACGTCATTTTTTGGGTTATAATGTTCTTAACTACTGGCATTTGAAACGTTCTCTGAGGGTATTTGAAACGTGCTCTTATTTTGCTTTGGAATTTAAAAAATCAGGGAATTTTAGGAATGCCAACATAAACGAAAATAAAACTGAATATAAAACAATTTTATTTATATAAAAGTAGAAAACGTAATGGTGTTATATGACGTGATACGTCATTTTGCAAAAATTTACTCAAATGTGGCGCTTAAAACATTACTCTACTCACCTCTTTTGGGGGCAATTTTCCAGACCTTGGCTTTTTAGTGTTTGAAATATAGGGTAGTCCAGCATTTCTATATTCTTTCCTGGTCTTATCCTACCACTTTCCAATATTTACTTATCGTCTTTTGTTTTTTATTTACGCAATTTGGGTCACTGGGTGACAACAAAACGACCGGTGGGGAGTCCATCTATCGACAAAGAGAATGTTATTCCCCAGAAAGTCCGTGGAGTCCCGCAAACCGTGCCAACTTTGACAGACAAAATCAGAACTGTCAACTCAAATATCTTTAAAACAATATTTTTTTTCTTGCTTAGAACATTTTACGGGGGACCCCTTCAATTAGAGTTTGTTTAACTGATGGTTACAGTACAAAAATAAATAATTTCTTCAAATTTTCAGGGTTTAATTTCTGATTATCACTTTGCAAAACATAATAGACTTACACAAGTTACTTAGCTCCAGTTAAATAAGAGATCAAGTTGCTCTATCATGTGTTAGGGTGTTAAAATTTTACTGTTCCCAAGCAAATTTGTATCGTATCAGCTACTCACATCACTGCTACAACAGATCACTGTGTAGGTAGGTAGAGACACCAATCTCTGTCAGTATTTGTACAAAAGGGGAGTGTTTCTTTTTTCTGCAAAAGGGTTTGATAGAGGTATTTTGGTGTACCACCACTTATCTGTGTGTATGTCTATGACTTTGTATATTTGAGACAACTGGCATGACCTTAAATACTTTAATGAGGAAAAGCCTATAAGATCAGTCTTGTTACTTTTCAGACAAATATATTCAGACAACAACAAGATAAGTTTACTATGTTTTTAATTAGACAAAATTTCTAAATTATTTTTCTTTCTGAGGTTTTATTATATAAAGTCAATCGTTTTATGTAATTCTTATTAAATTTTTGTTTTCTGAAAATAAAATTAAAATCATACACAAAAGAGAAACATTTCCCTCTCCAATAGAGTTCTTATTTTGTAATAATTTGTTTGTAGATTTTGAAAAAGCGTTTGAATTTCTAAAGAATGCTCCAATGTTACATTGTATTAAGGCTTCAGCCTTTATTAATTCCCTCTGTGTTTGTATTTGTGCTGGAACTGATTGTAAATAGAAATAAATGTGATACTTGTAAAGGAAAAGTCTTATACATGTAAAATAATCTATGAAAACACCAGAGATGTGTTTATGTAATCTGTATAGTTAGTTATATTGTTGTGTAAATGTAAGAATATATTTCTACTAAAGTAGTACTTGCCTAAAACTTCTGTGATTTTCCAATTATGTTTTTTTTAATAATTTTACAAGGTATAGGTTTTGTTAGCTTAAGAAGGATAATATGCGTGAGCTGTTTAATTCCTTAAATTATTTGTTAACGTCCATATTTGTAGTATTATTTTTCTTATTACACGTACAGTAATTAAAAGCTCACTCTAAAATTCTGTTATTAAAATAACACTCATATGATTTAATATTGTTAAAACTATTAAGTCTGCGAGAGTTTTTATAGTATTATAATGAGTAATTTCAACATAACTGATGAAAAAAGTTAATTTGCCTAACACATTCTGATTAACTTTTCGTTACGTTCTGTAATTTTTGAGTTCTTTAATTAAGCAACTATTTATTATTACTATTTCATTGTAATTATTAACCAATCAAAATGTTTTTTTTTAAATTGCCTAATGGTAATTGAGGCCAATTTTTTTACAAAAAAAAGACAAAATCTTATTCTAATCAAATCAATTTTCATGAGCACTATGTTCATGATTGATGACAGTGTGCTTGTTTTGTTTAGATGAATATCTATCATTATTGCATTCACTTGACTAACACAGAATGTATTAAACAAAACCATTATTTGGTAAGCTACCTAATTATTTTGGTTACAGGGTTTAAAACTTACTCGCTAGTTTTAAGATATTTGAAAGCTATATTACAGCTAATGCAACTGAAGATCTGGCGTAGAAGAGGGGAAGAAAAGTTCCGTCAGGTACATGTTGAAAGTGACGGTACTTATCTTCCTCTCATCTGAGGAAGTCTCTAACAGTTTTATGTTTTATTATGCTCATAGTGTGCTGTGCTATACCACATCATACATCCAGGTGAGTTAGCTGTGATCCCTCCTTTCAAAACAAACAAATTACAGAAAAGAGCTTTTCTTTCACCAAGATAAAATCTATACTAAACAATGTCTTTTCTTAACATTACTAAGAAAGGTAACTTCACCAAACAATTTCTTAATGTACTATTCTTGTTCCTTGAGGCATAAAGACAAAGAGAACGTTTGTGTTGCCTTTTCGAATGTGTAGCAAGAAGGCAACACAAAGTTTAAAGCCATTTAAAAACAAAAGTATCATTGCTGTCCAAAAAACAATCGAACGTAGCATTAAAAAGACACTCTTATAGTTCATGAAATCATCAGATGTCAGATATGTCAAATAAATTACTAACCTCGACAGTTTTGTTTTATCTGTGACAGAAGAACTGCACAATCTCAAAAAATTCAAGATTTTACCTTTGATTTTAAGACTTGACTTTTTAGTAAGATTTAACACCTATTCCGAAACCCTCACTGTGAAACGTTAACCGAAACCCTTGGTCTGTGAGACTCCCGCATAAGAAACAATGGAAAACAGACTAACAGGAACCGAAACCCTCGGTCTCTGAGACCGGCACGTAGTTAAAAATCGAGAAGTCAAGTAGAAAAGAACCACTCAAACTGGAAAAAACTGTGCGAAGGTCAAGGGGAAGGCGAGGGAGGAAGGTATTGGGAAGGGTAGCACCACCGCTTCAGCAGTGTTGCCTATATCAACAAGTGAAATTTCCCTGAGGTCTGTAAGACCGGGGGTTTTGGTAAAAGTGTTAACTCTTACAAAAATTATTTATTTATTCTTGGTATAATGAATTTTTCCTACTTCTGTCCAGGAAAATTGTTGTTTTTACACTCAATATGGGTCTAAAAACAATTGATTCTTGTATTCATTTTACTTTGCGTACTCTTGATTTACTTTGTACACTCCAGGTTCAACTTAAGAACACAAAATAGTAAAAAAACAATATGCATTGATAGTCAGGTAATGTTGTTTATGCATGAAATGAAGATGGCAGCACTGAATATTAACATTTGATTACCGGTAATGCTTGTTGCCGAAATTCTAAAAACATGATTATTTCTAACTTATAAAGTCACCATCGGGAATTGAGGAGACAGTTTTCGTTTTTGAATATCTTTCATAATCGTTTGGAAAAGTTTAATGTGCAACACATGTGCTTATGTCTTTGCTGCACTCGAGAAACCTATTTAAAAATGGAAGTAAAAAAATTCTTTTTTTTTCAACACATCATAATTCGGGCCTTAGAAGGGCTAAACCATGTAGAAATAATATTTTTCATGTAAATTGTTTCTGGAGGATTTTCAAAGTTTCTAATGAATCTTATTTATTTATATACATTTTTTCCCAAAATTTACTTTTAAAACATTTTGATTCATTATTTATATAAAATTTGTCTACCTCTTTGTTTTATCATAGCCAATTAACAGAAAGGTTTGAAATCTTAATTTGTTCAGGGCCGTGTCATAAAAGTTTTTCTAGTCTTTCACTTAGACGGAACGATTAATCTCGTACCAAGCTTTATCTTTACTCGGTCCAATTTAGATCTCGCTCAGTCCAAGTCTACTTGGGCCAAGCTAAATCAGAGCTTGCTAGTGCACTCAATTGAATTGTTGAACGTATCCAATGTTAAATCCATTTCAAATCAAAATTCATATCAAAGAAAATATCTCCATCCAACCAACTTGGCCCGTGTTGATTACATAGAACTACTCGCATGCATTGTTGCATGGTCCAAGTGATCCACCGAATTTTCTCGGTCTGAGATCAATTGTACCAGGCAATCCACTTTTGTAAATTCATTCATGTTGAAATAAATAAAGTGATTTTGGTGTTAAGAGATTTTTTTTATTTGTACTGACTGAATAATATATTTGTGTCATTCAAATTAATGTTCAAATGCCCAAAACCCACTTTTGATGCACTGCTATTCTTTAAATGTTTACATAAGGACAAAAACTTGATCACAAGTTTAATTCCTCGAGAACGGCACATCCCTACTGCTTGTCAATTGTCTTTTGGAACTGCACAGCACAATGTTGGATAGTCTCTGGCATTTTTAATCATCAACCAAGCCAGTGTTTCTAAGCTTCTTCTGTTAAAAATATGATTTATGAATAAATTATTAACTCTAATTGTATCTTAAAAAATGCTTTAATTTTTTTGTATAAACTTAGTTATTTATTTAATCATTTTGTATAAGACAATTTCCCAGACAAAAATGCATATTCGTTTGCTTATATTTTAAAGCCTGCAATGTATATATTTGAGGACATAAAAATTATTTTTAAAAACTATCTATAGCCCAAAAAAAATTTGTAACAAAAAACTCAAATAATTAGTTACATTATCTAATGCATTCCTTTACCAGTCATTTAGTTTGAAAACAATTAAATATGTAAGAGAGATCGAGAGTCTGTGACTGTCAGACCATCATTATTTTATAAAAGCTGAAAGGTCCTCTGGACCATGTTCCCGTCACAGCATCAGTGGATTGGCACCCCCTGATTTTTGCCATGGTGTAAAGGAAAGAAGAGAGGTGTATCAGGGTCAGCTGATGTGACGTAGTTGGGCTTACACAACTAGTGCTTACGACGACTACAATACAAACCAGTTAATACTACTCAATTAAAATATTTTGTGAACGGTTTTAGTTCTGCAGTCAAACCGCTAGGTCCGCTAGTTTCTCAAACCCAACTACGTCATACCAGCTGACCGTGCACACACCTTTCTTTTTTCTTTACACCATGGATTTTTGCTGGATTGTTTGGCAGAAAAGCTCTACTGGCCGCAACCACTAGTATGCGAAAGTCGGATTTTTTCACAGTTGTCCTATGGGATCCGATGGCCAGCAGTGCTGACCAACATGAAAACCAACGAACGCTCAGGCGGACAGCAGGACTGGCCAATCAGCAGGGTTGTATTTATCTAAGGGCGCACAGGCCTCGGGCGCAAAGAGGGGCCCCAGATGGCGTAAAAGGAGCCCCCAGGGCAAAAACAGTGGATGAGAAAACAACGGGAAAGGAAACAGTAGGGGGCAGGATTGGAGTCCCATACTGCGTAATAGGGTGGTGCAAAAAAACTAAATTTTGGAATTTTGCATTGCTATAGGTCTCAAAAGTTACAAAACAGCATGTAGAATACTAAAAATACAACTTTTAAAAAATCGTTTGAAATCTTCCGATCACGCAATGATCTTGAAGTTTAACATGTAAAACTCCAAAAGAGAATTAGTGAATGATCGTAATTTGGTTTATGCTCGACATTGATAACCATACAAAAGTTTTACCATGAAAAATGTGATCAGACCTCTTTAAAACGTTTTGAACAATGGTATAATTTGCTCAATTTCACCACAGAATTATTGACTTAATATTAATACAAGCCAAAAACTTGAAGAAACGCCTAAATAAGGGATTTTTAGAAGGCCATAGATCGATAATACTGATGATAGACAAACTATACATTCTTCAAAATTTTTTAAAGATCTCTTTCCATTTTTCATGGCAATACTTTGGAATGATTATCAATGTCCAGCATAAACCAAATTACTACTATTAACTAATTCTCTTATGGAGTTTTACATGTTAAACTTCTAGGACATTACGGATCGGAAGATCTTATATGATTTTTTCAAAGTTATTTTTTCAGTAATCTACATTCTATTTCGCAACTTTTGATACCTATAGCGATTCTAAATTTCAAAATTTGTTTTTTTGCACCACCCTAATGCGTAGGCCCATAAATAAGGTATTTGGAGTCGAGTAGTAATCAAAAAAGGTCAACACTTTTGCCGAGGGTGTTGGGGCCTCATTTTTAATTCCACCCAGGGCCTCGGGGCCCTAAAAACGGCCCTGCCGATAAGTGCCAATGTCATATGTTTTTGTTTGTTTTCTAAATTATTTTCCATAATGCCTGTTGTGTGCTGCAGCCCAGTGAGAAATTATTTAACTAAATGATCAGCTGGCTTGCAACATTGTAACATACAAATTCCTTATGATAACACTGCAGGTTTTCCATAGAAAACAATTCCAAGCTGCCGGACGTGAAAACTATACCGAGCTGACAAGAGTGAGCCGCCATTTTTACCCTGTAATATTTGTATAGTTAAAATTTTTCAAGGTTTAAAATTTTTGGGCAAAGGGGGCTATAAATGCTTAATGTCTGGCAGTGGATGACATGATTTACAATTTTATTCCCAAAAAAAAGTGATGAAAACTGAAGTATTTTGATAACTTTTAGAGTTACACCATTACAAGCTTCAATGTATTACTTAATCAGCTGTTCACTTACCTATATATTTTAAATAATTAAAGTGACCAAATGTCAAAGTTTTATGATTTGAATCCGAGGATACCAACCAAAGTAACCACAATCAAACTTCATGGTCACTGATTCTCCTTACCTGTGTTGGGAACAATATTCAGAGACACTTTCAGCTTTCATAAAATAATGAAAGTCCAGGGGTTCCCTTATGGAAAAGTTCAGATCTGGCCAGATAAAAAAAATCCAGATCTGGCCAGATCTGGTTTTGGCCACTTAAAAACCAGATCTGGCCATATCTACCCAGATCTGGCTCCCCAGATCTGGTTTTATCTGGTTAGATCTGGCTCCCCAGATCTGGTTTGATCTGGCCAGATCTGGCTCCCCAGATCTGGTTTTTAAGTGTCCAAAACCAGATCTGGATTTTTTTTATCTGGCCAGATCAAACCAGATCTGGCACCCAGATCTAGCCAGATTAAACCTTATATAACCAGATCTGGCTAGATCTGGGCTCCAGATCTGGAATCATCAGACTTTTCCATAAGGGTTGTGCACTCTTGAGGTAAAAATACTTGCATACAAATTTTAATCTATAGCCTACATAAATGAAGAAAATAAAGATATTTCCGAAATGACTTGGACTTTAATGCCAAAATTTTTATGATTGCCTTTTTTAGTTCTGCAGTCATATAACCTTAATCAAAGACATATTATAAGTAAATTCCTCTATTAGATTGTGTGCGTTTTTGTTAATGAATTGATTTTTCTTCTAAGTTTCATATTCTATTTTTGTCGCTCAGAAATAACCAATATTTTTTAAAACACTACTTTTCAGTCAAAGCTTCTTAAAATCACTTGGTGATTTTGAGCTATTCTGTGTGACTTTCAATGGGAAACCAGTGAAAAATTACAATTGTAAACAAATACTCACGCAACAGGCTGACATCATGGAGCGAATTTTGATTTCAGGGCTTAAATTGCCCATTTTAGACCCAAAAACCTCAAATTGTTGCTTTATGCCCTACTCTGATTTATTCTCCCAACTTATACTTGCCAATCAGGTCATAGGAAGTATTTTATTGTGATTTGGATGGCAACTGCAGTCGTTAGAGTGCGAAATTTTCTTAGGACAACCTACTGTGTTTAGAAATTCACATTTTCATCCATAAATCAGATATTTTTGGTGCTATGACTTTAGGTTTTTTCAGTAAAATATAAACTGAATTCACATTCTTATCTTATATTACCCTTTTTGGGCCCAAAACACCGAAATTCGGGGCATTTATCCTCCAAAATTGAGAATAAAAGTGCTCTGATTTTATTTTCCAGTGAACTATATATCATAGAAAGAAATTTTCCTCCTAAATTTTTTTTTAATTGGACTAAAACTGCGATTGCTAGAGTGCCCAACACACACACTAATATGAAGTATATATAAAGTTTTTAACGGATAGTGTTTTTGGCATCTGGGGCCCCCAAAACAAAATCATATCATGGTCCCATGCCTCAGAGCCACAGTGCAGGGATGCCAATAGCATCCCTATTACATTGGAAATACGCAAAAAAATTGTAGCAAGGGAGCAGTGCATGGAAAAAATCTAACAGGAAAATCAAATTATAAAATAATTTTCATACTGGATATAAATACAGGACTTAAAAGATCTTAAATAATCGACAATAATCTTAGGACCTTCCAAGCACAAAATATTGTACCTCTGTTAGTTTAGTGTATGTCTAGAGGTTATAGCAATACCCCACCATATGACTGAATGACTAGCTATAGTTAGTGTTGTAGACTATGTTCTCATGAAGTGCTCTCTTAGATTCATGTCCACCATCATAACCCAAATCCAAATCCTTCTCATCAAATTATTACGGATATATTTTACAGATAGGAAAAAAGTGTATTATTCGTAACTAAAAAATTTTATGATTGATGAATTTAATTAGTTTTCCTTTCAAATTTTTTTCATAAAACTGGGCAACTCTTTTTTAGTTAAAGGCTCAAAAAATTAATAATTTATGCAATAATGTCAAGTTACTAAATTCTTGGTGAATTTCAAAAATTTGGTACCATTATAACTTTTTCTAATGACAAGAGAGACAATAACACTCTCTGCCCGTAGATATGTCAAATCAAGTAGGTAGTGAGGATATGGTCTAGTACCAAAACAGCGCAAAAGTTTTAACTGATCATAAAACTGTAGAACTTACTATTATTTAGATTTCAGCGGACATTTCCCTTAATTTTTCACTGTTAACAAGTTATGGTCCAGTTCAGAATAACATTGAAATTATTTATACCACATTTTCAGATTAATACTCAAATATAAAATCCCCTGACTTTTGGACACTTTTCCTAGTTATTCTGTATTTTAGTCCATTCCGTTCATAGGGTATGACAGTGGATACCTGTCATTAATATAAAAATTGCTCTGAATAGAAATGATGTTGAGCTCTTTGGGAAAATAAATATTTCATTACTGCTTCTGATCCTATGTAGCCAAAATTATTGAGCAGACGGGGCATATTAGGCCTCCTCTTCATTGGTTGCTGGAAATCAATTTGATATCATTAGATTACCTGAGTGAAATTATGAATGGATGTATGAAATTATTCATGTTGGTTTAAAGCTGGCCCAGATAAGTAAAGTTCAGTAGAGAAAGTGATCCTCTAGAGGCAATTGAATTAAGATTGAGCAGTAATATCAGGTCTGTTTCTATAACTGGGCACAATGGACATCTGCCCAGGGGGTATAAGGCTTAGGGGTGCAAAAGGAGCGCGGAAAAAACGGTAATAATTGAAAGTGACGTTGTTGGCAGCATATTGTTACCATATGTAAATGGTGAGAGAGCATGGACTTATAGTTCAGGACAGCCTTACTGGCGGGTGGCAAAATGTGGAAACTCTACAAATCATCTGCTAAAATTCATGATTGTGTCTATCTGTCAAAATAATATTTATGTTTTTAAGGCACATCAACATTATGAAATTTTTCTTGCAATAATTTTCCGAAAGTTGTCTTGTGCAATACGAAATGTAATACTAAGTATTGCCACTACTAATGAGAATAAAACCTCCTCTTAGACTTGCGGCAAGCTCTGCGAGAACTTTTACTGTCATTTTACCGTCATTTTTTTTTTGAAGTTTGAAATAGATTTCAACGAGACCTTGTTTAGATTTAATATTTATTGTATATGAGCTTGCAGCATAAACTTTCATATCGAAAGTGCGTCTTTACTTCAACATGTGATCATATGATCGATTGCCAACACAACAGTTTCACGCAAATTCCGAATACAGCGCACTCACTAACCCGCCAGTAAGGCTGAACTATAGTCCACCATCTCCTCCCACCACCGCTGCCACCGAGGGCACCTGCCCTAACTACTGTCCAGGTTAATACTTGCTACATAATACTATTTGCAGTACTTTTGTGTATATTAGTAGTGTTCAGCTGTGTTTGCACTGAGCCACCACAGGCAGGCAGTACACATTGAATTAACTAGGTGAAAAGTGTATAATGGGGTTGTAGGGGGCATACTTATTTAATTTGCCCGTAGTGCCCAAGAGATTGAAAACGGGTCTTAGTAATATCTGGTTGTATTTTCTTTTTCTGTGCCACACTCTATACAATATCACCTTGAAATGAGAGCCTTACCAAAGTGCATCTCGATCTATATTCTCTAGCATAAATTCTATGGTTTCTTTGTTTTTTCTAATACTTTATTTGTGAGTTTAATAAATAAATGTACTAGACAATCTGTAATTATTAAGCACTTATTTTTGTTTTATAGCTAGCTATATGTTTTAGGCTAAGTATTTATTGTTACCAATAGGTTTTTGTTAGGTTACCAATAGGTGTTTTTATTTCTACAAATAGATAGAAATTTTTTTTTATATTTTGATGCCAGATATTTTATAGAACCATAATTCCAGTGTAATTTTTTTCTATACTCCTATAAACTGAGATCTAGATGTATATTTTTATCTTTCAGCGACTAAGGGGACTAATAAAAGCAATAATTAATTTTGATTTGTTCTCTCTTTTATCTCCTTTTCTTACATTAAGACAGAAGGAGCTGGTGGACCGAGCCTTGCTTGGTAGTTAATTATTTTTACAAGTTTAACTCTTCGTCTCATTCTTATCCTTTTTGCTATCAAAAACTCTGCTCTGCAGTTTTTAAAATTTTATTTATGGTGAGCTGATGAAATGTTTCTTAAAAATCAGCTGTTCCTTAAAATTTCTACCCCAATTTTAGCGAATTTCCCCTATAGGGAAGAAGCTACTACCATAGGTCTCATGGTAATACCTAAGCTCGGGACCACCATAACTTTTCGTTTTTGGGCCCCCAGGAGCAAAAAACACTATTTGTTCGAATTTATATATATAGATCTTTATGTGTCTGTCAGCACGATAGCGGCCGCAAAAATTGTCCGATCTTTATGAAATTTGGTAGGGTCATGTAAAGTGTTAATCAATTGGACGAGTTCGTGAACCAGCCCGATCGGACCACCGGAAGGAGTGGTAAAGGGGAATAAACCCCCCAAAAAATGGGTTTTTTGAGTTTTTTACATAGAAAAATCAAATTTATCGAATTTTTGTGGGGACCATTGAATTCATCTCAAAAAAACAAACCATTTAGTATTTTGAATCACTGCTCTATGTCCATTGGTTATCGAGATATTGAAAGTGGTAAACTCAGTACGTTGTCCCAATGTTAACCTTATGGGAAATAAGTAAAATTCTATATCTCAGTTATTTCTCAACATATCTTGTTAAAATTTGGTAAATAGCTTCTTCTAGTTCAGATCTACTAAATATTGAATTAAAACCACCCAGTTTTAATATACCTGTAGCAGCAAACCTGCATACTCATTCCCCATGTTATTCTTATGGAGCTTACCAAAACATGTCAAATCTTGCTATGTTTGATTGAAATATATTATTCTGCATTTGAAATTTGCTGAGTATGCAGGTCTGCTGCACGGGGATATTAAATTTTATGAAAAAATCCAAAACTTTGATGGTATCTAGGGCTTTTCCCTCGGGTCAAATATTCTAAAATATTACTTCCTGCAAAATTTAACGAGCTCTTTATAATAAATAATTAAAATTAGTTCAGAACTACAGGAAGAGGCCTGCCTTCCATAGGCATCGCGAACTATAGATTTGGGGGGGCAAAACCTAACAAGGGTTCTGAGGAGTATGGAATACCCCTTACACTAGCGGGGATCTGGGAGTCCTCCCACAGATAATTGTTGGTTTTTCGTAAAGAAAAGTGGGGTTTTAAACCGTTAAAATCCTTTGAAATGAACAGCTTTAAGAACCTTAGATTATTTACGATTTTCAAGGTAAATTTTCAAAGGACTCAACATTATTTTAATTTTGAAAACGTCACCATTGAAGAACATCTTGTTATGTTCACCTCAAATTACAATTATTGTTTTATTTGTTTAAAAAATAGGCAGTCGAAAACCAACCATGTTTTTTACAACTCCCCTAATTTCCTGAAGGATTCTTCCCCCGAAAAATGTCATTCTCATGGCATTCTCGACTGCAGCTTGCAGGTTAAACTCAATAAAGTAACTATTCGGACGGCGGACGGTCAGAAACTATTGGATCAAGATAAAATCAACAGCAAACTAAATGATTCATCCAGTTATAGGTAGGAAACAACGTCGGGACAAAAAACTAAATGCTGCAGTGCACAGGATGACCAACCTTCGCCCATTCAAAGAAGAAATACCCCCGTTGCAGCAGTCCTGCATACTCAGCAAATTTCAAGTGCATAAATGAATAATTTAAATGATGTCTTGCACCAAGTAAAATCAATATACGTTCAGAAGAAAGTGTGAGTCAAGAGTCAAGAGTCAAGAGTTTTATTGTCGTTGACCTTTTTGTTTACAAAGGAATAGACATTGTCAATATACAAGCATTAAAATACAATATTTTCTAAAATTAAAAAAAAACAAGATACGTAATGACGGGTGAAGGGTATAAAATTATAAAAAAAACTTAATTATTAGTTAAACATTAAAATTCAATATTTGCATTGATTTCTAGAAATTCCGGAATATCATAAAAAGGATTGTTAGTTAACCATTCACATATTTTTGATTTAAACACCTTGAAGGAAACAATTCTGGCTGAAACAGGTAATTTATTAAAGAAGCGTATACAGTTCAGTTTATGGCTAATACTACTGTTTTTAAGTCTGTGAGCCGGTGTATCTAATTGAAGTTTTGTTCTTGTATTATAAGAATGAAAATCTTGTCTAATATTAAATTCATTTAAGTTAATTTTAGTGTACTGCAGAATCTGGTAAATGTATAAATTAATTACTGTCATTATTTTAGGTCGGACAAAAAGAGGTTTGCAGTGCTCCACGGGACCTGCTCCACAGATAGTTCGAATTACTTTTTTCTGTAAAATAAGAATTCTGTTTGAATAAGACGAATGCCCCCATAGGATTAGTCCATAAGATATATGTGATTGAAAAAAGCAAAGTATGCCATCCTTAGATAATCAAAAGAAACAAAATCTTTTAGCTTCCAGATTAAGTAACTAACACGGGAAATCTTTTTACAAGTGTTATCTATTTGTTCTTGCCAGTTTAATTTAGAATCAATATAAAAGCCATGTAATTTAACAGAATGTTTTTCAATTTTATTGGAGAGGCTAATTAAAATATTTTGTGTTTTATCTTGATTACATTTAAGCTTGTTAGCTGAAAACCAAACCGATGCTAGATTTATGGATTCATTAGTGATTAAATTGAGAGTGTGAATGTCTTTATGAGCTGCTATTAGGGTAGTATCATCTGCATAAATTACAGAGTCGACCCTAACATTTCCCGGTAAATCATTAATACATATTAGAAAAAGGAATGGTCCTAGGACCGAGCCCTGCGGAACACCCGAAACCACCTCCCTTAAACCAGATAGCATCCCCCCAGCAGACACATATTGCCTTCTGTTGCTCAGATATGATTTAATGAAACCTATCTGTGGATGTTTGATGCCATAATATTCAAGTTTTGTTAGCAAAACGTTGTGAGGGACACAATCAAAGGCTTTTGTTAAATCAAATAATGTAAGGGAAACTGTTTCTTTATTCTCAAAAGCATCAAGTGTTTTATTTATAACATTTAGAACTGCTGAGGTGGTTGACTTTCCCTCCCGAAATCCAAATTGTGAATTTGTCAGTAAACTATTATTTTCAAAATATTCATTTAGCTGTTCATACACAATAGATTCAATAATTTTTGAAAATATTGGGACAATTGATATTGGTCTATAATTTTGAAGCAGAAGTTTATTTCCTTTCTTGAAAACTGGTACAACCTTTGAAATTTTTAGAAGATCAGAAAAATAACCAATATTTAAGGCTTTGTTGATACAAAAAGCTAATGGTTCACTTATTAAATTAACAGTCTGTTTTAGAACATAGTTTGAAAGCCAATAGAAATCCATAGTTTTCGAATTTGAAAATTTGGAAACTATTTTAACTATATCATTGGGTGATACCTCCCTCCAATTAAATGACAAATTTTCCTTTAAGCTTCCTAATAGATCAAATGCAGAATTATTTACAGCATCAATGCTAGTTTCCAGATCCCTAACAGAGAGTCAATAAGATAATTATTTAATTTTTCAGCCTCTAAACCCACAGATTTGGTACACATGGGTGAGTTTTCATGATTAATGACTTCCCAGGCAGCCTTGCATCTATTGGGGGCCACTTCAATATATGTTTCAAATGTTTTTCTTTTGGCTAATTTAAGCTCAGAATTGTATACCTTCTTACAGTTCAAATAAGCTTTATAAATATGTTGAATATTTTCTGAATTATTACTAAACGAATGTTTATAGATTGAGAAGACGGCCAACATAGCAAAACATGTAGGGTTATGGAGAGCTTTCAATTTGTTATTATACCAATTCAGTTTAACCCAGTGACGGATCTAGGGGGGGGCAGCGGGGGCGCCTGCCCCAGGCGCCGGCCAGAAGGGGGCGCCAGCGGCACCCCAACTGTCTGGTTCCGGTTAATTAAAAAGTGAACAAATTTAATTTAAATAAAAATTTTCGTTTCGCGGCCGGCAAATCTCTCAGTAGTATCACTGCCGGAAAATCTCTGTCGCAACGCGGCAATGTATACAATCGCTGCCGTCAAGTCAAGATTGTCTCTGTTTTCGTGACCGTCACATTTCTCGTTGTTTGATGGCAAGAAAGCCGCTCGCTCGTTTCGCGGACGGAGAATAGCTCGCACGTCCCGCGGCCGAAAATTCGGTCGCTCATTTCGTGGCCGTAAAATTTTTTTTCGTGGCCGCCTGCTTGTTTTACGTCCGGCAGAACTCTTGGCCGCATTGTGAGCGACAAAGCTCTCCTTCCTCTCGCGGCCGTCACATCTATTTGCTATGTCGTCCAGATAATCAGTCGTTGCTAGCAGGCATATTCCTTTGTTGTTTCACTGCCGACAAGTATTTTGCTCTTTTCGAGGTTGTCATATTTATTAGGCGAAAAATCTGTCGTTTAGACCACGGCTGGCAAGTATCTGTCGCATTTAAACTAAACCGCTTGCCCTTTTCATGGCCGATACACCTTTCGCGGCCACATCGCGGCTGTCAAATTGCGGTCGTATATACCCCGGCCTGCAAATCTCTCTGTCGTATTGAGGCCGGAAAATTGCTCAGTGTTTCTGTGGCCAGCAAATCTCTTGGTCTCATTGCGGCCGTTAAATATGTTGGACATATCGCGGTCGTAAAATCTTTCGGTCGCTTTGCAGGCGTCAAATAATATTTTATATTACTTTACATATATTGGGTTCAAGTATTCAACATGGCCGATTTCATTGGTCGGGAATCGTTTTGATATTGTCGGGAAAGGTCAGAAAAAAGTCGGAAGTTTCATTTGTGAAATCTGGTAGACACCTTGCTTTGGTTTTACAGCGGCTGGCAAATTTCTCGGCCATAATATGGCAATAACAGCTCTTGGTAGGCTGTATCGTAGCCTACGAAAATCGGTTTTTAAATCATATGAATCCCAAGATAAAATCACATTAAGATATACAAGATAGTTAATTGATTATCCATCACATCAAGGACGCATTAAAAATATAATATATTTCTTGTGTTTGGTGCCGGGGGGTGTTTAATATAGCACATGTTTTAGAATCATGTGATATAAATTATTATTATTATTGTTGTTTACATTCAGTAGTCCATTTTCAGTGTTTTATAAAAATATATAATTTGTTCACTATGAATGAGTTTCTCTTAAAATAATTATGGCACAGTCGAATAAAGAAGTAAAAATAATGATTAATACAAAATAAATAGTTTGAAGTGATTTAAAAATATACCTTATTACAACAAAATACAAAACGAAAATGGAGTTCAACAAACCAGAACCTCTTAACCTAACAGGCAATGTTGCGGATAACTTCAAGCAGTTTAGGGTTGTTTTCCTGATAAGTGCAAAATAAAACTTAAAGAGGGAGCAAAACCAACCATCAGTACTGCAAGAAGATTACCTTTAAAAATTAAAGACAAATTTAAGGAGACTCTAGATTCTCTTGTGGAAAGGGGAATAATAAAACCTGTAGAGGAACCAGTCGATTGGGTAAGTAATGTTGTAGTAGTGGAAAAACCTAATGATTCTTTGAGGATTTGCATAGATCCTATTGAGTTGAATAAACATATCGTACAAGAGAAATTCACAATTCCAACATTAAATGAAATTGCTCCAAAACTAGTAAACAAAACTCACTTCTCCATTCTAGATTTGAAAGATGGGTTTTACCATGTACGTTTAGATGAAGAGTCAAGTAACTTATGTTCATTTGCAACTGTTTTTGGTACATACAAATTTTTGCGAGCTCCTTTTGGACTCTCCTGTATGCCAGAAATGTTTCAAAGGCTTGTAAGTAAATACTTTGAGGATATACCAGGAGTATCAGTTTATTTTGATGATTTATGCATTGCAAGCACCTCTAAAGAAGAAAACGATGAAATCCTTGAAAAGGTTTTTGACCGAGCACGGCAATACAACATAAAGTTTAATTTCAATAAATTTCAGTACTGCAAAAGTGAAGTGAAGTACCTAGGTGTACGATTTTCAAAAGAAGGCATGTCACCTGATCCCGACAAAGTTGATAGTATTAACAAGTTAGTTAAACCAGGCAATAAAATTGAATTACAGAGAATGCTTGGTATGGTAAATTATTTGAGAAGTTTTATTCCGAAACTGTCTGAAATCACCGCTCCACTTAGAGAGCTATTAAAAAGAATGTTGAGTGGAACTGGACTGAAAGTCATACAAAAGTGTTTGAAGATTTGAAGAAAATAATTTGCAGCTCACAGGTTCTTGCACCTTTCAACCCAGATTTACCGGTGGAAATTCAATGTGATGCTTCCAAGGATGCCATTGGCTTTTGCATGCTCCAGAACAACAAACCAGTACATTTTGGATCAAGATCAATGAACAGTACAGAACAAGATTATGCTCAGATAGAAAAAGAGTTTTTGGCCATTTGTTTTGCAATTAATAAACTACACACTTACATTTATGGTCACCAAAATGTTGTTGTGTTTACAGACCATTTACCACTAGTTTCAATTGCGGTAAAACCACTTAGTAAGATTCCAAACAACAGGCTCAAAAGGTTGAAACTCAAATTAATTGATTATCAACTGAAAATCAAATATCTACCTGGAAAATACATGTTCATCGCTGACTTCATGTCAAGATGTGGAATCAAAACGCCAGAAACTAAAGATGTGCTCATGGATGATTACATTCACACTGTCGAAGCTCATGAAATAACTGAAGATGAACCTAGATTGAAACTGTTTCAAACCAAAACTAAAACCGATGAATATCTAACATTGATTAATGAGTATCTTCATCAAGGTTGGCCAGATCCAAGTTTCCTTGAAGGCGAACCTAAGCATTTTTTTAATATTAGGCAAGAACTGCAAGCTAATGATGATTTAATATACTATGGCAACAGATTGATCGTTCCAAAAAGTTTGCGGAAATTTGTTCTAGATGTTTTACATGAAACCCATCTAGGATCGTCTAAAATCTTGAAGAAAATGAAACAGTTGTTCTATTGGCCAGGAATAGCATCTGATGTAACAAATGTTGTATCAACATGTAAGATTTGTCAAAAATTTGGGAAGTCTAAAACCAAAAGTCCAATGATAAATCATGAAATCCCAAGCATTCCATTCAATAAAATCGGAGTGGACATTGCTGAATTTCATAAAAGCTACTATTTAGTGATTGTCGACTACTATTCTCGATGGATTGAAGCTTTAAAAATCAGTGACAAAAGAAGCGGTGTGATAATATCCAAGCTTAAAGAAGTTTTTTCAAGATTTGGGATCCCTAAAACGGTGATTGCTGATAATGTACCATTTAACAGTCAAGAATTTAAACAGTTTGCACATGAGTGGGATATGCAGATTATTACCATAAGTCCGTACTATCCTAAATCAAATGGACTGGCTGAAAAATCAGTTGGAATAGTCAAGGAAATGTTGAAAAAATGTCAAGAAACAAAACAAGATCTAGAGTTATATTTACTTAATTACAGAAATAGTCCTGTATCCAATCTTGAAGTGTCACCATCTCAGCTGCTTAACAGCAGAACATTAAGGAGTAAGATTCCTATGAGAGAAGAATTATTAAGACCAAAGTTAGTTGATGAAAATGTTTATGAGAAAATGCTCGAGACACAAAAAGAACAAAAGTCGTACTATGACAAAACTGCATTAAAAAATGAAGAAAACTTTGCTGTTGGAGAGAAAGTATGGGTTCAAGATACACTAAACAAACAGTGGGATGAAGGGATGATTGTACAAAAGCTCAAACAGCCAAGGTCATATCTAGTCGAAATCAAAGACAAGGGGATAAAAAGAAGAAATGAAAATTGTATAAAGAGGAGAGAAAGTGTAAGATAAGAAGCTGAAGAGGGAGATGTTTAATATAGCACATGTTTTAGAATCATGTGATATAAATTATTATTATTATTGTTGTTGTTTACATTCAGTAATAGTAACATTGTTCATGAGAAGTTTAATGTTGAATCATTCAGTAAAGATGTATCAGCTAATGAGGGCGTATCATCTGCACAACAAGGTCTCAAAAGCATGTCAAAGGTAAGTCCAAATAAGACAAAAAATTGTTATAGATGTGGTGGTTTCCATAATGGGGTTCATTTGTGTCCAGCTTTGGGAAAAACTTGCAAGAAATGTGGTAAGCCAAATAATTTTGCAAATGTTTGCAAGACATCTCAAAAGTTTCTTGGTTACAAACATTGTAATGATTTATTAAATAAAAGTAACTATGAGCCAACAGTAAAAGGAAAACCTTGTGATGGTCCAGATATTAATAGTCTCTACATAGTTGATTCTTTAAAGAACAAAAACGCTTGGCACAAAACACTTTTGCTTGAAGGGAAACAGATAAGATTCAAACTTGACAGTGGGGCCGATGTTAATGTTTTACCATATCATTATTTCAAGGACCTCAAAATTAATTGTAAAGTAAGACCTTGCAATATAACTTTGCAATCATTTGGGGGGTTTTCTATTAAACCTTTTAGTGTCATTGATGGACAAATCGAGACAGAAAACAAAATTGATATAGCTAGCTTTTTGATAGTAAAAAATGAAAATACAGTGCCAATATTAGGTCTTGAGACCTGTGTTAAACTCAATTTGCTGAAACGTATTGACATGGTAAGTAGTGAAGAGAACGAATTCTACCTGGAAAAGGAGAAACTAAATGTATTTGAGAAAAATAAAGATGTTTTTGAATTTCAGTAGTCCATTTTCAGTGTTTTATAAAAATATATAATTTGTTCACTATGAATGAGTTTCTCTTAAAATAATTAGGGGGGGGGGGGCGCCAAACTCCGATTTTGCCCCGGGCGACAGTAAGTGTAGATCCGTCACTGGTTTAACCTTTTTTGATTTTGATTTATTTCCTTTACTACGGACTAAGGGGGAGCAAAAATGCCATAAGTTGATATATTTTTTTAGAAAATCATCAAAAAGTGTTACTTCATCAACATTACCACACTGATATTCGTCAATCATATTCCATTTCTCAGACTTTAAGTTCTCCAAAAAATGGTTTACAGCCTCTTCATTTTGCTCTCTTACATATTGGTTAACATTATCAGGAGAATGTGCAAAAATACTCTCCTACCAGTGGCTTTTAGGAGCTAAAAAAAGGCTATAAAAATAATGTCCTACACTTGGCACAAAAATGTAATGTTGAAAACTTCAAAACAGCTGGATTTTCCCATTTAATCATATGGGGGAATGACCAGCTGTTTAAGTTTATGTATAAAATTTCATAAACATCGTCAGAAAAATCTGTACTCGTTACAGTACATTTATTCAACTTATTTAGTTATCTGGCCTTTAAATAAGACATATTGATGTCTGTATCCACCATATGGCTTTGAATCAAACATCAGCTCACATGTTTTAATGTAAACAAAGCAGGCGTTTTAAATCCCAATGCTACTTAAATCGCAGTTATTTTATGTTATTTTTTGTTTTCTAGCAAACTTTAAGAAATTACAGTACTTTTCCTGAGTATCTGACATTAAAACATTTAATTTGAGCCCTTTTCCCTCATCCTGTGACTTGCCAAATGCCCACAATAGCTATTCAAAAATAAATTATTCTCCATAACATTAGTAAGGAAAAATGCAGTTTTGCTGCCACAGAAATTTGAAAATAAGGTATAATATAGGCTACAATCCAATATATCTGAACTATATGAAGCTACATAACATGTTTTATTAGGATATTTTGAGGAATAAGAAAGCTATCCAATTTCATTTACCTCTCATAAGGTTAACATTGGGAAAGAGATCGAGTACACAGGTTTGCCACCTCAGGAATTTGATGATTTGGGTATTTTAATCCCTAATAAAAGATATTAACTGTATGAGGCCCCATGCCAGTACTTATCAGGATCTGTTGAGATATGAGCAAACTACACAACATTTTTATTACCCATAAGGATAACATGGAGAATAAGTATCCAGGTTTGCTGCCATGAAAATTTAAAAATAGGGTATTTTAGGCCATAATCCAGCCCATACAGCACATAACGTCTATACAACGTCTATATAAGGGCTTGCAAGTTACATTAACGTCTAGGTCAATATTCATACATCTATTAGACATCTGCGATATCATGTCAAAAAGACATCTAACGCGGATGTCAAAATGGCGTCAATTAGACTTTGTCGTACATGTATATGACGTCAACATAATATCATTTAATAGACGATGCATCGCCGACATCGCCGAAAATAATAAACCAAGTATATAGTACAAATGAGTATATTTTTCGTCAAGAAAAACAATATCGCTGAGAACAGAATATCAATTAAACTTTTTTAAATAAAAATGTAACAACGTTATTTCCTTAAATATATTTTATTTCCCTAATGACTACAATAATAAAAAAAAACTTAACATTTTTATTGGTTTGAATCCCAAATTAATCTGTTATTGTTTACCTCACTATGCCCACATAACAGGTTGTTTTTCGGCAAAGTTGCCTTCATTTGCTGTTCGTCTGATAAAGCAACTTTTCACTAGCAAATTTGTCACATATTTGCAGTTCTTTGTCTAGGCAAAGCTGTTTCCTGATAGTTATGACAACTTGGCGGCAACTTAACATGAGTTTGCCATTTCACATATTCACTGTAGGTGGTGTTCACATAGAAAAATAATAATTATTATAATATTTTGGTTAGCACCATTGGATTCAGCTAAAAAAAAAAACAAACAAATAGTTTAGTACCTTGAATCATTGCTCTATGTCCATTGGTTACTGGATACTGAAAGTGGTAAACACAGTACGTTGCCCTAATGTCAACCTTATAGGAAATAAGTAAAATTCTAGGCCTATATCTCGCTTATTTCTCAATATAATAAAATTTGGTTTGCGGCTCATCTAGATGAGATTTGATGTAAAAATCAAGTCAAATCTCGCTATGTTCGACTGAACCAAGGCCACACTACAGTGTAGTGTGGCCTTGATTGAACTATGTTCTTCTGCCTTAGAAATTAGCCGAGTATGCATATCTGCTGCAAGGGGGGTATTTCACTTTCACGTTATTTTGAAATTTCATGTATACACTTACCACATTACTCTTTTAACTACTACTCGCATTGAGCTTATAATTACTTTACATCGATTTGAGTAGAATAGAATAGTATTTAAACAATTAGACGAGGTAAATTTTAGGTAAAAAGTTTTTGTCATTACACATTTTAAAATAGTTGTTTACTGAAAAAATATTATTATAGAGTGAATGGGAAAAAAAGTGACAAGGAGGCACTTTGTAACTCCTTCTCAGTCCTTAAAGGTTATCTCTGCACTACATTTGGATCCTATAATGTTTACCACCAAAGCAGTAGTTAAGATGAGATTTTGCCTGATGATTATTATCAGGTCTGGTGGTGTAGTGGATACAGGCTCAGCTTACGAAGGTAAAGGTCCCGGGTTCAAATCCCAACATAGGTCAACAGAATTCGCATTGTGGTAATATGTGTAGAAGCTATGTACAAATGCATATCCTTACTAAGATTTTTTTATTAAACTTTTTGGATTTTTTATATATTTTATAATTACAATTTTGTTATTCGTTACTTTTTGTATGTTAATTGGATGTTCTGTAGATGTCAATATATGGATGTGTAATTAACATCTATTGAACATCTATTCTACATCCACGTAGAATGTTGATATAAGGTCGATAATGGTGACATTTGAACGTTGTAGGAATGTCTATTAGACGTTAGACGTCTATAACGGTCACGTTTAATAGACGTGTGTGGTTTAACATGAGGTACATCTATTAGACATCTAGTTGATGTGACTGTACTATCTGGGAGTAAATTTCAACTAGATGAAGCCGCATACAAAGTTTTATCAAGGGACGTTAAGTAATAAGGAAGATATAGAATTTTTTATTTCCCATAAGGATAACATGGGAAATGATTATGCAGGTTTGCTGACATAAAAATGGAAATATCGGGGATTATAGACTAATACACATTAGATCTCATCTAGATGAAGCCACAAACCAAGTTTTGTTAAAATATGTTGAGAAATAAGTGAGATATAAAATTTTACTTATTCCCATAAGGTTAAACATTGGGACAACGTACTGTGTTTTCCACTTTCGATATCTCGATAACCAATGGACATAGAGCAATGGTTCAAGATACTAAATTGTTTGTTTTTTTGAGCTGAATTCAATGGTGCGAGCAAAAATTTGATAAATTTTATTTTTCTACGTAAAAAACTCAAAACCCATTTTTGGGGGGTTTTATCCCCCTTTACCCTCCTTTCCATTGGTCCAATCGAGCTGGTTCACAAAATCGACCAATTGATTACCACTTTACATTTCTGTACCAAATTTAAACAAGATCAGACCTTTTTTACGGCCGCTATAGGGTGTTGGTCAAAAACCCTTCAGGACTTCGGGATATGGTTACTTACATCAAAACTAAGAAAAAAGTTCCTGTAAATATGGGTCCTAAAATGCTCGGTTATCCGTCTGTCGGTCTGTATGTGTTTTTAACATGATTTTGTATAACTTTGGAACTACTAAAGATATCAACTTCAAACTTGGTACATATATGCTGACTAATAGGACCTATTTTGGTGCAGAGTATCAAGTTTCTACTTTGTACCATTTCAAAATGGCGGCCATTTTTTATATTTTAAAACTTAGGGGAAAGTCGTCTGATATCGGACAGCGGCCGGTATCGGACAGAACCAGTTTCAGGAAAATTACGCTAGGGGCAGCAGCTGTCAGGCCGTCAATACAACCACCTAAATGAGCAAGTCGGGCCATCGCCACATTGGACAGTTACTGTACACGGCTTTTGTTGTGGTTAGAGTTTTTTGTTTTTTTTGAGTTGGGACACGTGCACGGATATAGTTTTCTCAAGCTGCTGCATCGATTGAAGTAAATGATATTGGTCATAGTTGAGTTTAAAATACTTAGTATACTTTATACTAAGTAAAAACGACGTTTAGGTCCAGTCGCATTGTGGACTGCGGCTTGACAGCCATTATAAACTGTGTTGTCTGGCGGCTGGTATCGGACAAGCTGCAATCGGGTGGTATCGGACAATGTAATGACCACTTAAATTCGCGGATTTTTTTGGATTCTTTGATTTTTTAGGGAACATGGGGAAAATAAGAGGGAATTATGATGTAGTGTCCATTAAATTGGCAATAGACTAGGTTTTGTCTAAGAAAATAATAATACGGACTGCAAGTGAGAGATTTGGTGTGCTGAGGAGCAATCGTTTAGGAAATAAAGAAGTCATCGGAGAAAGATCATTTAGGAAATAAATACATTATAAATTTATTCAATTGTATGATTTAATATCCACCAAACCTAAATTAAGTACTATTTTTAGGTCTGTCCGATACCACCCTCCAAAAATTGGAGGTCGCATTTTGTAAACAGGTAAACTTTTTAAAAAAACAGTATGTTGTTATTGTCATTATTATAAATAATTTAAACCAATTGCACATGAAATACTGAAGTATTATTTGACGCATAAGGTAGTTACTTATCGTAATCCTTAAACCGAGTAGTCAAAAAAAAGCTAAGGTGTGCGATACCTGCCGACCTTCCCCTAATATCTTAAAAATGGTAAATTTTACAAAAATCTTACAAGAGACATAAAAGTTGCGCAATTTTATTTCCTACAAAATCATATAAAGATTATTAGGATCGAACAACAATTAACAGAGTTATTGCAATTTATTCAACAGAATACATGCTTGTTTATGGCAGTTAAAGCAAATTTGCTTCAATTCTAATGGAAAAATTGCAATAACTCCGTTAGTTGTCGGTCAATCTTAATAATCTTTATATTTTTTTGTAGAAAATAAAATTGCGCAACTTTTTTGTCTCTTGTAAAATTTTTGTGAAATTTACGGTTTTTAAGATATTAAGTTTTAAAATATAAAAATGGCCGCCATTTTGAAATGGTACAAAGTAGAAACTTGATACTCCGCACCAAAATAGGTCCTATTATGCAGCATATACGTACCAAGTTTGAAGTTGATATCTTTAGTAGTTCCAAAGTTATGCAAAATCATGTTGAAAACACATACAGACCGACAGACGGATAACCGAGCATTTTAGGACCCATGTTTACAGGAACTTTTTTCTTAGTTTTTATGTAAGTAACCATATCCCGAAGTCCTGAAGGGATTTTTATCAAGGGTGTCCCATAACTATCTGGACAAACGTATACAGGGTGTCCAACTTAACTGTGCCACCATTGCTATCTCAGAAACTATTGGATTTAGAGAAAACTTTAAATGGGGGACTTCACCTACTTTTTTAAGACATTTAAAAATATGAATTCCATTTTCTTCTAAATGGCCGCCATTTTCCAATATGGCGGACAACTTTGATTTTTCTTATAGAACACCCTGTATTTTATGGCATATTTGGATTCTACGTTTAATTTTAAGAACTTATTACTCTTTGATATTTTTTCCTAAACTCAATAGTTAAGTAGATATAAGCCGATAAAGTTTCATTTTTCCCCATAAGAAAAGCATCGCGTAATTCTTGGTACTCAATATATCGATAATGGTTGGGTTAAATAAAAAGTACCAAAGAACAAAAGAGCCAAAAAATGTTATTTCAGGTAAGATTCAATCATATAAGTAGTTTTTAGACGAGATTCACTCATGGAAATGAATGATTTTGAATAATTTTATACTCCATATACTGGGGTGACACAGTTAAAATGGACAAAGCGCATTTCAAATGGGGAAACATCAAACTTTAACTGCTTATATCTCCTTAACCATTGGGTTTAGGAAAAAATGTCAAGGAGTACAAAATTCTTAAAATTAAGCGTAAAATCCAAATACGCCATAAAATACAGGGTGTTCCATAAGAAAAATTAAAGTTGTCCGCCATATTGGAAAATGGTGGCCATTTAGAAGAAAATGGAATTCATATTTTTAAATATCTTAAAAAAGTAGGCGAAGTCCCCCATTTAAAGTTTTCTCTAGATCCAATAGTTTCTGAGATAGCAATGGTGGCACAGTTAAGTTGGACACCCCAACTTGAAAAGATTAGGGAAAATATAACCTTCGGCAAGCACGGAGAACTGCTGAGAGAAAAAGACTAATTCAACACCAGAAAATATTAAAATGCGCAATTTGCACTTGGGATTTCTATAAAATCTTCCATTATCCTACTTTTGTGCGAGAAGACAGCCAAATTCAAAAACAGTGCATGGGTGATGAGTAATGGAGTGTGTGTGTGTTTTGTTCAGTTAGACCTTTGTTTATTTAGGTGAGATCTTTAAATTTCAATTGAAAATGTTAATTTGATTAACAAAGGTGAGTTTGAAACCATACAATTTATTCTAACTGTACGTGAGTTTTTCACAAACAGAAATAATATTAAAATGCGCAATTTGCGCATGGGGCCCCCAGTTCGAAAAAAAAACATGGCGTATACTCAACTAATGTATAACACTTCATCCAACCTCTTTGTTTAGCCAAATTATTTATCTTACATTAAATTAATGTAATAATGATTAAATATAAAAATAAAGTGATTTTTAACAATTAATTTGGTAAAAATAAACAACTTACTTCAAAACAATTGGTTCAAATGGCTTGTGAGTAGAGGAACGATTTAAAACAATAATCTTTATTTAGATTTTATTGTTGGTCGACGGCTACAAAAATAAACTTTTTTATGTTTTGGGGGGGCACATGCCCCCCTGGCGCAACACCTATGCTGATCACAAAAACGTCCTAGTGTATTATATAAATACTACTGGACACACACTGCTCAGCAGCTTTTAGGTTTTTGTTTATTTACTTTTTGAATGGTCTGCTAAATGTTTATTACAATTATCGGTTCTTTAGATTTTCTATTCCCTTCCTAGACCTTACGGACAAACACAAAACTTCAAGGGCGTCTAGGGCTCTTCCCTTAAGGTTGACCCTTATGAAATTGGTTTCCTGAAAATCATGCGCTAAGCTCTTTCCAACACCATCTAAGTTTTTAACATCGGTTCAGAACTGTAAGAAGAGTCTTGATCACAAAAATTCCCCAGTGCATTAAATGAATATATTTAGACTAGTGGACACGCCCTGCTCATTTAGCTTTAAGTTTCATTTAGTCTGCTGATAAAACAAAGTTTATTATTTTCAGCTGTTCCTTGAAATATCCATCCCCATGTTAACTCTACGTTGTTATAGCCCCGGCTTCGCACCAGAAATAATAACTGCAGATATCTGTGGTTAATATCTAAAACTATTTCAAAACATATACAAGATGATTAGGTGTGAACAATGTAATGTACAGCTGATCAAAATGTCAGGTGTTGATTTATATTTATGTTTACAGTTTTTAGTTTTGGTTCTAACATACAATGTTCTTGAGACAAAGAAATAAAATAAGTTTTACAATTGTCAAATCTATATAATTAATACGCCAACACGAAATTTGTCTTATGAACTCCTCCGTCATTTTTTAACCGATTTTGATCATTGACAGCTCATTGGAAAGAGCGTGTCGCGTAGATTTGCAAACTGGCCTTACATTTTTGAAAAAGTCCCTTGGGCTCTGCCCCATTGGCTTTTAAAGTTCCCATGTTATCCTTATGAAGAACATAATTGTTTACATTTTGATCAGCTGGATAATTTAATTGCTGTTATTTTTTAATTTGTGTAAACATAACCCTCAAGATGGATCGTGTTAGCACGATTGTGTTTTAAATTTGTCGCCATTTGAATTATCGCTCTGCTAGAGTAGCGCACGATTCCGTGCGCTCGAATCCACTAGTAGTGAATTATTTCACATTTGGCGCTGTGACCATGGCAAAAAGAAATAAAAGACAAAATGATTATGATGAGAACACTTCTACAGCAACATACACTTCTATTAAACAACATGCAACATTTAGGTTTGACCATTTCGACCCTGAGGACAAGGCCACACTACAGTACAGGCCGGAGTCCTTTTGTGGTGACGTCACATTATCAGACGAAATCGCAGACGCTTTTATAATGTACTCTTATGGCGATTCACTGCCGCACTCTTAAAACTATCGTGCCCTAAGTAATTCGTTTAAGTTTTCGTTTAGAAACCATTATTTTTTCGAAACTGCATTAATTAATGTACAACCAAATGCAGTCGAAAATAATTTTAAAGAAAACAAGACTTTATTCCATTAACTTGAAAACCGGTAAACATTACAGGCAAGTAATTTGTTTACTTTTCATCAGATGATTTATTGGAAATTTGACAGTTTTGTTTCTTATTGTTTTCATTTCGATGTTCTAATGTCATAATTTTTTGGTAAATGTTTACGATTTTCATATGATTTTAGTTCTTATTTCCAACACAGCGCTAGGAGTTCGGCCGGTGTTGTGACGTGGCATCAGGGAGGAGGGGGGGAGACTCCGGCCTGTAGTGTAGTGTGGCCTTGCTGAGGAGGAAGAGTGGGATTACTATTTTCAACGCTTCAACATAGAAATCGCACTGCACAATATTAAATCGGAAGAATTATGTAAGAATCTACTTCTTTCAAAAATTGGGGCCAAGCCATTCAAACTACTGGCAGACCATTTTTGACCTGAACCGGTAACTTCCAAAAGTTTCAACGAAATCACTAAGGTTCTTTCATCATATTATGAAAGCTCCTACAGCACATTGGGGGAGCGAGTGACGTTTGGACACCGATATAGGCTTACAGGTGAGTCTGTTAGTCAATACGTTAACAGCTTAAGAGGTCTGGCCGGCCGTTGTCAATTTGGAGCGTCACTTGATGAATGTCTCAGAGATCAACTTTTGTTGGGCATCAATAATGAGGAGTGGCAAAAAGAACTTCGGAGGCAACATACTGATACTAGTTGTTTGTTCAAAGATGTTGAAAAAACTGCTCTCAATTTTGAACGCGCGGACAGAACTCAGAAGGAGGTCACATCTTTTAGTGCTTATGAGGGTTACCAAACTAACGCTACAAGACCATCGAAAACAGATACACAGCCGGTGACAACACTTATTAGAGGCCAGCATTGTTTCCGATGTGGAGGTTCGCTACACACTGGTAATTCGCCTTGCCCTGCAAATGGGAAAATATGTAACATTTGTCATGGAAAAAATCATTTTGCTAAAGTTTGTTTCAGATCTGGTCGTGCAAAAATTTTACAGGGCAAAAGACAAACGAACAATTTAAGACCAGGAGTCTCTCGTTCGCCGTCACCAAGAAGTCTCGACAGTGAGCCGGTTTTAGTGTGAGCAATGAAAAAGGGAAATAAGGTAATGATGACAGTTTCACTTAGTCACATAAAAGTAGACATGCTTTACGATCCCGGAGCTGCTGAATCCGTGATTAGTTACAATGTATGGAAGAAGATTGGATCTCCTTCATTACAGCAGACTTCTAATTTAGTAGCTTATACAGGCGTTCCTGTTGCAACATTAGGTAAGGCTATGGTATCGGTTAAAGCTTTCAACACTACACTAAAACTACCTACGATTGTTGTTAAAGATGATGATGTACCGCTTTTGGGTTGATCTGGGTCTTAGCATTCAACTTACCGTTACCTCCTGGCTCTAGAGTATGTGCAGTACGTGAGGAGGAGACTCAGGCTGATTCGGAGTTGAATGCTATATTGACCAAGTATTCAGAAGTATTTTCGGACACTCTAGGAAAATTTAAAGGTCAAAAAGCTGTAATAAAACTGTCTGATGATGCGGTGCCAAAGGTTTGCAAACCTCGACCAATACCCTATGCGCTCCGACCAGCGGTGGAATCGGAAATAAACAGACTACTTAAAGAAGGGGTTTTGGAATACATTGACCCTACTACCACGGAAATAACCTGGGCCTCACCAATAGTGGTTGTTTTAAAAGGCGACGGAATGGTCAGAATCTGCAGTGACTTCAGACTACAATTAATCCATATATAACTCCAGTACACCATCCTCTTCCAAAGTTCGAAGATATAATGACCAAACTACAAGGTGGTCAAGAATACTTCAAAATAGATTTGAAAGATGCCTACCTGCAGATAGAAGTGGAAGAGAGTTCACGGAAATACCTAGTAATTTCAACTCCATTTGGGTATTTCAGATATACAAGAGTGCCATTTGGAGTCCGATGTGCACCCGGTGATTTCCAAAGAAAAATTGAACAAGTACTGTTAGGTGTGAATGGCGTAGCTCAGTTTCTTGACGATTCAATAATAACTGGCAGAACTCAAGAAGAACATCTATGAAACCTTGAAGAGGTGTTGGCAAGATTCAAAGATGCTGGAATTAGAATTCAGAAGTCAAAGTGCAAGTTTTTACAGAAGTCAGTCACGTACCTAAGGCACAAGATAGACAGCACGGGAATACATCCGTCAGACAAACACCTTGCAGCAGTTCGAGATTTGCCTAGACCTTCAAATGTGAGAGACTTAAGGGCTTTTTTAGGTGCTATTAACTACTATTAACTGCTATTAACCTCGTTTACAGTGTATTGCGTCACCGCTACATCGTCTCCTGAAAAAAGGGGCGTCGTGGAACTGGACTAAACAAGATGAAGAAATATTTACACGGTTGAAATCCACACTGACATCTTCGGACACACTAGTTCACTACGATGAGACCCTACCGTTGATAGTGGATTCTGATGCAAGTAACGCTGGTCTTGGAGCGGTACTGAGCCACCAGTTTCCTGATGGTACCATTAGACCTATCGCGTTTGCGTCAAGAGTACTACAGAGCTCCGAGAAAAGTTATTCGGTCATTGATAAAGAAGCTTTGGGTATTATATTTGCCATTACCAAGTTCCACGATTACATTTACGGCCGTAGGTTTATTCTAAGGACTGACCATAAACCACTTGTGCACATCTTGGGGAATCGATCCCGAGAAAAGTTAGTAGCTTTTTGAAGGGTTGTTTCTGGAGCCAGCTGCCATTGGTTGTTGGGCTATTAATTAACAATCCTGTCTAAGAAACATGCCAACCTTAGTCAGTAACAAGGCTACAAGATCGCGCCACTATCATCACGATCATCACACTCATCCTTCACTCATATTCAGGGTAACGTCCTCAATGAGGTACCTGTCTTATTAAAGTGATTAAGTGATTAAGTGATTAAGCATACTGAACTTCCAAAAATCACCAGCGACAGATTAACCAGATGGTCAGTGATACTAGGAGCGTACAACTTCGAAATTAAGTACAATGACGGAAAGACAAATACTCCTGCAGACTTGCTGTCCCGGTTACCAGTAGTTAAATCCAACGCAGACACACAAGGGGAGTTTGGAAAGCAAGTGTTGCAGTTACGCCTTGACAATCTTCACATAACACAGAAGTACCTGAAAGAACAGACTGCAAAGGATGAGTGTTTACAGCAAGTAATACAGTACCTATAAAGTGTTTGGCCTGAAAGAAGAGAACTCAGTTCGATATGTCACATATTTTATGATAAAAGAGACGAGCTCAGCTATGAAGACGGAGTTTTGCTTTGGAAAGGACGTGTGGTGGTTCCGAAATCTCTCCAACGAACAGCAATCCAAATTCTTCACGAGGGTCATCCTGGAATAGTTGGTATGCGTTCATACGCCAGATTTCACGTTTGGTTGCCTGGTATGAATTCCGAGATAGAAGAATATGTAATATCTTGCAATAAATGTCAAATGACAAGAAAGAATGATCCAGAGGTTCCTCTATTTTCGTGGGTTATTCCTCAAGAACCTTGGACATGGGTTCACATTGATTTCACTGGACCTTATCATGGATTTTACTGGCTGGTTACAGTAGATTCAACAACAAAGTGGTTGGAAGTGTTGCCGACGAAAAAAAATCACTTCAGAGAAGACAATCACAATGCTTGAAAAAGTATTCACAACATTCGGATTGCCTAAAATGATAGTCAGTGACAATGGGCCTCAATTCACTTCACATGAATTTAAGAGTTTCTGCAGTAGACGTTATATCCGGCATGTCACTACAGCGCCTTACCATCCACGTTCCAATGGGCTGGTGGAACGTTACATCCAGACTTTTAAAAAGAGATTTGAAGCACAAAAGCTGGAAGGTCACAGCATAATGAAATCTCTTACAACTTTCCTTTTCAATCACAGGATCACTCCAAACCAAACCACTGGGAAATCCCCAGGAGAACTTATGTTTAGAAGACAACTTCGGACGCCTTTAAGCTTGCTGAAACCCGACCGTTCTAAAAAGCTTTACGAATCTTTAGAAAAACAAAGAGCAAACCACGATGGAGCTGCAAAGTGGCGTGAATTCCAGCCCGGAGATGCCGTTTGGGTTAAATTAGCTATAGACAAGCACTGGAGGAAAGGCCGTGTAATACGACGTACGGGTCCGGTGTCTTACATCGTTAACGAGGCTGGTACCGAACACAGAAAACACGCCGACCAACTTAGACAGCAATTTGGCTCAGCATCATAGTTCATAGTTGTTTTGAACCCTACCTACGTTAGAATTTTTTTTGTCCGGGGGAAAAGTGTAATGTACAGCTGATCAAAATGTCAGGTGTTGAATTTTTATACTTATGTTTACAGTTTTTAGTTTTGGTTCTAACATACAATTTTCTTGAGACAAAGAAATAAAATAAGTTTTACAATTGTCAAATAGTGAATTATTTCACAAACAACATAGTTAACTGAGTTTGATCCAATGTCAGTAAACAGCGCCACTGATGCAAAACTTTGGTCCTTTACTGTACAGTTCGCGCATTATATCTCCGGCTATGACCACTACGCTACTAACCGTGTCATATGATATTTTAACATATGATATTTGTAAACACAACATTTTACAAGCAGCGGTGTTTTAGAAAATGTTTTCAGAAAAGTACCCCCTCTCCCCCCCGCTCTTTGCAATCAGCTGATTCAGTCATAGCCGGAGACATAATGCTCGAACTGTACTTAGGTGAAACCCTTTCTTACAATCCTGAGACGTATTGGCAAATCTACGTGAAAATACATTTTATGACATCTCTAGCAGTTATCTATACTCGATTCCACATTCACCCTTCAGTACAGACAATAATGGGAGATAGCTATTCTATTACAGTTCACGCATTACATCTCCGACTATGGCTTCAACGCTACTAACCACATCATATGACATTTTCAACATATGATATTGGTAAACACAATGTTTGACAAGAAGCGGGGCTTTCGAACAATGTTTTCAGAAAAGTACCCCCTCTCTCCCCCGCGCCCTGCAACCAGCTGACTCAATCATAGCCGGAGATATAATGTACGAACTGTACCTTTGCTGTACATTTGTTTACAAATATCCATAACAACACGTTAAGAAATCATCAGCTAATTGTAACATAATTTGGCTAGTAAATTTAAAATGCCATATGAAATGCACAGTTTATGGAAAGTACCGGGGACCGAGCTTTGCTTGGATTAAATAAAAACAACCGGCTGATTCAGCTGTTTTAGTTAAAAATTTCTATAACTATAACATGAGCACTTACAACTATAACACTGTTTGAGCATGGTATGGCCTTTATGGAGCTGTGCCTTCAGCTTTTTCTGTTCTAGCAAAAATTAGTTGATTTGGTCTCGTTCAACACTGATAAACATATCGAGGACTACTGTTGTAATAAATGCCCACAGAAGGGAAGTGCCGTTGAAGATGATTGTTATACTTTCTATCGTTTCGTTGGATTGCAGCGGTCCTGCGATCACCGGTCGGAACGCTAAGTGGCTATTCACGATTCAAGTTTTTATGTCTTACGAGCAGCGGTTGGAAGCATTGGTACTATGTTGGTCGGAAATGCCAAGTCTCCTTATGGGTAAAAGAGGGGATATGAGAATGGCTCGATGCGGTTGCCTGTATTGCTCATGGTAAACAGTAAAGTTGTTTCCCTAGTTCTTTCATGACTCGGTCGCAATCCGGGTAGGTCTGGTCGGCGTTGAGCATGATAATGGCTGATATTTTTCATTTAACGTTGTAACATTGCAGCGGTTTGGGTCGAGGCCGGTGGAGCGAGAACCAAATGGACTTTCAGTGACTGAATTCCTTTAGTGTCACCTGACGGCTCGAGCTTTTTCTTCTTATATGAATTCGCGTACCATCATGAACGCTTGGGGAGATTGGTTACTCTCTCGTAGGACTCCCTCTAGTAACTATATCAGTTCTAGGTTCATGTCGGCATTAGCAAAAATTTGTTTGGAGACGGCTTTGGTTGGGCCGAGAAAAATCATCTGCTCGCTGCACGGTCGTCTGTAATCTCCTTGTGCACCTTATGTTGGCCGAGCGGCCATTTTCATTCGATGATAGATCTGCCCCCGACGGTGAAAGTTAATGCCTCTGGTGTTGCTAGTTCAGTCGTCTTTATCAGTGAGCTATACAAATGCGAAGATGGCGTCGAGCTTTCGTATGCCAGCCACAAAGTATTTGGAAAGTCTATTTGGCGGGTGAACAGCAGCACAAGTTCTTTTGGGAAACTTGACGGCTTGATTTGTATTCCCCCTTGTTAAATCCTTAGATGTCTAATATTATTTAACAAGGAATGATATAAAATTAATGAAAAGATGTAAATTCATTTTATTTGTACATTGGTATTTTGTAAAGTAATAGAATGTAAACATACATTCTATTAATTTGTCTTAGATTGGTCCGCGGTTTTGGAAACTGATGAAATAAATGTCGCAACTGATTTGTTTGTTAGTAACATACAAGAAATTATTTCTAAATCGACCAAAGTAAAATCTGTAAGTTCCAAATGTTTTAAAATCAAACCTTGGATGACTTCAGGATTGCTAAATTCTATACGAACTAGGGATAAATTAAGTAAAAAATTAAAAAGACAGCCTTTTAACCCATTATTAAAAACTCAACTTAAAAATTACAGGAATGTTTTGAATGCAGCTATCAGAAGTGCAAAAGAGGAATATTTCCGAAAACAAATCTCTGATTCAAAAGGTAATAGTAAATTACTTTGGCAAAATATCTCTGACATTACTGGATTGAATAAAAAGAAAATACTTTTTCCGGTTAATAGTTTTATTGAGAGTGGGGATAGCTCAGAATATAAGGACGTTAGGGAAATTGCAGACGATTTTAACGAGTATTATGTAAATGTGGGAGCTAACCTAGCCCGTGCTGTTCCCCCCGTGACGGATCCTGTTGTTAATGACGAGGACTTCGCTGTTGACTCTGTTTTCCGGCTGTCGCCAATAAGCGAGGCGGAACTTGTAAAAATTGTCAATGAACTGAAAGGAGGTTCTGCCCCAGGTGTGGATAACATTCCTGCTGAAATTATTAAGAGGAATATTCATTGGCTTAAATTGCCTCTCTTGAATTTAATTAATCGTAGCTTGGCAAATGGTATTTTTCCAAATTCTTTCAAGATGGGTAAAGTAATTCCTATTTATAAGGGAGGGGATAAGCAGCAGTATGTTAACTATCGTCCTATTAATTTAGCCAGTGTTCTTTCTAAAATATTTGAAAAATGTGTCAGAAACCAATTGGAACATTATTTATTAAGTAACAACATTCTTTTTGACAAACAGTATGGATTCCGCAGAGACAAAAATCTGAACGATGACCTCTACGATTTAACTAAAAGTATTCACAACGCTATTGGAGACAATAAAAAACCTCTTTTAATTTTCATAGATTTAGCGAAAGCCTTCGATACAGTAGATAGAAAGCTTTTATTGAAAAAACCTTTTTGTATAGGCGTAAGAGGAATTTCACTCGATTGGTTTGAAAGTTACTTTACAGATCGGTACCAAGTTGTCTCTATTAATGGACTTAATAGTTCGCCCAAAAAAATTGACTATGGGGTAATTCAAGGATCAACTTTAGGACCTCTTCTTTTCCTTATTTATATTAATAATCTTGGGAAGGCAAATTTGGGTTCTGCAAAAATTTTTCTGTATGCGGATGACACCGCATTACTATTTGAAGGCGACAGCTGGGAGGGTGTCTACAGAGATGCGGAGTGTGGCCTGCTCACTGCCAAGCGTTGGTTTGATCAGAACGGGCTGACTTTATATTTATCCAAAACCAAGTGCATGCCAATATCTTTAAGAGCCTGTTCTGATCCTACTAACTTGGGTCTTAGGTTGCATACTTGTGGTGCTGGGAATGGATGCGTAACGTGTGAGAGTGTTCAGTGTGTGCATGAATACAAGTATCTAGGAGTGGTATTTGATTTCCGCATGAAATGGTCTGAGCATGTAAGCTATATTAGAAATAAACTACGTAAATTTATTTTTATTTTTTCGAACCTTTCAAAATTACTTTCTTTGCCTCTTCTTAAAATAATTTATTTTGCTTACGTTCAGTCATTGCTTCAATATGGGATTTTAGCGTGGGGGGGTGGTTTTAAAAGTATTATTTCTCCACTTGAAATTATTCAGAAATCAGTAATTAAAGCTGCTCTTGGCAAACCACGCCGATATCCTACTGAAAAACTTTTTGATGATTTCAAAGTTTTTAGTATTTCTCAGTTATACAGTAGAACTCTTATTTTGTATATTTTTAAAAACAAGCAAACTATATTCAGCCAGCTTAATCATAATTATTTAACCAGATCCGCTGTGAATACAGGGATTCAGTATCCAAAAATAAATCGAACAATTAACAAAACATCCTCACATTACTTAGCAGGTATAATTTTTTCAAAGCTTCCAGAATTTTTAAAACACCCTAATCAATGCAGTATAGTTACTTATAAGAAATATGTAAATAACTGGTTATTGATAGTCGGTAGAGATCGAATTGATAGTTACCTCAGCTCATTGTATTCATAGACTGTGTAAAAGTTGCAGAGTGAATGTGTATGAATGCGTACGTGCGAGTGGGTATGTGTATGTGTGTGTGTGTGTGTGTGTGTGTGTGTGTGTGTGTGTGTGTGTGTGTGTGTGTGTGTGTGTGTGTGTGTGTGTGTGTGTGTGTGTGTGTGTGTGTGTGTGTGGGTTTAGCGTGTGTGTTTGTGTGTGTGTGAGGGGTTGGAATGGTGTGAGTTTGGGGGTAGGGGGGGGGGCTGGGAATGGGTGCGTGAGCTTGTGAGATCCAGGTTTCCAGCGGAAATTAATAAATAATTTTATATATTTTTATCTATCAGTAACTTAATATTTGTTGTATCTTCTATATTTCCTATGTTTTTAGTTTTATAAATAAAGTAATGTTATTTTAGTTTGTAAGTGCTGCAGTGTCTGCTGATGAACTGATCTGGTGGGACTCATTCCTCACACACAGGCGAGATAAGCCTAAGTGAGGTTTTTCCATTTAAATATTTGTAAATTGTTGTATGTTTTGTTTCTGGAAAATAAATATAGATTTGATTTGATTTGATACAATGATAACAAATATAACATCTGATTATAATTAGAACTGTCATAATAAATGGCACAGACTGAAGGACACAACAGATTCTTCCCCACTAGGAAAGTTCATGGACTATATCTCTGAGGAGGTTTTCTATTTCTTGCTGTCTTACAAGTGGTTGAATTGCCGGTTGATTAGGCAAGATTGGTTGATCACTTGAAGGAACCTGAGGCAATGGTTGATCACTTGAAGGAACCTGAGGCAATATTATAATATCTGAGTTTTCGATCTTGGTTACTTTCCTCGATTCTTCGGATCTAGTGATAGGCAATTCTTTAGGTCTTGTGAGATTTATTGATTTATTTTCTTTGGGAATAATCTCTGGAACACTCGTCCGTTTGAGCTGGTTGATATGTTTCTTTGAGATGTAACCAGTATCAAGTTTCACTTGGTAGTGCAAATTACCAAGTCTTGTTATTATTTTACCAAATTTCCATTTTTCTCCCATACGCACAAGGACTCTATCTTCTTTGTTGAATGAACGAGGTACTGAAGAATAATCCACACATTTACTCACATGAGTCGTTGGTCTTAAAGTGTCCAATTTTGTACGTATTTCTCGATTGAGGTACAATTCAGCTGGTGACTTCCCACATTGTAGAGGAGTAGAGCGGTAACGGAATAGAATTTCCCTTACTTTTTTGGCAATTGAAGATGTTTGTTCTTCTAAATTCTTTTTCAAAGCTGATTTGATGATTTGAACATACCGCTCCGCCAAGCCATTTGTCGCTGGATGCCCAGGCACTGAAAATTTCTGAATTATACATGCTTGTTTACAAAATTCTTGAAATTCATTACTTGTAAAAATGGTTGCGTTGTCAGAAACTAATACCGCCGGATAACCATGACTGGAAAATATATCTTGAAGGAATTCAATTGTTTGTGCTGTTGTAGGAGCAGATCTTGTAATCCGTACTTCAGGCCATTTAGATTTGGCGTCAACAAGAACAAAGAAATGATGACTATGAAAGGGACCTGCATAATCCATGTGAACCCGTTCAAAATTTGTGTTGGGTATTTCCCAGGAATGAGTTATTTTGGCTGGTTGTTTTTGGTTTATGGAACATGGTATACAAGAACGGACAATGTGTTCAATTTCTTTGTCGATTCCAGGCCAGTAACAGTATTTACGGGCGAGCCGTTTCATTCTCACAATTCCAACATGAGTTGAATGAAGTTCTTGCAAAACTTGTGGTCTCAGGGATACTGGTATGTAAACTCGTTCTCCCCTAAAGATGACTCCTTGATTAATTGAATATATAGGATCATTAGTCCCGTTCTTAAGTTGTTGAAGAATTTCCTTCATTGTGGGGTCATGAATAGTTTCTTGCGCTATTGATTTACTTGATATGTCTATGGAAGAGATTTGCATAATGGAGATCTGTTCAATTTCTTCTACTTCCTGATTGAGTGCAGTGTCGATCCCTGTATGGTTTCCTGGAATTGTTGATCTTGATAGCTAGTCAACGTTATTGTGGTCGGAAGCTTTTCTGTGTCTGATGCTGTATTCAAACCCTCTGAGAAATACTGCATATCGTAGGAGTCGACCCGCAGTCATGGGTGATACGTTGTTCGGGTGAAAAATCCGAGTCAGTGGTTGATTGTCAGTGACCAGATCAAACTTGCGTCCATACAGATACGGAAAGAATTTATTCACTGCAAAAACAATCGCAAGAGCTTCCCTGTCTAATTGACTGTATTGGCTTTCTGCTTTTGTTAGGGAACGAGATGCAAAAGCAATAGGACGTTCAGTTCCATCAATATTGTGAGATAGAACACCAGCAATGCCGTAGGGACTAGCGTCACATGCCAATGATAGTGGAAGGTCAGGATTATACGGAATCAATACTCGATCAGAAGCAATTTCTTGTTTGATTTTTATGAAGGCATCTTCACATTCTTTGTTCCAGCAAAACTTCCTGTTTTTGATAAGGAGTTGACGTAATGGGTATGTCAGGGTAGAAGCTGAGGGTATAAACTTTGAATAGTAGGTTACTAGTCCCAAAAACTTACGCACATCGTCAACGGATTTTGGTGGTTCAGTATCGAGGATAGCTGAAACCTTGGCTGGAGACTTTGAGTCTTTGTTATGTTCGATAACGAATCCTAAGTAAGTTATACTTTTTTGAAAGAACAGATACTTTTTCCGGTTTATGTGAAGATTGTTTGTTTTGAGTCGCTCGAGACAAGAGCAGAGACGGTTGTAACATTCTTCAAGAGAGGAGCCATAAACAATAATATCGTCAAAGTAAGTACTCACACCCGGTAAATCCCCTAATAACTGTTCAATGATTTGATTGAATATACTCGGGGCGGTTTTGATACCAAAAGATAGCCGGTTGACCCTGTAAGTACCCTTGTGTGTTGAAATAGCTTGAAGTTGAGCACTCTCATCATCAACAGGAACATGAAGGTACGCCTTATATAAATCTAAGGTACAGAAGTATTGAGCATTTCTTAATTTGTGGATATTCTCGTCTATTTTTGGAATTGGATAGTGTGCGTCATATAGTTGAGGATTTACTGTTGTCTTATAATCAGCACATAACCGTAACGAACCATCGGACTTGGGAACTACAACAAGTGGGGACCCCCAATCACTTAAATCGGTTTTGGTTATGATGTTATTTTTTTCTAACCTATCTAACTCTTTCCCTACCTGGTCACGAAGTGCAAAAGGAAGAGGTCTTGGTTTAAGAAAAACTGGTCTTGCTTGAGGTCGTAATCGAAGATTAGTGGAAAGATTGGGGATGCAACCAATAGTAGGAGTAAGTATATCTGAATAAGTAGTTTCAATTTTATGGATGAGTTCATCTACGTTACTTGTAATTGTATTTATATTATTTTCACCCTGGGATGTTTCATCAATTTTGTTCAAATTGATATTGAAATGCCTTATCCATGTACGACCTAACAAGGCGTTATATCCGTCAGGAACGACAAACAGTTGTGCGGTGGATGAAATACCATTAATCTCTACACGTAAAGAAACTGTTCCTAAAGGTGAAAATATTTCCCTGGTATACGATCGAAATTTCACAGTTGTTGGTTTTAGTGATTCTATTGGTATACACAAGCGATCAAAGTCTGCTTTCGGAATCAGCGTATGAGCTGACCCTGAGTCGACTTCAAATACCTGTGAATGGTCATTAATAAAAACAGTTGTTGTAAATTTATCAGTATCTAATACATGTGTGTCATTTATTTTCCCTATTTGTCCTATTCCATAAAGATCAATTAGTTCAGTTTCAGCAACTTGATCGTCTTGTAGACATTGAATCAGGGCTGTACCCAGCTGCGGCGGGCCCCGGTAAAAATATTAAGCCGGCCGGGCCCCTCATGTCCTGGTACTGCACCCGTTGCATTCAAAACCGTAGCTGCTGCATTGAATTGAATCTGAATCATTTTTATGAGATAAAAGAGACTTGATACATAATTCGGCAATGTGACCGTTTCTATTACATAGTTTACAACGTACCTGAGACCATTGTAGTCTGCAGTCGGTGGATCTGTGGTTATTTTTGCCGCATCGGAGGCAAACATCTTGCAATCCAAGCTCAGTGAGATTGATATGTCGTCTGGGTCGATTATTCACGCACTCTCTGCGAGGTGTATAGTTCTGATTGGAAGGTGTTGAGCGCCTGTTATTCTTCTCTGGATCGTGTTGTCTTCGAGTTTTAATAGCTATTTTGTTTATGTCTACATCGTCTGAGGATTGTTGAATGGAAAATCCATTGATTGTTTGATTGTCGATTTTAGAGGCTTCAATAGCCAACACTTTGTTTACTGCCGAGTCAAAAGTGAGATCTTTATGTTGTAGAAGGTTTTCTCTGATTGACGAGTCCCTAATACCCCTGATAAATTGGGCTCTAAGAATTAAATTAGAGATTGGGGCCCTACATGCAGAACAGGTCAATTTGCATGAAGTTATTTGTTTTCTAAGGGCAGTGACATAATCTGAGATTGATTCATTCGTGTTTTGAACCCTAGATAAGAGTTTATGTTGCTCAATTATTTCATTTTGTTTAGGGTAATGGTTTTCTAATAAGATTGTCATTTCATCATAAGTTTTATCAGTAACACTCCTAGGTGAAGAAAGGGTGCAAAGCAAGTCATATGTTGAAGGCCCTATACTGTTAAGAAAAATTTGGGCACAAACATTTTTGTCATTGAAAACATTTTTGAGTTTTAAATAATTCTCAAATCTTTCTTTGTACTGATGAAAACTTTCTTTGGTACTGTCAAACTGTTCAAAATTAGAAACCAAAAGAATGTTGTTTCTAGGTTGTTGTAACATACCTTGAAATGCAGTCGTGATAGTTTGCATAAACTGATTAAATTGTTCTGGATCCATTTTTATTTTACCTTTTTATCGTCGCCAGTGTTAAATCCTTAGATGTCTAATATTATTTAACAAGGAATGATATAAAATTAATGAAAAGATGTAAATTCATTTTATTTGTACATTGGTATTTTGTAAAGTAATAGAATGTAAACATACAATGATAACAAATATAACATCTGATTATAATTAGAACTGTCATAATAAATGGCACAGACTGAAGGACACAACACCCCTTGTAGACACCAATCATTTTTATTCTTAAAAATTACCCTTGAAAACATTTAACACTAATCCGTACAAAATAAAACCAAACTATATCCATACTACAGTACATTATAAAGAAGAGGTGGTTTCTGTATGTATGTATGTATGTATGTAAGTGAACTCGAAAAATACTGAACCAACTGGGTTGAAATTTCACACAGAAATAGATCTTGAACCCAGGAAACACATACTTGAGGCCTATTCACATCCTTAAAATCCCCTCGGGCTCCACCACGTGGGCTTCTTACATTCATGTTTTATGCCAATTCATTGTTTTTTGACGGTTTTTATTTGGTTTCCATAGAAACCATTGTTTCTTTTTTATTCTAAATCCTTGCGAAGAACGGGTAGAGCAGCTAGTATAGAATAAATATTCCTTCAAACAATTCATTCAAAAATAGCCTAACCTTTAAACAATTTAAAATTTGTTATTTACAAATAAAATGATTTTCCTAACCTGCATATAAATAAAAACAACCTGAATCAGCTGTTTTGGTTAAAATCAACAAAAAAATGCCCATGACAATGGGCACTTGAATGGGCACTTTGTAAGGCTGTGGGACGCAAGCCGGATTTTTCCCAAACTTAAGACCAGTTCCAATTGATTTCTGGAGGCCAAAAACCCCAAATAAAACAAAAAAATAAAAAATCCTAGGACGAAATAAAAAATTTTCCTGTACAAACATTGCTTGTTTTAGAGTATCTTTATATTAATAGACAAGCATTTTTTCCATAAGGTTTTTGTGCTCCTTTTTTCTCAGCCAGTGTGCATCGTAGTGAAAATCTAAGCACACCGATAGAATTGTATTTTCCTGTAGATGTGCAGAATCCCATTGAAATTTATATTAGTCTTTTAGACAAGTAGAAAATTGAATTTAAAATTTCAAAAAAATTAACATTGGTCTCATGAGTTGCTGTTTTGGTGATAGAAAAACAAAACAGAACTGTGCTTTTGTCATCATATGTAGCTGTTATCACTTGCTATTTTTCGTAGAGTAAAGATTAGATGTAGAATGTAAGGGCGAAAAGTGGGCAAACATTTACGCTGTTTTTTTTTTCTGTCATCTGATGAGATATAAAACCCAAACAATAATAAGTTTTTATCAAGCAATAAACAAATGTAAGGAATTCATTAATGACACAAGTAGTATTTGTCCAGTAAAAAATCCGAGTTATTATTTTTAAACAATTTCAAGCCACATGTTTTATTGGGGCATGGAGTAATAATAGAGTATTTTATTGAAATCCAGGGCTATTTAGAGAAGATTGAATGGGTTTCAAATAAAGTTTGCTCACTTCAATAAGATTAAGAGATAAAAATTAGCTGATAAAAAGGGAAGAAAAAAGAACATGAAGTTGAGTCTCCACCATCCGATGTACTGTTGTGCAACTGCAGTACAGATGGACATTGAACATTCAAATTGTGTGTTTTATTGGTAGAGAATGCGTAAAATATGTGTAATATTTTAGTGATAATGTTAGGGAGAGAGGGGAGGAGGGGAAAATGTCCTAAGGGTAAGGAAGGAGAGAAAAACTTTTGAAGGGGAGTTTTAGGTCTCAAATAATAACTAGGCACATAAATGTTAGGTGTTACTATTTCAAACCTAAAATGTAGGAAAGGAGGGACGAGAGATGGTAAGAAGAGGATGAAAGAGAAAAGGGGTGAAAAGTAGAAAGAAGGTCGAAAGGAAGGAAGTACATAGAGAGTAAGGGAAGGAATCAATGGAGGGAGTGAGGGAGAGAACTGTAGTAAGAGGTGTATGGTATAAACTGATTTGATGACTGAATTTTTACCGTCCTCTGAATCAATAACCAGCTCAGTGTTAAAGAAATAAACGTGGAATCTTAATATTGTACAATACTAATTACTAAAAACCATGTCATAGATATGTACCAGTGGCGAGGCAAGATAATTAGTCAAAGAATGAGTCTTTCTCTTTTGCTTTTGGTTCCCATTTGGTTCTATTATGAGTTTACATGGAAAATGTGTACTATATGAAATGTATTGTGAAACACATTGGTGTATGCAAAGTTCAAAATTAGCTATCCCTATGTCTTGATTTAAAAATTGGTCGAATTTTCGACCACTGGCGATCTCTAGTAATAGTAAATAGGATTCCATGGTGAAAGGTGAACGTGGAACTGAGTATAGTTAAGACTCTGAAAACAAAACTCATCACATTAATTTCTCATATTAATACAAAGATGGACAAATACCAAACTTTAAGGCGGGTTAAACACCAAAATCGCCAGCCTGATACATATCGCTAACATTGAGTCAAGAGTAGGGTGACCAGACGTCACGTAAAAACGGAAAAGTCCCGTTTTTTAGTCCCGTTACTTTTCGTCGTCCCGAAAAACTTTGTTGGGATGTCAAAATGTTCCGTTTTTTAAAAAAGTAGGCTATGTATAAAAAACATATCTTAAATTTTAGAGGTATCTGTCAATTACTTTCAAAGCTTTAAAATGATGCTATATATATGATATAATATGATATGATTAAAAATTCTAAGATTCAAACCCATGACCTGCGGTTTCTGGAATTGTTGAAGGGTTTAATATATTTTTATGTGATTCCTCAGGGAAAAGACAGGAAAAATATTTTTATGCTATATGGGTTAAGGAAAAAGTTTTGTTTCATCCTTGTATGTCAAGCCGTTTCTCTACAATCTGTTGTGGAAGACTTAGGGGACTCACCCTGTAATGTACAGATAGATATAGATGACTGAATAGATTTAGTTTTGCTTAATTTTACATACAGTACCGAGGTCCGAGCTTTGCTAGGCTAAAATAAAAACAACCTGCTGAATCAGCTGTTTCAGTTTAAATTGTCCATAACTATAACATGAGCCTGTAACCCTGCTGTAACATGCTAAACCTGTAACCCTGTTTGAGCATGGTATCAACGCCTTTTTAGAGCTGTGCCCTCAGCTTTTTCTGTTCCCGTAAAATGGAGCTGATTTGGTCTCATTCAAAACTATCGACGATGTACTGTCGTTACAGGCGGCCACCGAAGTGAAGTGCCGTTGAAATTGATCGTAACCTATATTTTCTGTCATTTCTTAGCATGGGCAGATTTCTGGAGGTGCCAGGGGGTGCCTGGCACCCCTTGATTTTTGCGTCATTGTTTGGCAGAAAAAGAGGAATAAATGTTAAACATAACTTAGAATAAGCTTTTACATAATTACAACTGGGTTGTTCTCAAATAAAATAAACAGATATTTACTGGAGTATATGCCTGCAAACGGTCTATTGAATATTAGTTTTATGTTTGAATTTGAGCATAGTCATGGGGAATTCCCCATGTTATCCTTATGGGAATTTTAAAAAATCTATATCTTCCTTATTTTTTAATATATTTTGATAAAACTTGGCATATGGCTTCTTCTAGTTAAGATCTACTAAATAATGAATTAATGTTAAGTTTTAACATACCTTTTGCAGCAAACCTGCATACTCATTCCCCATGTCATTCTTACGGAGATTAAAAAACATCTCAAATACTTTATACTTTATACTTTTATACTTTTTCTTGAAATGGCGACCTACCCAGGTAGGTATTTTAAGCCAAGTATGAATAACAGATGAGTGAAGAATGATTGTGGCGCGATCTTGTAGTCTTGTTACTGACTAAGGCCGACATGTTCCTTAGACAGGACTGTTAATTAATAGCCCAACAGCCAATGACAACTAAGGGACCTACATTTTAACGTGGAATCTGAACCACAATTTCCTCAGTTAACAGTTTTACGAACTCTCGCTATGTTGGATTGAATTATGTTCGTTTGCATTTGAAATTCGCTGAGTATGCAGGTCTACTGCAACGGGGGTATTTTCTTATATAAAGTTATCTGTTATACTTTTCAAAGCTCGTTTGTCTTTTAAGAATAAGAGTCATCAGTAAAAATTACTTTTCAATCAGATTATCGATAGTGATTTGAATTTTTAGACAACTATACCAATGCTTCAGTGAATGACCGACCTCAGTTATAATTAACGATAGCAAGTATTTAAATATAATATATGAAATGAAATGTATTTCAAATCAGAGTCACATATTAACTGTTGTTTGATTGTGACACATTTTGAAAATAGTACCTGGTGGACCGAGCCTTGCTCGTTATTTTTTTTCATGTTTATCAGTTCATCTATACTTTATTCAGTGAGTGTGTAAAGTGAAGCCCCTCCCCTTAAATGATATTTGTATGGAAAAGAACCATTCATAGAAGAGGCAGTCCATATGTTCCCAGGGACAGTTCACAGTCATTCCTCTTAGCGATTTTAAATGAAAAATACTATATGTTAAGAAGAATAAATTAAGCATGTGTGGATGCATTAATTTATGTTATGAACTATTTATTTCCTTATTGTAAAACTCAGGTGCATTTTATGTTCACAAGATGAAGACCAAAATTAAATCATTCATCAAGATTATATTACTTAAAATCATTATTGTGTGTTCTCTAGTGCCTGGGGGGCTAATTTGCTGACCCCAATTAACATTAATGTATAAAGTTAACGATTCTTATGTTAATACTTAGCCTGTATAGCAATGTATGCTGATCGGTTAATAAATATATTAAAAAAAAAAAAAACTACAAACAAACGTAACCATCATCATCATTGGCTTGTCAACAAACTCCTAGCTCCAGATTTTGCTAAAGCTCTTTGGAGTTCTGTAGCAATAATCAGGTACTCATGTGACACAGCCTGCCAACATTACAGCTGATGCAGGAGGTGTGGCTTCATTTTACACTCTCATTGAATAAAGTATAATGACTATCAGCGTCATAAAATTGATAAATAAAATTTTTTTTGTTACTCTATGTAACTTTTATCCCAAACAATTTATTCTTCCTAGATGGCTGTTTTTTTTTTTGTTTTTTTTTGGGTAGGAGGTGGAATGCATTTACGCACACTGAGGGGCTCGTTGTCCCCTCAGTAGTGTCGGACTCCCACGAGCTTGGTGTCCCATGAACTACCGACTAAACCACCCCCGTCGGCACCGAGGACACTAGCCTGGAACTGTTTCACACATTACTTCGGGCTAGGCCTTTGATATTACGCCACTCTGCAACCTCCGTGGGGAAAAGCTGAGGATTAAGGCCGATCGAGGTCGACCTTTTTCGCCCAAAGAATGGCCTGGACATAGTGCTGGACACAGTTCCAGTTGCCCTCTCCCTGGAGCATAGCTCCAACGATGTTGTTTGGGCTGACGACCACGTCGATCTCAGATGAGAGCGAGGCTCGGTGGACGTGCCAACGGTCGCACTGAAAGAAGGTGTGCTCGGACGTGTCTGGGATGCCGGGGCAATACAGACAGTCAGGGCTGGCGACTTTGCCCATGTACCTGTGCGAAGAAGTACCTGTGCCCAGAAAGAAACTGGGTCACGTAGTAATCGACCTTGCCGTGCTGCCGTTCCACCCATGGTTAGACGGAAGGTATGAGCTGGAAGGTCCAACGTCCCCTCGGCTCGGCTTCCCAATCACGCTGCCAAGAGTTGAAGCTGCGATCGCGCTCTTCCCTGGCAGCTGCTTCCCGGCCCGCTTCAGGCCTCCTCTGGTAAATCGCCCGCCTCTCCCTCGCGGGAAAGAGGACGGGGATGACTCCGGCGATCACCATCACAGCAGGCTCAGAGACTGTGCATTAGGCTGAAGCGACCCACAGAGCTCCTCGGAGCTGATGGACTCGGGCAAGCCGGTCTCGGATGACTCGCTTCTCGAGTGCGTGAGCCCATACCTCCGCCCCGTACATCAAGACTGACTGGACGGCAGTCATGAGCAGGCGGCGCTTGTAGGAGCGAGGTCCGCCGACATTGGGCATAAGCCTACGAAGGGCGGCGACACCCTTAGCGGCTTTGTCGGCGGCGTGCCGGATCTGCTCGCCGAAAGACAGTCTGCTGTCGACCATGACTCCCAGGTACTTTGTAGCAGGCTTAGTCTCGAGTGTGACGTACCTATCTGCACCGGGAACACGGTATTAATCCTCTTTTTGGTGAGGACGACGATCTCCGTCTTACTGATAGCCAGGGACAAGCCGTGATCTCGCACTACGCTGAGCCTTAGTTTTGCCTGCTCGACGTTCCTCGCAGCGATCAAGGCAGCGACGTAAGCATAGCCAACGAGGAGGGTCTCATCGGGCATGTCTAGCCTCAGCAAGCTGTCGTAAGACACGTTCCAGATATCTGGTCCGAGAATGGACCCCTGCACAGCCCCGAAAGTGATGGGAATGCGCCGCTGACCTTCGGTAGTGTTGTACAACAGAACGCGGTCTGACAGGTACGCTTCGATCATACGCAGGAGGTAGGAGGGAACTTGAAACGTATGCTCAAGCGCCCACAGCATATCGCTCCACCTGGCGGAGTTGAAAGCATTCTTCACGTTGAGCGTGACGAGAAGGACCACGCGGCGCGACCAGTGGTTGTGGTCCTCCGCCCTCCGCACTGCCTCAACTACCTCCTGGATAGCGTCGATGGTGGAGCGACCGGATCTGAAGCCATACTGCTGCGGGGACAAGTCCCCTGCAGACACGATGGCCTCGGTAAGCCTGACGCGCAAGAGCTTTTCCAGCACTTTCCCGGCCGTGTCGAGCATACACAGGGGTCGGAAAGAAGAAGGGGTCCCCGGTGTACTCTTGACCTTGGGGATAAAAACAAGGCAGGCTACCTTCCACGAAGAAAAGAAAACGCCTTCCGCCAGACACGCGTTGAACATATCGAGCAGAAGCCTTGGATTTACCTCCGCAGCGAGCTTGAGCACCTCCGCCGGAATGCCATCGGGACCAGGCGCTCTTCTGGGTCGTAGGGATCGGACGGTGGTGGTGAGTTCCTCTTCCCGGAAAACTGGGAAGGCGCCTACCTCTCCAATTCCCCGACTGGCCGAACTGGGTGGCTTAGAAACAGTGTGTCGACGACGGCGGCCATGGCTTATGGTTCAATGACCGCAGGTGGTGAGTGAGCCCCTAGCTTCTGGGTTACAAGTTTGTAGCCCATCCCCCAGGGGTCGTTGTCGATATCCTGACACGATATCGACACGGTGCTGCTTCCAGCACCTAACTTTATTCCGGTTGATGGCACCGCGGAGCTCTCGGCGGGCCGCTCTGTGCTCAGCCGATCTGGCACTTGCATCAGGGCGGTTCCTGGCTCGCTGTGCAGCTCGTCGGAGACCAAGGCATCTCCTCCGGAGTTCCACGATGGCTGTAGTTTGCAAACAGGTGTTACTATTATTTTATTTGTTTACACTTTCCTAGTTATTATCGTTGCTTGCCAATGTTAAAATTTTACAAGTTTAAAATTAATTTTAGCGAATTTCCCCTATAGGGAAGAAGCTATTACCGTAGGTCTCATGGTAAGACCTAAGCGCGGGACCATCATAACTTTTCGTTTTGGTGCCCCCAGATACCAAAAACACCATTCGTTCAAATTTGTATATATATATATCTATATATATAGATATCTATATATATATATATGTGTCTGTAAGCACGATAGCGCTCGCAAAAATGGTCCGATCGGAATGAAATTTGGCATAGGCGTGTAAAGTAGTAATTATTCGAATGAGTTCGAAAACCAACCCGATCGGACCACCGGAAGGGGGGGTAAAGGGGGATAAACCCCCCCCAAAAATGGGTTTTTTGGGTTTTTCACATAAAAAATAAATTTTATCAAATTTTTGTTGGCACCATTGAATTCAGCTCAGAAAAACAAACAATTTTGTAATTTGAATCACTGCTCTATGTCCATTGGTTACCGAGATATTGAAAGTGGTAAACACAGTACGTTGTCTCAATGTTAACCTTATGGGAAATAAGTAAAATTCTATATCTCGCTTATTTCTCACCTTATCTTGATAAAACTTGGTAAATGGCTTTTTCTAGTTTAGATCTACTAAATATTGAGTCAAAACCAACCAGTTTAAACATACCTGTAGCAGCAAACCTGCATACTCATTCCCCATGTTATTCTTATGGAGCTTACAAAAAACATGTCAAATCTCGCTATGTTGGATTTAAATATGTTGTTTTGCATTTGAAATTCGCTGAGTATGCAGGTCTGCTGCAACGGGGGTATTATTACCTTTTTAGATTTTTTTTGACCTAGTAGTCTTCATATATTTTTCATATATTTTTGAGTCATAAATTACTTATTTCAAAACTTTGATGGAAATCTTCGGAGCCGTTTTTGAGATAATTGTGCAAAAAACTAAACAAGCAAGTACACACGCACGCAAGATAACATTGCTCATATAAGAGTATAGGGTTTATAAATTACAGAATAAATATAAATTTAGCTTGCTGGTGATACTCAACTTGCAGGTTTAAAAGCATATTTTTGGTACCATGACTTTGTACCAATTGCACATTGGTGCAAAGTACAAAGAAACCTTAAGTAAGATTCCAATGCTGCATTTAAGCCTATTTATGAATTGCTAGCCAATAAAATTCTTAATTCAGTATTTTTTTATATCAGTCATTCACTGTGAAGGTGATCTTTCACTGATGCACTCACCCTATCTTCTCTAAATTTTGGGCAGTTCATTTTAATATATTTTTCATCCTACTGACTTATAAACATCAGTTTTCTGTTCCTTTTTGATGGCTCAAGAGTTACCCATTGCCATACCAGCCTGGCAAAAACCTTTTCTGGACTGCTAAAGTTTTGCCGGACTGCGATTACAGGAAACGGAAGTGAAATATCAGCTGATTCAAAGCAAACTGACGTTTAATACTTGTTTATTGGTTACTTTTTAGAGGAATGTAATGGCAGCACTGGCAGCAGTAGCAAATGTTTGTTTTGTTTGTTATAGGTTAGGTTTTAAGGATTGACAAATGTATTGGTTTATGCAAGGACTATGTTGTGATTGAACTTGAGAGGGAGTGACGTGAGAAAGAGAGAGAGAGAGAGTGTGTGTGTGTGTGTGTGTGTGTGTGTGTGGTGTGTATGACGGTTGATTCCTTGTGCGACTGCATGTATGAACGACTGGGCCAAGTTTCAGTTGAAATATATAAAACATAAATTTTCAGGGACATAGAATTTTATAATTAATAAATTTTTTTTATCATATGTATGCATCTACTTTTCTACTTTTTCTTCTTTTATTTTATTTAGTTTTTTTTTTATTTGAAATAGTTTATTTATAACAGAATCATGGACTGTTCGACTCGTCCCCAACCTCAGGCGAAAGCCCATATGGGGACTAATTTCCAATATGTATATTCGTATTATTATTAATGCATATTATATTTCTATTTGGAAATAAACTATTCATTCATTCATTCATACAATTTTTCAGAATTTTGGAAGGTAATTTTTTTATGAAATATCCTCTCTGCCTATGTGTAAACCTCATTGACCAACTTTTTTCATGTCTTGAATGAACTTTAGCTATAAAGAGGTTATCAACATTCTAATTTATTCAATATTTAACTGAACTAGTTGTTATCTCTACAGTTATCTATAAACAATATATCTCGAATATCAGATATTTTTAAGGTTTATCAACCACCTCATCCACACAGTTAAGTCAGTTTTACATTAGCTTTTGTAGCCTGTCAAACTTCAAATAAATCTTTTCAATAATTCTATCTGTTAACGTAGTTTCATGGATTTCAGATGGCCCACTTCTAGTCATAGCAGGAATTTCTTGTTGTTGGAGGTACTGCGGCTTTACTGATCTTGTAGGAGATGGTGAATATCCACTGGTTGCTGTCGCAGTGGCATTTCCTGTGATTGTGAATGGTGTATTTGTGTTAACAATCACAACTTGCTGTTGTTGTTGTTGCTGCTGTTGTTGTTGCTCTTGATGTTGGTGTTCTCCTGAACCACCTTGGGTAGAGACCCACTCCCATCTTCCATTGATCCATGCCCACTCATATGGTGGTGGTGGTGGTGGAGGAGCAGTTCCGCCATATGTTCCTCCATCTACATGAGCCTTACCTGCCCCCCCTTGGGCCTGTACCCACTCCCATCTTCCATTGATCATCTCCCACTCATATTGAGGTGGGGGTGGTGGTGGTGGTGGTGGAGGAGCAGTTCCGCCATATGTTCCTCCATCTACGTGAGCTTTACCTGCCCCACCTTGGGCCTGTACCCACTCCCATCTTCCATTGATCATCTCCCACTCATATTGAGGTGGGGGTGGTGGGGGTGGGGGTGGTGGAGGAGGTGGAGGAGTTTTTTTTGGCGGTGGTGGGGGTGGTGGAGGAGGTGGAGGAGTTTTTTTTGGCGGTGGTGGGGGTGGAGGTTCTTGTTTAATAATCACAACTTGCGGTTGTTTGGGTGGTGTTGGTGGTCGTAAAATATTTGTAATATTTGTGTTAACAAACACAGATTGCTGGTTTTCTTGTTGTTGCTGTTGTTGTTGCTCTTGATGTCGAGGTTTTTTTGAATCTGAATCTGAATCTGAATCCGAATCTGAGCTTGAACTTGTTTCGAACAATGAAATACATTCAGTAAGGTCTGGTGCTACATCTCTTTCAATATCAGATTTAAAATTTGTTGTTGAATTTGCATCTCTTAACGTAGTTTCATGGATTTCAGATGGTCCAGCTCTAGTCATTGCAGGAATTACTTGTCGTTCGAGGTTCTGCGGCTTTACTGATCTTGTAAGTGATGGTGTATTCGTGTTAAAAATCACAACTTGCTGTTGTTGTTGCTGCTGTTGTTGTTGCTCTTGATGTTGGTGTTCTCCTGAACCACCTTGGGTAGAGACCCACTCCCATCTTCCATTGATCCATGCCCACTCATATGGTGGTGGTGGTGGTGGAGGAGCAGTTCCGCCATATGTTCCTCCATCTACATGAGCCTTACCTGCCCCCCCTTGGGCCTGTACCCACTCCCATCTTCCATTGATCATCTCCCACTCATATTGAGGTGGGGGTGGTGGGGGTGGTGGGGGTGGTGGTGGGGGTGGTGGTGGGGGTGGTGGAGGAGGTGGAGGAGTTTTTTTTGGCGGTGGTGGGGGTGGAGGTTCTTGTTTAATAATCACAACTTGCGGTTGTTTGGGTGGTGTTGGTGGTCGTATAACATTAGAAATATTTGTGTTAACAACCACAGTTTGCTGGTTGTTTTGTTGTTGTTGTTGTTGTTGTTGTTGCTCTCGATAGTGTGGTTTTCTCCTTGCCCCTATTCCCCAACCGAAACCGAATGACACTTCAAATTCAGTGGGGTCTGGTGCTAGATCTCTTTTAATATCAGATGTAAAATTAGTTGTTGAATTGGCATCTGTTAACGTAGTTTCATGGATTTCAGATCGTCCAGCTCTAGTCATAGCAGGAATAACTTGTCGTTCGAGGTTCTGCGGCCACACCCACTCACCTTCAGGTGTTTCATATGGTGGGGGTGGTGGTGGGGGTGGGGGTGGTGGTGGGGGTGGTGGTAGGGGTTGGGTTGGTGGAGGAGGTGGTGCAAGAACAAGCTGTTGTTGTTGTTGCTCTTGTTGTCCAGCTATAGTCGTAGCACGATTATTTGAAATATTTGTGTTAACAGTCACAACTTGCTGGTTTTGTTGTTGTTGCTGTTGTTGTTGTCCAGCTCTAGTCATAGCAGGAATTACTTGTCGCTCTTGTTCTTGCCATTGTCGTTCCGTTTCATTGTAATCCCTCCAGAATGTGTCATCATCCTGCCGTGGTTTTTTCAGTTTTTTTGAATCTGAATCTGAATCTAAGCTTGATTTTGAACTTGTTTCGAACAATGAAAGACATTCAGTGAGGTCTAGTGCTAGATCAATATCAGATGTAAAATTTGTTGTTGAATTGACATCTCTTAACATAGTTTCATGGATTTCAGGTGGTCCAGCTCTAGTCATATCAGGAATTTCTTGCCGTTCGAGGTACTGCGGCTTTACTGATCTTGTAGGTGATGGTGCATTTGTGTTAACAATCACGACTTGCTGCTGTTGTTGTTGTTGCTGTTGTTGTTGTTGCTCTTGATATTGGTGTTGTCCTGACCCACCTTGACCCTGTACCCACTCCCATCTTCCATTAATCCATGCCCACTCATATGGTGGTGGTGGTGGTGGTGGTGGAGCAGTTCCGCCATATGTTCCTCCATCTACGTGAGCCTTACCTGCCCCACCTTGGGCCTGTACCCACTCCCATCTTCCATTAATCATCTCCCACTCATATTGAGGTGGGGGTGGCGGGGGTGGTGGTGGTGGTGGTGGAGGAGCAGTTCCGCCATATGTTCCTCCATCTACGTGAGCTTTACCTGCCCTACCTTGGGCCTGTACCCACTCCCATCTTCCATTGATCATCTCCCACTCATATTGAGGTGGGGGTGGTGGGGGTGGTGGGGGTGGTGGTGGGGGTGGTGGAGGAGGTGGAGGAGTTTTTTTTGGCGGTGGTGGGGGTGGTGGAGGAGGTGGAGGAGTTTTTTTTGGCGGTGGTGGGGGTGGAGGTTCTTGTTTAATAATCACAACTTGCGGTTGTTTGGGTGGTGTTGGTGGTCGTATATCATTAGAAATATGTGTGTTAACAATCACAGTTTGCTGGTTGTTTTGTTGTTGCTGTTGTTGTTGCTCTGAATCTGACAAAACCCTTTCCAGTGCTTTTTCCAAACATGACCAACATTCAGTGGGCTCTGGTGCTTGATCTCTTTTAATATCAGATGTAAAATTTCTTGTTGAATTGGCATCTGTTAACATAGTTTCATGGATTTCAGATGGTCCAGCTCTAGTCATAGCAGGAATTACTTGTCGTTCGAGGTACTGCGGCTTTACTGATCTTGTAGGAGACGGTGAATATCCACTTGTTGCTGTCGCAGTGGCATTTCCTACGTTTGTTCTTGCATCCGCTTCAGCATTTCCGCGGTTTGTTCTTGCATCTGCATTAGCATTTCCCCAATTTGCTGATGCATCAGCATCAGCATTTCCTATGTTTGCTCTTGCATCCGCTTCAGCATTTCCGCGGTTTGTTCTTGCATCTGCATGAGCATTACCTGACCCACCTTGGGCCTGTACCCACTCCAATCTTCCATTCATCCTCACCCACTCATATTGAGGTGTTTGATATGGTGGGGGTGGTGGTGGAGGAGCAGTTCCGCCATATGTTCCTGCATCTACATGAGCATTACCTGCCCCACCTTGGGCATGTACATCATATGGTGGTGGTGGTGGGGGCGGTGGTGGGGGTGGTGGAGGAGGTGGTGGTGGGGGTGGTGGAGGTGGTGGTGGTGGGGGTGGTGGTGGTGGGGGTGGTCGTTGTGAAATATTTGTGTTAACAATCACAACTTGCTGGTTTTGTTGTTGCTGTTGTTGTTGTCCAGCTCTAGTCATAGCAGGAATTACTTGACGTTCTTGTTCTTGCCATCGTCGTTCCGCTTCATCATAATCCCTCCAGAATGCGTCATCATCCCGCCGTGGTTTTTTCGGTTTTTTTGAATCTGAATCTGAATCTAAGCTTGAGTTTGAACTTGTTTCGAACAATGAAAGACATTCAGTGAGGTCTAGTGCTGGATCTCTTTCAATATCGGATGTAAGATTTGTTGTTGAATCGGCCTCAGCAAACATGTTAGCTCAGTATTTATATTTGTTTTCCTCTGTAATCCTTTTTAGATCCTTGATATCAAGATATCATTCTCTCTAGAGAACGAATTATGTCACAAACTTGGAACGTATTTTCATTTAACTACAAAACTATTCTGCATTACTAATTTGTATTCTCTATATTTTATGAATGGACGTTTTACTGCAAGGTTTTGTGTGCAGATGAAGTTGAAGTTGTGACCCACCAAATATTTTTCATCAGTGTATAATATTACAACTTCTTCCATATGTCTTTTAAATGATGATTTCTTGGCTTTTATCTTTTTAAGGAACTTTACATACTTTAAGATCTTCAGATTTGCTCAAGAATGGACCATCATCAGCAAACCCTGAAATTTATAACATTATTAGTCGTGATGATTAATCACAAAGGTCACTCAGAAAGTAAAGAACGTTTTGCCGCTATATCCTACCTATTGTCCCACCTCCACGACAGTTCCCGACCAATCGTGCATTTCATTCTAACAGTGTTTCAAAATGGCGGTGTCCATTAGAAATCCTGCGGTATTGATTTGATCTTATAATGTTGCTTCTTTCATTTCTCTACTACTAACAAACAAATTTCCTGCCTAAAAATTTCATTAACCTTGAAAAAGAAGGTTCTTTTTTGGAGCAAGATAAGGGTTATGCAGGATTTAGCTGAAAATGTCCCACCTTAGGCGGCAAAGTTCTGTGAAGTTGCTTCTGCTGCATGGGGGCAGATGTCGCATCCCCTTGGTTCAGCAACATCCTTCTTATGCGAATGTATTTTTCCACATCACAAGTTTTGCATGGCATTCCAAGTTATCATAGGGTCCCAAAATTTTCTCCTCTAGGCATAAATTAAACATGGAGTTAACATATTAGGCCTCAAGACACTATTGAAATCAGCTCATTTGCATTCAGCAGGATTTCCTATGGACACCACCGTTTTGAAACACTATAAGAATGAAATCATTCATCAGTTAGAATCAAGACTTGGCTCAAATTGACACAGGGAGTAGAGCTTTAGACTGCACTCTGAGGCAACAGGGCTAAATATACTTTAGGGGCATGATTTTAAAAATAATAGTCATTATCATCTCCTCATCCAGTCTCCTCTTTCCATCCCACGTCACAATACGACACTCTATGAAAAAAACCTTTTACTCATCAATAAGACTGTACAACTCCCTTCCAAACAATCTGAAATCAGAGACCAATGTTGGAAAATTTAAAGAAAGTTTGAAACTGCTCTTGATCAAAAAAGAATATTACAGTGTTCAATCGTATTATAATGACATATTTTCTGCATTATTTTATTTTTAATTCATTGTTTTATTTTGTGTATTTTGCAAGCAGTCACTTGCATATATTATGACATATTGCCAATGCTATAGTTGTTATAGTCTTACGACAATATAGAATTTGACAAAACGTGCCTTGCTTTCTGGACGACCCTCGTAGTTTTATTGATGATCATGATCATTTTGTAATTCAAAATTTTTCTTTGCTTTTTATATTAATAGCCCTTACCAATCTTATTGACAACTAGCAGTTGCCCGTGGCTTCGCTCACGATATAAATTACAGCTGTTCTTTCTTCTGCTCTTTGAACGTTCAAACTTTAGTACTCACAGCTGTTTACATTTCGGTAGTTGAATGTTTACATCCTTATAAAATGTAAATATTGAAGATAAGGACGTTCACGGGGCGTAGCCCAGGGGATTTTAAGGAAGTGAATAGGCCTATATGTTTCCCAGGTTCAAGATCTACCTTTATGTGAAATTTCAACCCAGTCAGTTCAGTATTTTTCGAGTTTGCTTATCCCATACATACACACATACAGAAACCACCTCTTTTTTATAATAGTATAGATAGATTAATAATGAAGAACCACAGATCCTAAATTAATCTGGTTATATCCAAGTTAGTCTTTTTAAGAATCACTTTCCTCCAAGAAGACCTTACCATATCAGCAAAGTGGTTGATAATATGGCTACTAAAGTTTAGAAATGGCCCACGACTCTCTAATCTTAATATTAAAACGTAAAATAAGACTGTGGTCAATATTCCACAATGGTGAGGTTTATGATCGTGAATTTTTCTGTGAATCTGTTACAACTTATTAGGAAGAAATAAACAGCTATGTGAAATTTGTCGATAGCTAAACTAGAAAGTGTAACTGTGTGGGACCATAAAAACTAACTATTTGATGGTGAATTCTGGAAGAAATATCTTATTTATCACTTATTATATGGTAAATCTTATTCTGGAGATTTAGTCTTTAAGATCAGTCCCCTTATAACTAAAGTGTTTTCATAGGTCCCTTATATTTTTGTACCTGTACTAATGTTGTAATCTACTTTTTTCAATGTAAACATAAATAAATATTGATTTTAAGTCTTTTCACTCCCACTTGTCGGATTTTACAGTCCTCCAACTCACACCACAGTAATGCATTTTCCCATTTAAGGTTGTATAAAAATGTAAGTTGAAATATTTTACTAAAATTTTTATATGCTTGTCCTGGTCAAAACTTGGTTATACTTGATCAAATGTAAAAGTGTTTTGAACACGACATCTCATGTGACATGACCATTAAAACAAAAAAGCTGTTTGTTTGAATTCAACAGTTAAAAAGAAAAACCTTTGGAAAAAAATTTAAAGGCAAAAAATAAACGTATGTGTACAAAACAATTCGATAATATTATAAAATAAACAATATCAGGAAACTAACAGACACTTTCTCTATTAAAGCCAGTTAAAACAAGGAAACCTATTACAAAATAAAATAAAACATATTTACAATTTAATTTAAACCAAGTTTTATCAAAATCAATAAGTAAATAAGGAAGACTAGCACCCCACGTCACTTTGTGACTTGAAAATACCCCCGTTGCAGCAGACCTGCATACACAGTGAATTTCAAATGTAACACAACAAATTTCAATCCAACATAGCGAGATTTGACAAATTTTTGTAAGCTTCATAAGAATAACATGGGGAATGAGTATGCAGGTTTGCTGCTACAGGTATATTAAAACTGGGTGGTTTTAATAATTCAATATTTAGTAGATCTGAACTAGAAGAAGCCATTTACCAAGTTTTATCAAGATATGTTGAGAAATAAGCAAGATATAGAATCTATATACTTAATACAATAAGGGTTTTTTTTCTGTTCGATCCCTTTTTGAGCCGTCCTACTAAACTGATTTTTACGACTGAGGTGTCATTTTAAAGCTTATAATGTAGCGCACCTGCGACTGATAATTAAAATGGGCATTTCTTTTACAGCTTTGACCCCCAAGCCTTTGAATTATTTCTAGAGGTCGCTTTCAACGCTCCTGTGCTGACCAACTTGCTTTAAAACGGCTTTAACATGTGATTGTAATTTAACACCTGATTACCTTCAGATATATTTTTAACCTAAGTGTGATTGTAAACAAAAATAGATAGTCTATATTTTATGAATAATAATTCTTGAATAAACTTTTTTTAATTGTAGCTTTATTGTGGAAGGAAAATCATTCTTTATGTTACAGAAAGAAGTAGAAGACAAAGAGAAAACCGAGTCGATGAAATTAGGGAAAAACATACGTACTGTAACCTTCAACCAGATCAGAGAACTTCCTAGAGACAGAGACTGATAGCATCCGAGGGACACTGCACCACCTATCTACTTGCCGCAACTTAAAAATGATGTAAGGGCATGATGAATAGGCAAAGAAAAACTTCCTGTATACTACTGCTGCGCCAGAAGACAAATTATGATACATAGTGATGGGGTGATGAACAATGTGCGAGTGTTTTGTTCAGCTAAGCTTTTATTTATTTAGGCGAGACCTTTAAATTTCACTGAAAATGTTAACTTAATTAATAACGGCCAGTATTAAGCATTCAATTTCTTCTAATCGTATGCGAGTTTCTCACAAACGGAAATAATATTAAAATGCTCAATCTGCGCATAGGTCTTAAGTCATATTGTAAACAAAAATAGATTGTCCGCAACTGTAAAACAAATTTGATCTAGCTTAAGAAAATGAATTGGGGCTACTTTATTTGGTAATTGTAGCCAAATTGAGGCAGGTAAATCATTCTTTATTGTAAAGATCCACGATTGACGCATTAAAAATATATTTTAAATTGAACCCTGAAACAAAGAGAAAAAGGAGGAATAGAAGAAAAACTAGTCGAAGAGATTAGGGAAAAATATCCGTAACCTTCGGCAAGAGCAGAGAACTGCTGAGAGACAAAAAGTAATTGAAAATCAGGAAAAATATTGGAATGCGCAGTTTGCAAATGGGTCCCCTAGAAAAACTTCCAATAGCCTATCCTACTTTTGCGCAAGAAGACGACCAAATAAAAAAAAATGATAGTGCTTGGGTGATGAATAGTGTGTGTGAGTTTTGTTCACTTAGGCCTTTGTTTATTTAGGTGAGATCTTTACATTTCATTTGAAAAGGTTAATTTGATTAATAGAGGTGAGTTAAATAAGCCATTCGATTTATTCTAACTGCAGGTGAGTTTCCCACAAACAGAAATAATATTAAAATGTGCAATTTGCGCATGGGCCCCCTAGTTTTACTTATTCCCATAAGGTTAACATTGGGACAACGTACTGTACTTTTAGATACTTATTAGATACTTTTCTTGAAATGGTGACCTACCCAGGTAGGTATTTTAAGCCAAGTAAGAAAGACAGATGAGTGAAGGATGATTGTGGCGCGATCTTGTTGTCTTGTTACCAGGGCTTAATTTGTAAAGGAAAAAGTACCGGAGCTATGGCACGAGTGGCCACCGGGAGGGTATTGAAAACCCCCCAGCAGAAGGGGGGATCCAGGGGCCCTCCCCCGGAATTTTTTTTGAATTGCGATTAAATTTGATGCCTTTTTAACGTTTATGACCACAGTTCAACAATTAGGCCGTGTTCACTTTCGCGCTAGCTAGGCTTGCCCTGCCGCGGCTAGAGTGTACTTGTGTCATAGTGGTCGTTAAGGTTGTGATCTCCAGTGCTACATGTGTTTAGCGCCACTCACGACTCATGGAGGGAATTGACTATTGTCGAACAAGGGCGCACCTGATTCGCCCAAACATTTTACGAACTATTTGCCACAAGAGGCCTTATAAGATCGACGTAGAAATGATTAGGGTAATGCCGAACGCACCCAGTTCACGCTCGTATTGGCCTGGATTGGATTTGCCCTTGATTGAAGATAGTAAACTTCCATCATCTCTGCTAAAGCCTATCTCGAGTTTATCAAGTGATCAGTATCCATCCAAAATGGAGGTTAAAAACTACCATCTATTACCTTGCGTGAAACTATGTAAAGAAAAATAGAGTTTGTAAATTGACTTAGAGGATTCCCAGATCTGAAAGAGTTGTACACTTTTATAAAATCGCTTTTTAATCAGTATTAATAAATTATGTGGCCAGAAAAAGGGTCCGGAGCCGTACCGGTGAGTTGAGAAACCGCGCTCCGGTGAGCTCCGGTTTCCTAAAAAGTACCGGAGCTGTGCCCCGGTGTGCTCCTGCTGAAATTAACCCCTGCTTGTTACTGACTAAGGCCGACATGTTCCTTAGACAGGACTGTTAATTAATAGCCCAACAGCCAATGGCAACTAAGGGACCTACATTTTAACGTGAAATCCAAACCACAATTTCCTCGGTTAACAGTGTTTACCACTTTCAATATCCCAGTAACCAATAGACAGAGAGCAGTGATTCAAAATACTAAATTGTTTGTTTTTTCGAGCTGAATTCAATGGCGCAAAAAATTTTGATAAATTTTATTTTTCTATGTAAAAAACTGAAAACCCATTTTTAGGGGGGTTTATCCCCCCTACCCCCCCTTGCGGTGTTTCGATAGGGCTGATTTACGAACTCATCCAATTGATTGCCACTTTAGATGTCTGTATCAAATTTCATAAAGATCGAACCATTTTTACAACCACTATCGTGCTAACAGACACACACACACACATATATATATATATATATATATATATATATATATAATAAATAAATAACTGAGTATCCTTTCATTTAGCATCGATTATTGAATTAACTAGTTTCGACACTTAGGTCATTTTCAAGATCTGAAACAAAATAAACTTAACACATTCGCTGCGGGTGGGTCAATACTGACACATGAAGGACTTTGCTGAGATGCTGGTGGGTCAGTATTGACCCACGGTGCCCCGGCCTAGTCAATGGCTCCGTGTGCACCGAGCGTATGGCAGAGACTTTATGGGCATGTACTGCGCTGGCGCACTGTGTACGAAACAGTGCAACTTCGGGTAGTTCAGTTCCGGCGTCGCGCGTTTTCTCACGCGGCTGGGTCAGTACTAACCCATTCCTCGGCATTATCGTCATAACGTGTGTGTGTTAGTTATATTATATCATTATTATATATTAAATTATATTTTTAATAAATAGATTAATAAAATAATATACACATTTTTTGTGTGATTAGTGGATTTTTCAATTTTTTCCATTCTGATATTCCTTATGGGTAAGTACTGACCCATGCTTTGATGACAACCAAATGACGTCATACATACTTCCGGGGAATTTTTTCACCCGTGTAAACTTTTTTACCTTTATGTACATTTGCATGAAGTGAAGTTCATAGTGTAATACAACACTTTTTTGTATTTTTGAATGACATGTTTCTTAGGTGAGGATTATTACTTCGTTCCTATTTTTTGGGCTTCACTCACCTTAGTAAGATTTCCTTTGGGGCTTGTCAATTGACGAAAACACACACAAATCACACGTAACACTCACGACAAACACACGAACATTTAAAAGCGTCCCAAAGTCTAACCCATAAAAAATAACGCCACGCTTTTTCAAGGGTTGAGCCGGTCAAGTTGCTCCCGCGCGCGGGCAGAACGGCGAACCACGACTGACCGTCAATTGACAAGCCCCAAAGGAAATCTTACTAAGGTGAGTGAAGCCCAAAAAATAGAAACAAAACACTTTTTTGTATAATATGAGAATTTTTTTAATTTGTCCGTAACATAACGCGGGTGGGTCAGTACTGACCCATAACTTTGACGTCACCATTTGACGTCATAAATACTTCAGGGGAATTTTTGAACCTCAGTTTTTAACTCACCTTATATCAAGGCAATAAGATTTTATGGAAAACAAATTTCAGCACCTGGGGAAGGTTCACTATTTTTTTCCCGCAGTGAATGTGTTAACCTATCTAAAATTTTTTTTTAATATCAACATTGATTATATCATCTGATTTCTTAGTATTCTTTTGGTTCAGTTGTTTTTCTTAATTAATTCATTTTTCATTATTTTTATTTTATCACTAGTGATTCACTCATCGACTAGTGGCTTGTAGGGGCAAAAACCCCTAAAAATAAAATGCAAATACTGGATACTTAATGCTTCCTTCACACTCACAACTGGGTTACAGTTTGACGTTTAAAGTGTAATGTTAAAGATATTTTGACATTTGCTAGCACGTATCAGAATTTTAAGAAAGGGTGTAACTTCAGTATGGTACTGAACTTTTTGGAACAGTGGCGCAATCAGTCGTTCTCAAAACAAACTCAGTTCACTTGGTTTAAAATTAAACCATATGGACATGGTTTGAAGAATTTCTTAAGGTTAACCACAGACTGCAACACATTTATTTCCCAAAGAAAGTCGTGAAATTTAACACAAAAAGTTAACAAATGCCGTGTGTGTGTGTGTGTGTGTGTGTGTGTGTGTGTGTGTGTGTGTGTGTGTGTGTGTGTGTGTGTGTGCGCGCGCGCGCACGCGCGCCTGTGTGTGTGTGTGTGTGTGTGTGGCCGTGGGCCACAGAGATATCAGCAGAGTACCGCGCCACCAAGTGTCAAACACCAGAGCGATTCAAGGCGATTTGAAATTTTGGGAAAAATCCCACCGATTCTTGCTGAGCTAGTTGACACAAAGATTGCGGGAAAGCAACAGGGATTCTCTGAATATAGCGAGGGTCACCTGCTTGCAGGTTGGCCCTAGACACCAACAAGAGTCTCCGCAGGCACCAACCCCGTTGCACTCTGTGGCGCCCCACTTCCACGCAGTCCGCGGCTGGAAAACGAAGCCCGGGTTACCCTTTATGATCATTACAATCAATCTTGAGAAATAAAAATCCCGGGCACGGCTAGAGGGGCAGGTGCACACCTAACTGCATACTTAACTGCAGAGGGGCCATAGAGGAACTCCATCAATAAAAAAAAAACACGGGATTAGACAACAAGCAGAAAAAAATGCCATACACAGAGCTTAATCCTAACCAGGATGAAGATCCTAATTCAGTATTTAAGCCCAGGTTGAGCTTAGGTAGAAGTCCTCCTGCTGTACAAACCCGATCTGACACGCTACAAGTTCCAATACAAGACTCACCTTCAAAGGCAACAATGCCTCAAAAACAAACCTCTTCAAGTGCAAGCAAAATACCAGATACCAAAGAAAAGACAGTTGAGAGCAAACAAGATTCAGAATTTCCAAAAGAAAACAAAGAAAAGTCAAAGAACAGTCGACTACCTTCTGAATGTTCGATAGAAGAAGAGGAGTTCTTAGAAATGACAGATGACCAAATGAACCAGTTAAACTTAATTGAACAACTCTCAATTCTGATAAAAACCCTAAGTAAGAGGAACCGCACAGTTAACATAGGCCAGTGCCAACAGTTATCTGCACTCGCACAAGAAATTAAAATATAACCCCCGTTGCAGCAGACCTGCATACTCAGCGAATTTCAAATGCAAAACAATATATTTTAATCTAACATAGCGAGATTTGACATGTTTTTGTAAGCTCCATAAGATTAACATGGGGAATGAGTATGCAGGTTTGCTGCTACAGGTATGTTTAAACTGGTTGTTTTTAATTCAATATTTAGTAGATCTGAACTAGAAGAAGCCATTTACCAAGTTTTATCAAGATATGTTGAGAAATAAACGAGATATAGAATTTTACTTATTTCCCATAAGGTTAACATTGGGACAACGTACTGTGTTTACCACTTTCAATATCTCGGTAACGAATGGACATAGAGCAGTGATTCAAAGTACTAAATTGTTTGTTTTTTTGAGCTGAATTCAATGGTGCCAACAAAAATTTGATAAATTTTATTTTTCTATGTAAAAAACTCAAAAAACCCATTTTTGAGGGGGTTTATCCCCCTTTACCCCCCCCTTCCGGTGGTCCGATCGGGCTGGTTTATGAACTCGTCCAATTGATTACCACCTTACATGTCTGTACCAAATTTCATCAAGATCGGACCATTTTTACGGCCGCTATCGTGCTAACAGACACATATATATATAGATATATAGATATATATATATATATATAAATACCCCCGTTGCAGCAGACCTGCATACTCAGCGAATTTCAAATGCAAAACAACATATTTCAATCCAACATAGCGAGATTTGACATTTTTTTGTAAGCTCCATAAGAATAACATGGGGAATGAGTATGCAGGTTTGCTGCTACTGGTATATTAAAACTGGGTGGTATTAATTCAATATTTAGTAGATCTGAACTAGAAGAAGCCATTTACCAATTTTTATTAAGATATGTTGAGAATTAAGCGAGATATAGAATTTTACTTATTTCCCATAAGGTTAACATTGGGACAACGTACTGTGTTTACCACTTTCAATATCTCGGTAACCAATGGACATAGAGCTATGATTAAATATACTAAATTGTTTGTTTTTTCAAGCTGAATTCAATGGTGAAATCCAAAATCGGATCACTTTAACTTTTCTATATGAAAAACGCAAAAAACCCATTTTGGGGGGGGTTTATCCCCCTTTACCCCCCCTTCCAGTGGTCCGATCCGGCTGGTTTACGAACTCGTCCAATTGATTACCACTTTACACGTCTGTACCAAATTTCATAAAGATCGGACCATTTTTACGGCCGCTATCGTGCTAACAGACACATATATATATATATAGATATATAGATATATATATATATATCTAAAAATCCAAACGAATGGTGTTTTTTGCTTCTGGGGGCCCCAAAACGAAAAGTTATCATGGTCTCAGGCTTAGGTCTTACCATGAGACCTACGGTAATAGCTTCTTCCCTATAGGAGAAATTCGCTAAAATTCGAAAGAATGGTGTTTTTTGCTTCTGGGGGTTACAAAACGAAAAGTTATCATGGTCTGGGGCTTAGGTCTTACCATGAGACCTACGGTAATAGCTTCTTCCCTATAGGGGAAATTCGCTAAAATACACAAACATGCAAAGAAAGTATGACATTTTGAAGGGACAGTATATCGAGCAGATAAGATTATTCTATGAGCAGCAGGAAAGACATGCAAAACAAATAAATGAAATGCAAGCAGCTAAAGAGTCATGCGTAACTAAAGCAATAACAAGTGAGATAACCAAAGAAATACAAAGAGAAAATGCTGAACTGCAGAAAACATACGCCGAAATGGCAAAAACGGGTCAAGCCCCGAGCGTACAAAGAATACAAGCACAATCACCTAGATTTACCAAGTCCGGCGACCAAAGAAACATTTCTAATAATTAAGGTTCTACTAATTTATCCAAAGGAGAACAATGAAGGACAGGCAGCATCAGAAACAAAAGAACAAGTACAAAGAGCCCTCAAACCAGTGGAGACTGGCCTTAAGGTCAGTAAACTTAATAGAATAAGGAACGGCGGAGTTGCACTCGAAATTCAAAAGGACCAAGTGAAGAACTTTACTGATAACCTTAAAAGTAGATTCGATATAAGAGAGCCAATGCAAAAACTCCCCAAATTGAGAATATATGATGTGCCAGCTGATCAAGAGGACCAACAAACAATAGAAAATATTAGACTCCAAAACTTCAAAGATATTGATAGAGAGACTTTCAAGAACCAATTAAAACTTGTAATGAAAATCGGACCAAGGGACCAAGATACTGTCATATGGATAGTAGAAGTTCACCCGAACCTGAGGAAAAGAATATCCTACATCTGAACAGCAGAATTTACCTTGGTTGGAGATCGTGCAAGGTGACGGACTATATGTGATGATGAGTCAGTGCTTTAAATGCCAGTACTTCGGCCACTTGGCCAAAGACTGCAAAGCTAAGACTGACGTTTGCAGTCATTGCTCAAAAGAGGGGCATACTTACAACAATTGTCCTGAAAGTAGACTACCACCCAAATGTGCCAACTGCGCCAAGCGGAAAATGGATAATAAACATAGTGTTACATCTGATAAATGCCCCTCCTTCATCGCAGAAAAGAAGAGAATTATCAGCCAGACAAATTATGGAGACTAGAAATAAGGAAAAGCACAAGCTCCAAGCGATCCCTATGGAGGATGAAACAAGACCTGAAAACATGCAGATGAACACACAAGATAACATGCAGGAAGGTATACCAGATAACATCAACCTCACCATACCAGATATGCAGTCAGAAACCAACCGAAACACCTACGCAGCCAGGAATTTGACATCTATGAAGATGAAAATAGGCCAACTCAACATGGGGAATAGCAAGGTGGCAGGAGAGGAAGCAAGGCAGATTATGAAGGAAGAAGAACTCGACTACTTTTTGGTGCAAGAACCTTACAGTCTATAAGGCAAAATAAAGGGATTTGGAATAAGAAATTTGATTGCAGGTGAACAATGTGCAGATGAAAGGCCAATGAGTGGTATTATATGCAGGGAAGATACTGAACCTATTGAAATATTGCAATGCAAGGATACGCACTTTACAACTGTGCAACTCGATACAAGATATGGACAAATCTACCTTATCAGTGGATATTTTCAATATGGACATGGTATCCACGAATACCTTGATAGACTTGAGTCCATGCTGCAAGTGCTTCGAGGTAAAGAGTACATTATTGGTATAGATGCAAATTCCAAATCAACCTCTTGGTTCTGTGGGACAAATGACGAATGTGGAGAGGAAATGGAAGTAGCAAACAATTTGGTCATTGTCAATGCCAGTGGACAGCCTCCGACGCACAATGGGGGACATAATTTAGATTTAACTTTGGCAACTGCAAATTTAGCTAGAAGAATTACCTCCTGGACTGTGCATGAAAATGCAAGCGTAAGTGACCACAGGCTGATAACTATGGAGGTTGAAGTTACTCCAGTCTTATACGACCATTAACACTTCGAGAAACTACGGCTGAAGAATCTGGATCACAGTAAAATAAATCAAGTCTTTGCTAATAGGCTGGACTCAGCAAGTACCAATACAGAAGGTGAAGAGAAAGTCAAGACATTTCAATAAAATATCTTGGAGGGTGTCTGCAGACATAATATCCCTCGTAAGAAGATCACCCTCAGAAAACCGGTGCCTTGGTGGAATCCTCAATTATCAAAACTACGTAAAACGGTAAAAGAATGCAGACGAAGAATGCAAAGGTGCTGCCCTTGTAGAATCAAACTAGTGTTCCAAGGAAAATACCGGAGAGCTCTAAATGAATATAAGCAGGCAATTAGACAATCAAAGAAGCTAGGGTGGGAGAGATTCATTAGGGAAACTGCCAACGAAGATCCCTATAGTCTTCCCTACAAATTAGCAGCAGATAAAGTGAAGATTAAGAAGATGTTGACCACATTAAGAACAAATGAGGATGATTACACATTGGAAGCGGAAGGTACAGCGGGAGTGTTATTGACTGAATTAATGCCTCTAGACGATGGAATTGAAAATGAAGAGCATGAAATGATAAGGAATCAGAACAACCTGCCATATGAGAATATAGATGAACTGGATTTTACTCTACAAGAATTACAAGATGCTGTAAGAAGAATCAAGAAGCGTGCTGCTGGACCTGATGCAATCCCTCCAGAAGTCATTAGGGGTTTTGATGACGAGCTCATCCATCGTCTTCTTGAAGTATTCAACATATGCTGGAAACAAGGACTGTTCATTGAAGAGTGGAAGGTAGCTAACTTAGCTATTTTAAGAAAATCCGGTGTTCGAGATTGGTCGGATGCTTCATCTTTTAGACCAATCAGCCTTCTCTCAATCCTAGGTAAAACCTTTGAGCGACTCTTGGCAAGACGGCTAACGGAATACATTGACAGGAATAATCTTCTACACCATATGCAGTTCGGTTTTAGAGCAGGAAAGAGTACTGTAAATGCCATGCAGGAGGTTGTGAAATTCAGGGCGGAGTCTGAGGCAAAGTATATTGTTTCAGTTTTCATCGACATTAAGGGTGCATTCAACAATGTGTGGTGGCCTTATATTATTCACAGACTAAGGATCCTTAATGTGAGTAATAACATTATGAACATGATGATATCGTACCTAAATAATAGGAAAGTGCAATTATGCATTGGAGGAGAGAAGTTTGTCAGGACAGTGGATAGGGGATGTCCTCAAGGCTCCGTAATGGGTCCCCTATTGTGGAATATTGTTTTCGACGAGTTCCTTAAGTGTGATCTCCCAGATGGATGCCGGGTGGTGGCATTTGCGGATGATGCAGTGATTTTGATCAGCGGTGAAACAAGAACCACACTCGAAATCAAATCCCAAACAATAATGAACTACCTTGACCTATGGGCGAGAAAAACCAAACTTTCTGTTTCAATAAGCAAGACCAAGGCTAATTAAGGGTAAACTCAACCCAAGAAGACCTCCCATTATCAAAATCAACGGACACACCATAGGCTTTGTGGAACAGTTTTCCTATCTGGGTTTAACCCTGGACAGAGCTTTCACCTTCACACCTCATATTATTAATGTCTGCAGCAAAGCTAAGAATCTCATGTTTAAGATAAATAATCTGATTAAGTTGAACTATGGAGTGCAGACAGGCACAATCCAGACTCTGTATAATACAGTATTTATTTCAGTCATCATGTACGCCAATCCTGTATGGGTGCACAAGATTGAAGGCACACAAGTTAAGAAGAAGCTGCGTTCTGCTCAGAGGACAGCACTCATTGCAATGTCTGGAGCTTACAGGACTACATCTTCTGCGGCACTATGTGTTATCACAGAAAATCTACCTCTGGACATGAAGATCAAGGAAATGGTTGAAATAAGGAAGGTGAAACAGGGGCAACGGATTGGAAGCAAAGAAGATGTTAAGAGGGAAGCGGAAGAAGCGTGGCAGACAGAATGGAATGAAGAAGATGTTGGAAGGCACACTTACGTAACCGTAACCTGAGTAGCATCAAAGAACGCCTAGAGCTTACTCACCTCAAGCCCGACCACCATCTCACACAACTGCTAACGGGACATGGCGCATTTGGAACCTATCTGCACAGGTTTAACAGGGCAGATAACAGTCTGTGTCTCGAGTGCGTTATGGAAGACGACCCAATGCACGGACTGTTGGAATGTGAAGCTCACAAGGAGGACAGAGAAGAACTGCACAGAAGAATAACAGAAAAGAATGGGAAGCTTCCATGGAGCTTTGGCAGGGAGCCACAGCTGTGTGATGACCTGAAAGTGCTCGCTAAGAAAATACTAACCAACCGCAGATAACAGCACCAATATCAACCAAGTTAAAGAAGTTGCTAAGCAAAGAAAAGCGAGTATGGGGTTTTTTTTAGTGGGTAGACTTGTTGAAGGAGTCCCACACACCGGGAGGCTCGTGTTCCTCCTGACGGTGCATAAATGCATTTTTTTTCTCCCCAAAACTAGACCAAGTAAACCTATTTTGACAAACAAAACCTACCCAGTGGCTAGGTAGGTAGCCCCCGGCACAGAGCTGGAAATGGCAAAAAAAATAGGGGCACTAACAACTTAGATTAAGGAAGACTGGCATGCTTAAGTGATGGAATTAGGAGTGGAAGACAATAGAAGATGGAAAACTAACACCATAGATTTAGAGATAAAAGAGAGGGAAGGCATTAATTAAAAGGAATTAAAAGAAAACATGATCCTATAAGCCCATTAAGCCCAGGTATACCGGAAGGTGGGAACTGGGTCAAGTAATAAGTCAATGAAAAAAAATGTCTGTGTGTCAAAGCTAGAGACGACACCCAGGGGTGCCCAGAAGGGGGGGGCCAAGCGCAATTTGCGCCATCAAAATTTTTGGGGGGGGCATGATTTTTCGGGCGGAATTTTGGTTTTTTGTGAGCAATTTTAAACCAGCGAATAAGGGAAAATTACAAACAAATAAATGATTATAAGCATACACAACAGTTAAAAGTATTGTTTATTTATCTAACCATTTCATCAGGATTGCTATCGTCATATGAATGTTCGCCATGTAAACCATCCTCGGAATCTCCACGTCAATCCATAATTGTTAAATTATTTTGAAAGGCGGTTGGCAATGGCTCGACTGGCAACCCTGTCTGACATCGGGCCCATAAGAAATAGGGTCTTAAAAAAAAAACAAAAAAAAACAGGGGGGCTGTTTTTAAAAGACGGGCTCTGTGGCCCCGGTCTGACACAGCCGTTAGCAATGTTGCCAAAAACCGGATATTTACCCGGTTTTCGGGTATTTTTAAGTCCGTGCGGAGATTTGGCGGTGATTAAAAAAACCGGGTTTAACCGGGGATGTAAGACTTGGGTTGAGGAAATTTACTCAACAAAAAACGGGTAAAATCGGGGATTTTCACAAGGATTTATTGGAACTCTATATATTTTATTTTTTGAACGAAAGTTGGTATTATGTATTTGGTATGGTTGTACTGTATTGGTTATTTTGTTACAGTATTACCAGAAACCGGGTTTTAGCCCGGTTTGCGGATATTTTGATGTCCATTTGGGGACTTAATTGAGAGCTTTAAGAAACATCGAGTAAAATCCGGGACTTTAGACTTGAGCTGCGGGGATTTACCCGGCATCCTAAATACATAAAAAACGGATAAAGCCGGGGATTTTTGCATCATGGTTTGCTTTGCAAATATCCAATGTCCATATAAGGTGAGAAAAATAATTTTGTTTTTATGGTTTTCAAGAACAATACTTGAGGTAAATATAGACGTATTTTAATACATACTGTGCAGTTTATTGTTGTAATATTTCCCTCCTTACCCATCAAGTTTAGGAAAGTATCCGTTTTTGGTTGTTTTCAAAGTCGTTACGTGGTTTTTCGGCTAACTACCCGGATTTTGGTAACTGGAGCGATTTTGCAGGGATTAGCACCGAAAAACCGGGTAAAAGTGAGGATTATTAATGGAGTTGGCGGGTAAAATGCCAAATCCTGTGCAATGCAACACTGGCCGTTAGAGATTAGACTATAGCAACAGTCAACAGTCGTATGAAGCACGGTTGGTGTGCCTGCTTGGGCTGCGGTGAGGCAGTTTTACTAATAGTTTTATTACTGAGAAAAGTGAATGGTGATTATTGGTTCACATTTTGTTGTGATATCGTGGTTGGATATTAATTTTAGCTAGTTAGATATACAGAAACTGAATTGTATTCTGTATTTTTTATCTGTGGCAAACTACGGAGTGGTTATATGTGCGTTTTGTTCAATGAACAGTAGGCCTCCCAGCCTAGTCAAGTAGTTTAGTCTTTGAGGATTGAAATTAAAATCGACAACGGACCATAGAAAAAGTACGTTCCAGACATCGACGTTCCAGACCCAAGTCAATCAACAAGCACAAAATGACGTTGACGGTCCTCATACCTCTACCAGCACCCAAGACCAAGATGTTTTTTTACCAACAAGCATTTAATATGTTTTTGAACCTATCTGCGAGAACGTTGACATTTCAATATTACTGTTTCGGTGTTTAATGATGTAAAATCTCAACAATATATTATATTTACAGCCAAGTTCATTCATTACGTAATTCATTAAATGTAAAAAAATTAATTAATTTCTGGTTATTGTTAAAAATCAATTTATGGAAACCATATTAAATTAATGCATCACTAAACTGCGAAAATTACAAATACTTGTAGGCTGCAAAAGATTTTCCGCCACACATCGACGTAGTCACCAGTTTTACTAACTTTATTTGGTAGCCGAAACCAGTTTTTTTCCGCCAGAGGGCCCGGCCCTAGGGCCAAAAGTCAGCTGATCGTTTATTTGCTTGAATCAACGTGAGAACAACTTATAACTATTGAGCACTCAATATGCTCCAAAGACGATCATATGATTGCGATCATATGACTTTCATAGCTCACTTGTATTTGTTTAAACCATGATAAAGAAGTTGCTCATAACCTCAAAGTTGTGTTTTCAAGTATGTCAAATAAATAATAAGATTTTCATGTTATATATGCTATATTTCAATGTGTAGTGTGGTGGTCCGCACTTCTGCCGAAAGGGTTTTGTTTTTGGGTTTTGCTGCAAAACCTCATTTTCGGCCCTTGCGTTGCGAAAGATACCATCACAACACTGATTATTTGTATGTATCACTAGTTGCACATACTGTAAAAAGTACATCATTATTTTCATTAACTAGCAACATATTAGTGACTTTTTTATTCACGCTATTGGAACTAAACTTACCTATAAATAAATGTGTTTTATATATTGAAGTGATATCACTTTATTACCTAATGCTGGTATGCTTTATTATTGTATGCTTTATCACTTTATTACTTGATACTTAGTAGTCATTTGTGTTTTTAAGAGTTTGGTAAACAAAACGCAATGATACCCTTTGATAGGGCAGGATATGAGGTGTGTGTTTTTATTGACATACTAACTAATGTTAGAAATTAAAGTGTGGGGGGTGGTCATGTTTTTTTGGGGGGGGCATTAGGCTTAGTTTGGGGGGGGCATGCGCCATTGCCCTTGGGGGGGCTGGGCACCCCTGACGACACCAGTGGTCCGATTTTTATGAAATTTGGCAAGTAGGTGTAAAGCTGTGGTATCTCGATCCAGGCGTTTTTTCATTTTTTTGATTTTTGGATTTTTAATGGTATTTAGCCTATAAAACCCATCAAAATGACAAAAATCCAAATTTCTCAAAAACGGCTTTAACGATTTTGATAAAAATTTCACGGTTTTTAGTGCTTAAGATGACAAACAAAATGACACCACCCGCATGTCTGTAAAAATTCAGGTTCAGAAGTTATAGGGCCTTAAGAGTTAAAAAATTAATATTTTTCAAATTTCACAAAATTTGTAACTTTTACAGAAAATATACTTGCAACCGTTAAATTTGGCTTGAAAACTAAATAATCTAGTATTTTGAATCATTAGTCTACGTCAACGGTTGCAAAGATAATTGATATTTTAGTTTGGCTGTAAACGCAGTGCGTTGTCCAATGTTATTCTTATGGCAAATATTCAAAAACCGGTATCTCCGTTATTTACTAACCGATTTTGATAAAATTTGGTATATATTTGTGTGATAATTATTTGTTAGTCTATATCATTAAAAGAATTTCTGGGATTTTGTCCAGAGCAAATCGACCCCTAGAAATTAATTTTTCTAGCATATTTGGTATCAAATTAATGCTATTATTCCCCAGATGTGCCTTTTGCGGGTTTGGAAAATATCCCATGAAAAGCCTTCACTCAAGAGGCTTTTAAAATTTCAGCGAAAGTGCTACTATCTGGGTTAGAACCTGTGAACTTTTTCCAATTCACATTTGTTTATAACAAAACAGATGATCAAAATTTGAAAAAGTTCCAGACATATGCCATAGAATGCATGACAAGCAAATGTCACTATGATTTTGATTCTTGAAATACTGACTTTTTTTAAGAAAACCTCAAAATGACGCTAAATGTGCTAATCAAGAACAAAAGCTAAAAAAGTAATTTTATAATGGGATAATCATCCAATTTAAAATTAAAAGCATCTAAAAAGGTTAAAAATGTTGACAATAACAAGTCAACAATGAATTTTGTAAACAGCTGATTACATTTAATACCAGCTGTTAACACAACTAAAGTGGATTGAATAGTCATGAAATAAAAATATTTTAGCCCTTTAAAATCACCAATAAATTTCATTAAAATTTTTTTAACATTTTTAATACTTTTAATTTGAATTTGGATAACTATTCCATTGCCAAATTACTTTGTTTGTTTTGTTCTTTATTAGCACATTTAGCACCATTTTGAGGTTAATTGAAAAATGTTAAATAACTTTGTTATTTATAAACCGATTTTAACAATCTTAGTGTCATTGGATTTGGCTTAAAAAGTGCTTTGAATTTGATTCTTTGTAACGTTTTGTTTTACCTGCTACTTTCATGAAATTTGACTTTTAATTTTTTAAATGGCCGCCATTTTGAAATTTGATAAGTTTGATAAAAAAATATTTTTGGAAAATGTTAATGTTAAAAGACTTAATGTTTATACCAAGTTTCATGAAAATATCTCCAGGGGTTGATGAATTATTAATTATTTTAAAAAAATACAAAATGGCGGATTACGGCTAAACTAAGTCGAAATCAATAAAATGCTACTCTACATTTTCGACTTATTTTTGTATGTAGAATCTGGTTCTGCATAGCACGCTACGCATTTTTGTGACACCCTGTATACAGGGTGTTGATAAAAAACCCTTCAGGACTTCGGGATATAGTTACTTGCATCAAAACTAAGAAAAACAGTTCCTATAAACATGGGTCCTAAAATGCTCAGTTATCCGTCTTTCGGTCTGTATGGGTTTTTAACATGATTTTGGACAACTTTGGAAGTACTAAAGATATCAACTTCAAACATGGTACGTATATGCAGACTAATAGGACCTATTTTGATGCGGAGTGTCAAGTTTCTACTTTGTACCATTTCAAAATGGCAGCCATTTTTATATTTTAAATCTTAATATCTTAAAAACCATAAATTTTAAAAAATGTACAAAAGACAAAAATGTTGCCCATTTTTATGACCTACAAAACCATATAAAGATTATTAAGATTAAACTACATTTGACGGAGATATTGCAATTTTGCTAACAGAGTTCAAGCAAATTTGCTATAACTGCCATAAATTAAGCGTATTCTGATTTAAAAATTGCAATAACTCCATTAATTATAGTTAAATCTTATTAATCTTTATATGGTTTTGTAGGAAATAAAATTGCACAACTTTTTTGTCTCTCGTACAATTTTTGAAAAATTTACGGTTTTTAAGGTATTAAGTTTTAAAATATAAAAAAATGGCTGCCATTTTGAAATGGTACAAATTAGAGACTTGATACTCCGCACAAAAATGGGTCCTATTAGTCAGCATATACGTATCAAGTGTGAAGTTGATATCTTTAGTAGTTCCAAAGTTATGCAAAATCATGTTAAAAACACAAACAGACCGACAGATGGATAACCGAGCATTTTAGGACCCATGTTCATGGAAACTTTTTTCTTAGTTTTGATGTAAGTAACCATATCCCGAAGTCCTGAAGGGTTTTTTATCAACACCCTGTATATATACAGGGTGTTTCAGTATAAGTGTAAACAAATTCACCAGGTGATTCCTCACATCAAGTCAAGAAAAAAATGTTATGTGAACATGGGTCCGAAAATTAGTTGTTATGGAGTTACAGCCGAAAATCAATTTTTTTCATTTTCAAGTGTATTTATTGTGCTTTTTGGCCACTATATTAATAAATTAAGAAGATATTTTGATGAAATTTTCACAGTCAGATAGATTATGAAATTTCAAAGAAATATTATTACTTTTCAGTACAGAAATCTTAGATATGGCTGAGAAAAAGTAGTTGGATGATAAAATGTTTCCAAAAAATGCTATGCCTGAAAAGCATTTTGTATTTTTGATGGGTTATTAAATTTGGAATATTACAGTATTTTGACTGCAACTTTCCCAAAATCTGCGGAATTTCATGGAGAACAAAATTATATAAACTTTTTTACACCTTTGCCCGTGACTTTTTATGTTATTAACCAAAATATCGGAAGGTGACAAAAACTATAAAGTAAATCATCAAAAGACCAGCCAGTCAAAATAATTGCATAGAGCCTGAGTAAAGACATATAATATAGTAATATTACATGTCTTTAAAGTTTTTCTTTGTGGTGTAATCTATATAAACTAGCAGTTGCCCGTGGCTTTGCTCACGATAAAAACTGTAACTCCCGCCGCATAAATGAAGATAGGGCCACATACTGAGTTTATGATTAAACAGATAAGGTACAAAAACGAATGACGACTTTAATTTTACTAACTAAACTAAGTTAACTTTTATACAGTACATATCACCTAAAAAATCAACAAAACAACCATCAAACCATGATGAAAGTAACCAAATTATAAATCAGCTGTCAAATTTGTAAAGCTGAACCACCTGCTTGTTGAAAGAACATTGAAAATTAAACAAAAGATCATCCATTCCACTTGCGTAGGAAAATTTATGTAGCTTAATATCGACCCCGCCAAAACCCCTTAAAACTTCGAATTCAAAAAAGCGTTCTTATTGGATGCATATGCCCTTAAGATCGTCCATGCAAAGGTCCAAGGTTCTGAGTCAAGTAGTTTATTGGGCTGTGCAGTTATAGGTCAGTGGTATTGGACAAATATAAAGAAGACGGACTTTCACTAACCAGAAAGATGTTTTCAGGAATCCTCAAAGCCCTCAGGTCTGGTGCGACTGGAGTTATTCTATTGCTGCCCCCCGCAGGAGGTATTTATTTCTATTTGGCCTCCCTATACTATACATGTGAGCAGATTCAGCGCCCCACCGATAAAGGCCCCAAGGGTGCCACTGCCCTGAGAAGACTTATGCCCAATATCTTTGAATCTGCTCGCATGCATGGTATATACTGGCCCTTAAGCCAGTATATAAATATTTCCGTCGCAGCAGACCTTGCGTACTTAGAGAATCCTAAATCAGTTTTCTGTTTCATGAAAGTATATGTACGTAAAACGTAGAAATTGCCTTGATTTAATGTAAAAAAAGTCTAAGGTTTTTAGGGTCTATCTTAAATATAAAAATACCCCCATTGCAGCAGACCTCCAGACTATGTGCATGACCTTATTTTATTTCTTCCATAAGAATAACATGGGTAATGAGTATGCAGGTCTACTGCAACAGTAATGCAAAAGTTTGGTGGTTTTAAACAATATCAGATGATTTGTTTGAAATTCATTGTTGGTGATGGTGATTTTATATTTTGATTAGGATTTCTGCGGACATTTGCCATCACTGATTAGTAAAAAATAAGTTTCACGACGTTTCGGGATCTGGAATCTGATCCCGTCTTCAGGTGGAAGAAAACCTAGAACATAACAAGATTAGTAACACATAGCCAGGAAAACCTGAACAAAAACACAGCTATAACAGAGAACTGTAAAAGCAGTCACGAAAACAATAAGCTGAAAAGAAAAACAGCTTATTGTTTGTCATTGTTTGTGTTATTGTTTTTCTTTTCAGCTTATTGTTTTCGTGACTGCTTTTACAGTTCTCTGTTTTAGCTGTGTTTTTGTTCAGGTTTTCCTGGCTATGTGTTACTAATCTTGTTATGTTCTAGGTTTTCTTCCACCTGAAGACGGGATCAGATTCCAGATCCCGAAACGTCGTGAAACTTGTTTTTTACTAATCAGTGATGGCAAATGTCCGCAGAAATCCTAATCAAAATATAAATATCAGGTGAATCTGAACCAAAAAAGCGACATACCAAGTTTTATCAAGATATGTTGAGTAATAACCGAGATATAGAATTTTTCTATAGGGACAATGAACTGTGTTTCCAGCTTTAAATAGTGTTTAATAGTGTGTTTGAATAGTGTTTTTTGCTTCTGGGAGCTCCAAAATGAAAAGTTACTTATCATGGTCTCGGGCTTAGGTCTTGTTGTGAGACCTATGGTAATAATTCTATCAAGAAATTCGCTAAAAACTAAGACAAAGTATTTTTTCTAATGATGTAGATAAAATAAACGGTTTAAATTAGCCCTTTCAATAACAGCTGTTACAGGGAATAAAGGTCCCATAAGTATCTCTAGTCAGTGATTTGTTTTATATTCTGTTCCTGACAGCTGTTTTGACATTCTACTAATTTCTTGCTTTTTCTCATCTGTTTAAATATAAACATTTCATCAATTTCTATTCTTCCATAAGGATAAGTACCTGGTGGACCGAGCTTTGCTCGGTGTTATCTCATGTTTACCAGTTCATCCAGTTACTATAAAATATTTCAATGTCATAACAATTATCAATAGAAACCTTTTTTATTGCTCCATGGACTCTTCAACCACTTGCTGTATTTTCCCTTGATGGCCGTAGATTCCAAACAGCTGTTATGATTACTTCATTTGTTTACACTTTCCTTGTTTATTTTCGTTGCTATCACGGCAACCCATAAGGCCAATGTTAAAATTTTACAACTTTAAAATTGGATTTATTACGTTATTAGATTTTCTCTGGCCAATTAATCTGCGTAAAAGACGTTTTTGAGTCATAAATTACTTATTTCCAGACTTTGAAGAAAATCCTCGGAGCCGTTTTTGAGATAAATGTGCAAGCAAGCAAGCAAGCACGAACATAACATACTCATAATAACATTACTCATAAAAGAGTAAAGGATATGGGATTTTTGAGAGGGTCTGTGGTGGAGTCCGAGGGTCAGATCAGGATGAAAACTACTTAGTTTTCCTATTTAATGCCTAAAGAAACGGTGTACCAAATTTCAGCCTTCTGGGTTATTGGGAAGTTGGAGAATTAGTGATGAGTGAGTGAGTGAGTGAGTGAGTGAGGGCATAGATATTGTTAATCTATACAGATTTTACTTTTTATACATATTTAGAAGTAAGTATGAGGTTGTGTTGACTTAGCATCTGGGGCCCCCAAACGGTAATAGTTTATTCCCCATCGAGTTAATTCGCTAAGAAATACAGCGCGGTATTCGGCAAAATACCAATAGAATACTTCACGGTGAGATAAGAGGTCCTCACTCGCACAACAATGTCAACAATGCAAGTAAACAGTGCTGCCACCTCAATCGAGCGGACGGGGAGTGAACCAGTCGAGTAAACATCAGCTGACTAGCAGACAGGTTTGCCGCGTTCCGCTCCAGCTCTCCAGTAGTGTGGTATATCTCGACAGAGATGGTCGCCTCTCGGACTTCCCCATCGCGCAAAATCTCGCGGTAAATATGTTTATCGTTTCGGTCATTTTATTTACCACCGCGGCCGCCCAGTGGTTGCCCAAATGTTGCCCGCCGGGCAAGCAGATAGCCTCGGACGGCAAATCGTGCGTCGAAGACCCCGCGGTCAGTTTCGCCTATAACGTCACCGACTCGAACTTTACCGATACGTTGACCGTTTCGACGGACCGAGGTAACGTGTCGTACAGACTGGAGCACCGCGGCAAGTTCAGCTGCGTGCGACACGAGGTGTTCGTGGTGCAGGACGACGTGGCGGCGACGGCGGGCGGCGGCGTGGCGGTGACGGACGACCGCGGGCACGTGTGGGCGCTGGCCCCGGGCGAGGCGTGCGTGGACAGCGTGCGACTGCCGGGGCTGGTGCCGGAGAGGGTGCACGTCGCGCTGCTGTGCCCCGACTGCCGCCGCGTCCCCTGCCTCCACAAGTGCTGTCCCGAGGGCGAGGACCTGCAGGTCAGCGACGACGGGGGGCAGGTCGACTGCGTCCCCTCCGACACCTCCTGGACCGACGCCATCGTCCAGGACAGCCAGGGTAAGCTGCAGAGTTCAAATTTATTAACTTGTGTTTTTTTAAGCAGACCATTTTACTTGTTGGGAACTATTCATAAGTTTTTTTAGATTTCAAAGAACGTTTTAGTTTGTGCGTAAATCACAAAGTAAAAAAAAACAATCACGGGCATGGCCTATATAAATTAAATACATAAAAAACATAACATAAGTTAACAATAAACATAAAATACACATATAAGTAACTGACTGGACACGTTTGATCTGTGACACCTCCTGCTTTGATTTTAAGTGCAAAACTGTCTAAAATTAGAATATATGTAAAAAAACGGAACTGATTTTAATATTTATCCATCCTTAATAGATAATGCGCGAGAATGTCAGTTGACAAACCTAACCTAGCAGTGACGGATCTACACTTTCTGACGCCCGGGGCAAAATCGGCGTTTGGCGCCCCCCCCACCCCCCAACACCAAATAAAAGAATTATAATATATTTTCAAAGCGTCTTTGATGTGACAAGCAATTATCTTGTATATCATAATATGATTTTATCTTATGGCAGCAATACAAACGATATTCGCAGGCCACGATGCAGTCTAACCAAGAGCTGTTATTGTCATAATAAGACCTGGAAAAGTGCCAACCGCTGCAAAACTAAAGCAAGGTGCCACCAGATTTCACATATAAACTTCAGACGTTTTTCCTGACCTTTTCAGACTATTTCAAAACAATTCACGACCAATGCAATCGGCCATGTTGCCTCCTAAAATGAATACCTGAGCACGATCTATGTAAAGTAAAATACAAATATTTGACGACTGCAGTGCGACCAAGGGACTTAACGGCCGCGTTATGTCCAAAATATTTAATAGCCAGAATGAGACCAAGAGATTTGATGGTCACAGAAACACTGGGCGATTTTCCGGCCACAAATACGACCGAGAGATTTGCCGAACATGGTGTAAACGGCCGCGATGCAACCAAAAGGGGTGTGGTGGCCATGAAAAGGGCAAGCAGTTTTCCAGTTGCAATGCGACGAAAATATTTGCCAGCCGCGAACTGAACGATAGATTTTCCGGCCTCATTGTAGCAAATAAATATGACGACCTCGAAAATAGCGAGCAAAAGACTTGATGTTGGCAGTGAAATAACAAAGAAATATACATGTCAGCAACGACAGATTACCTGGCCTTTAAGATATGGCCAGTAGAAGTGACGGCCGCGAAAAGAGGCTTGTCGTCCACAATGCGACCAAGAGATCTGCCGGCTGAGAAACAAGCAGGCGATTTTCCGGCTGCGAATTAAGCGACCGATTTCTCGACCGTGCGGGACGAATGAGCGATTCTCCGTTTGCGGAACGAGCGAGCGATTTCTGGTTATCAAACACCGAGAAAGGTGACGGCCACGAAAACTGAGACAGGCTTGACGGCCGTGATGCGACAGATTTTCCGGCAGCGTCGCTACTGAGAGATTTGCCTATTTGCCGGTCACGAAACGAAAAAATTATGACTTTAAATTAATTTTTGTTCACGATTTTCTTACCCGGAGCCAGCAAGTTAGGGGCGCCGCTGGCGCCCCCTACTGGCTGGCGCCCGGGGCAGGTGCCCCCGCTGCCCCCCCCTGGATTCGTCACTGTAACCTAGAGGTTTAAAAAATGAGCTCGAATGCCAAATTTGTTTTGAATTTTTTATCGCGTTCTCGAGTTATGCGACCAACCAATACTGTTTTCCAAATCAGTTTGTCTTAATCATAAGGACTCATTAAGTTCAACCAAAAATAATATTCATTATTAGGAATTCAAGATTCAATAATCAAACGATTTAAAAAAAATACCTTTATCTACGACCATTGCAATAAGCACCAATAATGGTATTACAATAAACATTATAATGATATACATTAAAACACCAAAAACCAAGCAGTACTCTAATGACGACTTTAGAGTACTGGAGTCACTTTAGAGTACTGGTCCTAGACCAATGAGAGCTCGGCATTTGACGGAAGTAGTGTGATAATAACAATTACGCAATTCGCACATCAGCTGATTGTTGCATTACGATTCATGTTTGAGTTTACTTATCCCATCAGCTGATTGTTCCACAACGATTCATGGCTCAGTCTGCTTATTTGCCTAACCTCAAATATTAGTTGACCTATTCCATCATTAGTAAGTCATGAGTTTTGTTTAACTTCGGGGGAAATTTTGTCGTATATTGTTGGTCGTAGATAAAATAGTGTATGCAACGATTGTATTATGCCTTTAAGCCACTCGTGAGATATTTAGAACACTCGCTTCGCTCGTGTTCTAACTTACATCTCACTCGTGGCTTAAAGACATGCATTATACAATCGTTGCATAAACTACTATTATTATTTGTTATAAAATGATAAAGGTCAAAGTTGGTTGTCCAGACACCATTAAAGGATGCTGTTTATTAATGAGGTGTGTCTCACATAAGAAAGCCATTAATCATTAAAAAACAAACAAAATTTCCACGCGGTTTCCAACAGGCATTGTGTTAACAACTTATTCACGTGTAACATGCGAGATAACGTAAATAAATGATTTCATATTTTTACCTAAATAATTTTACTCACAATCACGCGACATTAAAATATATATTAATATATTAAAATGAATAATATCAGCTAAACAATTTTGTTCATAAAAAAACCTGTGATAACTAAATAAAGCAGCGTGAAAACATTTTGATTTCAAGGTTACCTATTCAAGGTTTCTCATTGGCCTGAAACCTGAAAAAACATGAAAAACATTTAAATTTTCAATCTTTTTAATAATTATTTGTTTTACATAAACTGTAGGCCTACGTTGTCCATATACCGTAATGTCTGATTTTGACACATAGCATATGGATGGCGAATCAGGTGAATATAAGTTTTAAATAATATTTAAATCTAAATTAACATTATTGTTATTTTTGCATACTCGAAAACGAGTCTAAATTTACTGTTTAAATTATACGAACGATGCAATTAACGTGTCAATTTAAAAAAATGCTGATTCTCAATTAGAAATGCAAAGCTGTGTAGCCATGTCTCTTTCTGTCTCTCTGAGAAATATACAACCACTTTGGTTATTAAGATCAGAAAATAAGTCACGCGTGACTTTTTTTATTAAAAATCAAAGATTGGGATCTTTCGCCATTCGGCTAATGATCTTCGATGGCTAATGGTGACCGATGACATGTAATCTGTTGTAGGTAGTGACGAATAACGTGACGCTGGCCGTCCGTAAGCCTAATGTGTAAATTAACCAGTGACGTAACAGATTTTTTCGGGCCCTCTGCAATCTTATTTTTCGGGCCCCCATGCGTTTTTTTGGACCACCGTACACAGCATAAGCAGTTTTGTCAGTAAATGATGGGTGATAATGCATAAAAGGGCGTGTTTACTATTTCAATAATGTTTTGATCGTTACATCAGTACATCACGAACGTACGCCACCTTCAAATGGGTAAAGAATAACAGGGAATTAAATGTATAAGGTTGATAGCAGCAGGGTCGCCGAGAGGCTATGTCAACCAAGTCTAAGCTAGGGGCCGGTGACGAACAGGATTTTTTTTTTAATTTGAGATTCCAAGGCCTTAAACGACAGGTTCATACCAACTGATAAGAAATAAAATCACACAATGAAAAATCAACATTTTAAAATTATCACGCAAATTGATATTAGTGAAAATCACTGCACGGTAAAACAAACATGCTTTTCGGCTGCATGCCTGTAGTGATTGTGACTGACTGCACTCTATTGCACAAAGTTTTTTTTCAGACAATGACAAATATATAATACGACTTCGTGAAGCCTACTTTTTCATACTGCAACAATTTTTGCCAGCATAAAATATACATAGATAAAAACTCCAACTCGGCGTGATACAATATGAGTAGAATAAAACGCTCATAACTCCAGGTGACTAATTTTTTCAAAATGTTATTTGGTTTCAGGCATAAGCAATGAAAAACAACATGGTAATTAATTAATAACCCAAGTTAAAACGTTAAATTTGAGACATTTCAGTAATTAGTTATTATTTAATAGGTCTAACAAAATTTAATCGTAACAACACTATAAATAACATTAATGTTATTAATTGTTAAATACAACTATTGAACGATTAATTAAATTCGATATAAATTACCTCAAATTTTTCGTCCCCCACTCGTCTAGTGGGCCCCCCTGCTCCCGCCCCCCCCCCGCATTGCGGGCCCTGCGGGCCCTTCTGTTACGCTACTGAAATTAACATTAATCTTATGGGTAGGCTGTGTGCCACAGCATTTGGCGCGGTCGAGACACGTCTACAACTTCCCCGTGTCCTTGTATTCTTTCAAACTTAAAAAACACATAAGTGACTAAGCCCCATCAAGAAGATTAACCCGGGTCATAACCACTTTAGCGAATCGACAACTTCTTAACCGCCATTAGTTAATTGTCTCTCATTTGCTCTATTGCAGCGTCATCCAGAGTGGAATTAGGCTGATGATTTCTGACGTTGGATAATTTAATGCCCTTTTAGTCAGATTGTCCAGTTAATTTAAACTTTTGTTGTTACATCTCTGTGTTTTGCCAAATGACCGACTCCGTCGCGAAGTTTTTCCTGCTTGTTCAGAGACTATTTTTCATTTTATTACTGATGTTATCCATTATACGTCTGCTTTAAAGCACATCATTTACGCGATTGATTGACGCGAAACAATTATAATTGTTAAATATTACCATTGATTATAAAGAAAAAAATATATAATCCAAGCAATGTTAAATTTTTAAGCCAACAAATTTGATCATATGTTACTAATACCCCCGTTGCAGCAGACCTGCATACTCAGCGTATTTCAAATGCAAAAGAGCAATCCAACATAGCGAGATTTGACATGTTTTTGTGTTGTTTCCCCATGTTATCCATAAGAATAACATGGGGAATAAGTATGCAGGTTTGCTGCAACAGGTACGTTAAAACTGGGTGGTTTTAATTAAATACTTAATAGATCTGAACTAGAAGAAGCCATATACCAAGTTGTATTGAGAAATGTTAAGGAAGAAGCGAGATATAGAATTTTACTTATTTTCCATAAGGATAAAGTTGGGACAATGTACAGTGTTTACCACTTTCAGTGTCTTGGTCACCAATGGACATAGGTCAAAGATGCTAAATTGTTTGTTTTTTGAGCTGAATTCAATGGTGCAAACGAAAATTGGAGCTAAATTTAAGAAGATGATGAAGTATTTGTTATCCCTCCTTCCTCTTAATTCTCTATTTTCCTTTAGTCATTCAGCAGACAGAACTAAATTAAGGGGCTTTCAAGGAGGATCAACACAACAAACCAGTTCAGGACAAGGAAACTCAGAATCAAATGTTTAGAAAGTGACGAGAATGGAAATAGAATGACTGAAAGTGTTATTGAAACGAGTTAGAAAGTCTCCCTATTGTTTACAAAAACTAGGAAAGGCGAATTTATTTGTTTTGATTTTATTTATTTCTTGTTATAATTTTTGTTAATGTAAAAAAGCGAAAATTACAAATTTACTTTAGCAACGTCGTTTTAACCATTTTGCCTAAAAAATATTTTTACAAGCTATTTGTGTAGCTAGTTAATCTTATGGGAGCTAACATTTATAAGTAAGCAAAATACCCTTAATTCGTTTCACATTTGGTTCCAACCGTTTTGTGACGATGGGACGTAAATGTCAGAGGTAATCTTTGTAAATATATATATTTTTAAAGAATAAGTGCAGAATTTTCGTTTCCCTGTGCAGAATGAATTTAATTTGATCATTTTGCAAAAAAACAGCCGATTTTTATTCTTTAAAACGTCTGTAAAATTGCACGTTTTGTACTAGATAAAAAAAAATCGACTGTCCTTTTTCGTGCGCTAATCTCAGTCGCATTTTTTTCATTCAATTGCTTGGTGGAAAGAAAATATATTCGCGAAATTCATCCATGTAAATTTATTGTTTTTGGTAAAAAAATCTATGTTTATTACACAAAGTAAAAGTGTCTTTTTCGTCCTTGTGATGAAAACTACTGTCAATAAATTGGGTAAATCGTTTCTAAACTATCTCCCCTTATTGAAAAATCTATGTTTGTTACACGCAGTATAAAAGTGTCTTTTTGGTTCTTGTGATGAAAAACTACTATTAATTAACTATGTAAATCGTTTTCAACCATCTTTCAGATCTAAATGTGTTTGATGTTATCCAAACGAATAAACAAACGTTCGTCCTTATTCAACCCTATCAGTTATCAGTAAGCAGGTCAGGTAAGCCAGCACAAACCGGCCCCCGCTCCGCCTGCCTGCCGGCCGGTGGGAGATGTGACGGTGACGCGAGTGCCGGTCTAATGACCAACACTGCGCCTCAGCTTTATTACTCGCTTTAAACCCTCCTTATTACCGTCTTTTTATAATGATCATTTATTTCCAGAAGGAAAGCTTTTGATTAACAAAGTTTAACCAAGTTATTTTTAGTCAGCTAAAAAATAACTTGGCTAAACATAACAAAAAATAAACACAGCTAAAAATTAACACAGCTAAAAATAACTGTTTATTTTCTAACAGCTATATAAAATCTCCTCAAATATTAGGTCTCTTTCAAAAAACCAAAGAAAAAATCGATTAAACTGAAGTTTTTTTACGTTTAAACAAAGCCTGCAACGCAATGAGCATGGCATAAACTTAATAAGCATTGGGTCAAGGCCATCGCTTTTTTGAAGAGTAAAACAAATTTGTAGAAAAGAGAGTAACAATAATAAATTTGCTGGTCACTGGCCACTTACATTATGTTCATGCACAGAGAAAGGGTTTAAGTGAACAATATTCAATCATGACGGAATGAATTCGTTCTACATCGGCCTGCCGAAAATTTTCATAACGCCAGAAACCATCTTAAATCTAAAGCCGCGTTTACACTATACAACTTGTTCTATAAACTTGTGTTGTACAACCACTTATACTAATTAATTGGTTAGAACATGTTTAAGAAAGCTATGAAAATTAATAAATAAGTTGTACAACAAGCGTGTTTTAAAACCAAAAAATGGTGTTTTACAACAAGTTGCAGGTTTCCCGAGCCATGTCAGAAAGATCAAAAGAAATTTCTGTTTTATAAACTTTTGTTTTACAAAATGTTATAAAACATAAGATCGAGTTTTAAAAACAAAATTTTCATTAAACATGTTTTACAAACAAAAATGTATAAAACAAGTTATATAGTGTAAACGCGGCTTAAACAAACCTCTCGCCCCATGCGTACACTATAGCTTAAACCTGCCGACCAACTGAAGGCGTCATTCGCCAAACAAGGTGGCATTTATGTTTGTTAATTGACCGAGTGATGTGGAGTCTTCTGATGTCATCGGTTCATAACGCACTGACAAACTTGAATTGCTGCGATGATAGGATACGTTTTCTTTTAAGCTTCAAGACGAGTATTCTTGTTTGAAAATCTTTGTTGAATCAACTTTTATTGTTAACTCTTCAGATAACTTCCCACGACGACATTTTTCAATACATTTACAATAGCCTACACTCTTTGGGAAACTGAAAATTTCGTTAACTTTTGTGGTCAGCAATCGACGCGGCGCCCAGGTTGACCGCGGTTAGCCTTTACAAAGACCGGCGATTACCTTGTTTCGGCAGCGTGCCAATCTAGGCAGGAAGCCAGTGGCTTGTTCTTTACTTTATCCGTTGTTGGAACGTCTAAGTAGAGTATCCACTCAAGACGGATAAACACAACATAGCAGAGGCACTCGGCGGGGAATCCTAAACTCGATAGCAGAAACGGGTCTTCTTAGGAACAACAGAAAAAATGCATTTAGTCTTTCTTGGTTGGGTTCCCCCTGAAATTGGTTGGACATAAGTTTATAAAAGCACGAAGAAAGGAACGGATATCCGTTCTTTTGTCTCTAATACAAGGTACATAAAATAGGCATCTCAGTGACATAAAACACTTTGCCCCCCGCGAGTAACGCGTGACTAATTTGTAATAAAAGAGTTTATCGTCAATGAAAGAGTAAACACGCTTCCGTTTAGTTCTATCATTCTTCAATGGATTAATAAATAATGAATGGACGAATATGATTACCATATTATATTACCTTATTAGATACCATATAAGACGCCGACCACCAGTAAGGGGTATTTTAAGGCGTATACAATTGAAGGCTGAGTTAAAGGATGATTGTGGCGTGATCATAGATGAATAATGAAAAGTAATGAATGAAAAAATAATGAAAATACTTTTTTACATAACATATGAATTTTTAATTTTGTTTTCAATGAAACGCCAGACGGTTATCCGACGATTCGTTTGGAAACTTGTTGAAAAAGTAGATTTTAATAACGGACCGTGAACATTACAGTTTATGTATATTAGGATTTTTTCCGCTTCACGCACAGTTGATAGCGTTTCCCCGTTATCAACATTGTGCAATTTAAGGATTTTTACATTTAGTCTGGTTGCAGTTGAAAAAACCTGAAAGTGAGGTCCACCCGAAGTTCTTTGCTGATTTCTGTTTCTTCAAGACCTACATAATTAAGATCTGCCGGGTGCCACTTTGTCACCCTTGAGCAAATTCAAATATCCAAGATGGCGTCCAAAATGGCTTAAAACACCATATAATTAAAAAAAAGTTTTCTGACTGCATTTTGGACGTGCACTTTTTGAGATATTGACCAACGCCTATCATCGTTGGGTGATAGGCGTCTTTTTTTTTATCAACAAAAAACTTCGGGTGGACCTCATTTCCGGGTTTAGGTTCAAAATGCATTTTAGCAACTAGACTAATTCTAATTTACAAATAATATACAGTAACTTTGTAGCACTTCATTTACTTACTAACATTACTCTTGAAATTATTTTAATTTTGTTTTCAGGCTATATATAATAATGATCCTATCTATCATGGGAAAACAATAGAAAGCCAAACAAGCGATATGCACGTTTTTTTCAAAACCCAAATAAGAAATAGCCATTAAAATTAAAATAAATAACGTGTGCTCTTTAATTTTAACTAACATTATAATACTGTACGATTTATAATAGATATTCCTCCTTCCTCCAATGTAGTCCTGCCCACTTTTAACACTTATATCGATTTGTCAATTATGGAGGAACTGTTTTGCTAATTATATGCTTATGTAACTCACATATAATTTGCATTTCCCAGCCGTGGGCGTAGATGAGTCGAGCCCTTGACCGAGCGTCTTCTTTGAAGGCACACTTCAAACACTTTGCTAGCAGAATGATTGGTCATAAAAATAATTAATGTGGCGCTAAAGTTAATAATTGAGTTCTTGCAGTTAATCTACGACTACATTATGCTTCGGGGGATTGGCTTTCGGTTTTTGATAATTTTTTTCATCCTTTAATTTATTTAAGAATAAATGGAAAAATTTTTGAAGTCTAGTAATTAATTACAACTGAAACTTTTTCAACTCTTTTAAGCGCTTAATAGACGAGTGATTTAACTTATACGTGTGTTGGTTTCTCTGTACACCTACCTACCTGTATTAGCTCAAAACTTAAACTCCAAGAATTTTGATTGAAAGTTTCAGAGAGGTATACGCTTTTTGATTAACTGTATTTGCAAACTGCTCAAAATAGTCCAATGCCTAAACAACATCAAATTATCCATTCACTTCTCCAATTTCCAAACTCTTCAAAAGGAGTATGGAACTAACTTCTCAGGTTTAAAATATATGTAACTCTTTCCACGAAGTCAGGCATGTTAATTAAAACCTAGAAGCATCTGCCTCACTCCTTTAAGATCATTAATATATAAATTGTTTCTACGTAAAGGACTTGATTGAACCTCTACCATAATCTAGGAATTTGTGCATCATGAGCAAAATTAATATAGAATATGCGTAACCATAGTGTTAATATATATGTCACAGCTGCCAATGGATATGATTAGAAGATTAGATGCTTCCAAGATTGTTGACAATAAACACATCCCAAAGGCTAAACCACTGAAGCCTTTGAAGATACTTATTGATGTTATTATCAGTTCACCATCTGCTTTTAATTATTAATTTAAATATCCATCGGCAGTACAGAGAACGAGAGCTTTCTAAAGTAAATAAACTTTAACTAGCTCGTTTTGCATCGACTGTGAACAGATATGACGTAGTGGTAAGAATAAGAATAATATTTATTTCCATAAAGCATACACAAGTACACAAACCACACAAACCATACACAAACCATTTACATAGCCAGCATGGAACATAATACATAAAAACATAGTAACATAATAACATGGAACATAGTACTTAAAAAACATATATAACTAGAATAAATATGTTCATACCATGAGAATCATACTAGGTCCATACATACACACATACATTATACATACATACAGAATTATAGATACATACATACACGCATACATATACATAAATACTTACACATACCCTCATGATGTTAATGCCTTATGAAAATAACAAAGCCTCTAAAGGTAAACCTGTTTCGAGGCTTATCTTGGTGCCTGGACGAGCACTTGAGTTCGTGATTATTTAAGATATGAAAATAGAAAAAAATTTAAAAATAAGAAATAATTTCCAGTGTGCCTTAAATTTAAAAGATGATAATAAGGGTAGAACGTTCTCATATTCAAATCTAAATGGAAATGCATTTTAACGTGAAAAAATTAGAACAACAAAATTAATTACTTAAACAACTCTTCTAAGAGTTCATCAATACAACCTCTAATGTACTATGTACTTGCAATAAGACGAAAAGGATACAAACTGCTTTTCCCAAAGCCCTAAAAGGTTGTACAATTTTGGTGCCAAATATAAAAAAGATTTTTTTAAAGATTCCTTAAAAGGTCTCGGTACTGTTATCAGTGAATTTCTTAGCCTATTAGTATAATCATTAGTATTGTTATGTAGATTTCCACTCCTGTTGTAAAAAATTCGTAAAGTCTTAAATACAAATTAAAATTTTTAGTTGGCTAAAAAGACGAGCTGATGGTTCCCTCCTACTTTTCCTTAGGATGACCCTGATTATCTTTTTTTGTATTATTGCTAGTGGTTTTAGCGTTGTGATGTAGGTACCACCCCAACATGAGATACCATATTGCAACCGTGAATGGACCAGTGAAAAATACAAAGACTTCAAAATTTCTAAAGGACATAAGTATCTTAAATAATAAAAGGTTCGTAATGAAGATATTAGCTCACATTGTAATTTAGATACATGGTGTTTCCAGGTAAGATTGCTATCAAAAATAACACCTAAGTATTTAATTATTGGACTGTTCTTAATGGTGATGCATTTACTGCAGGTAGTATTAATTGTAAATCCATTACACGAGAGACACAAATATTTAAGATTAAAATTATTCTCTTCGGCTGATCTTAAGTTAAAAATAGTGTAATTAGTCTTTTCGCTCAGTAACATTTTATTTTTACAAAACCAAAAATTTAATTTATTAAGGTCTTTTTGCATGAAGTTTTCAAGCAATTCACGAGTAACCGTGGCATAAGTTAACGCTGTATCATCGGCGAAGGCAGTAAGTCTACCCTCAAACGAGCCACTACGTGGATCGTTAATGTATATGAGGAAGAGTACTGCTCCCAATACAGAACCTTGCGGGACTCCAGATTTAATAGTTAAAGGAGAGCTAAGAATGTTATTCATTTTTACTTGTTGAGTTCTATTTGTTAGGTAGCTAGAAAACCATTTATTTACCACTCCTCTCACCCCAGCTGACCAAAGTTTATGCAATAGTAGTTTTCATTACTAGGAGCGAAAGTGGCTCTTTTTGGTACGAGATCGTAATTTACAGGCGAGGCGCAGCCGATCTTGGAAATGCAATCGAGTAACTAGGAGACACTTTGGCTCTGTGTGATGAACAACTATTTTCATCATTATGTATAAATAACCATTTAATCGATAAAAAATTAGACTACATAATTTTGAGGTTATCCAAAATAGTCATCGTCATTTACACAACTGTTAGTTGTTTACAAACACAAGTTAAGAAATCCTTCAACCTTTCAAACGTAACATAAACAAATTTTGACATTAGAGTACGGCAAAAGTTACCATATGTTTTTTCAGTACTCCTATTCGAAGTGATCCAAAAACGATCATTTTGCGTACGATTTAGAGAACTAAAAGCGGCTGTTTTCGGGACAGTATGATGAAAAAGGATTTCATGTTCGACACAATCATATGCTTTAGTAATATCTATGAATAATCCAGCCACATTTTTTGAGAGAAGATCCCCGTAAGAATGACGTTGGACTCTGGATCTTTTTAATACGTCAATAAAATACGTCATTATGTACAAAACAAACAGCAGGCTCGATTCGTGGCATTCTATATATCAAAACGTTATAATGAACCTGTATAAATCTTACCTGTGATTGGCAATCAAACAATTAATTGCACGCGTAACGCCAAGCAATTACATGAGTTGCCGAATGGTACTAATGAGAGCTAGGCTGTTTGTGACCACAACTAAAAATTAGGGTTATTCATGAGATTTTTTATAAAATCGCTTTATTCGAGTGTCGTAATTATTGCGGAATATCTTGACTACGTAATTTACACCGACATCAGGGTATTCCAGTACGTAATCACAATCGTCATACGGGCTTTGGTGGCTTTATTCCATATATAAAAGTTGACAATAAATATTTGATATTTGGGTTGATGGTTTCGGTATAGCTCATCCTCGTCAAATAGGCTAAGATTTTAAATACAAAGTCAGTCTTAAAATACTACAAGATCGCGCCACAATTATCCTACACTCATTTTCGTCTTAAAATACCCCTTACTGGTGGTTTGCGTATATGTGGTAATTTACATAATGTTGATCTACATATAATATTTTTTAACGTTTTCCATTTAAGATCCTTAAATAAGTCAAGATTACCGTTTTAATCCTACTAAACGACTTGAGGAGGCATTTCCTTTGGCTACATCCATTTAATTAGTGAAATTTCCAATGAGAGGTTTCAGCTGGATTCAATTTGATCCAGTATCTTACGCGAAGACCGAGACTTGAACATATAAGTGATAGTTTTTATTTGGAGCAACAGATACAAATCAGTTGAATATCAGTTGCAAAAAAATAAAAATAAAAAAAATAAAAAACTGGAATTCCAACACAGATCCTTTGCTGCAGTTTAATGCTTAGTGCCAGCGGGAAGAGGTGGAAAAAATGTTTCTTCTCACCCCCTAAAATGAACCGATTTTTGCTCGAACTCTCTTAAGTAGTACGCTCTATTAAATTTTTAGTTTACACATGACCTGAATACCAGATTTAGCTGTTTTATGCATCTTTTATTAGAACTTCCATAAAAAGGCAAAGCATAAAATTGTATATTTTAACAAAGTCCGAATCGTATAATTAAATTTAATTTTCGTGTGATTGTTTTATTTTGTTTTAATTTTATACTTATTTGAGAGTATTGATTGTTTGTTTTCTCACACTTCTATACAATTACAATAATACGGTATACAAAATAATTGTTAGACTAATAATACAAAATGTGATACTGTAATGAAAACCAAAGAGATTCTTTGTTCATTTTCCTTATATCTATAAAGCTCTTAATTATATATTATCCTTTTTTCGTATCACTCACACAAAATGTTCGAAATAATATTTTTCTTTTGATGTATTAAATATATGTTCAAACGTAAAATATTATTTTTAGAAATTTTCTGACTACGCAAATTTTTGCGACGGGAGTGTTTGTAATGATGTACCCCATGGTGGAACGACAATAAATAAAGAAATTGCCAATCCACCTTGGATGTAGTCATTTAATTTTTGTATCAGGATTCTTATTGAAGAGCCTCGTTTAAAACGTGGTCTCAGTTTTGCTATAGCTATGGTATTCATTTTTTAGATAACGAGTGAGCAAATTTCATTACCGAAAAAATAGTGATTAGAATCAGTTTCTAAACATTACACTGACAAGTGGAATGTCGCCCCTGTTGATCTATGGACCAATAAAGTCAAGTTAACGCGCCCCGGGTGTGGAGGATCAACCCTTTAGGCAATTATTGGCAAAAATGTCATTGACCTCTCTTTTGCGATTGGGCTAATGACTCTATATTCAAAGACCACTTAATCTGCTTGAGTAAATACTCTCATTAACCTCCAAATCCCCAAAATATGTTCGTCAGTTTATTTACAAACCAAAATTAATCAAGTTAAAGTTTTTACTCCTGTTTTTTTTTACTATTCTTGTGTGCACTTTTCAACGTACTATTTGTTTAATAATAATCCAATTGATATTCACTCAAAATCGCTTTCTCTGGTCCAGCTACTTGGAGGTCCCGGATTGTAGACATTTATAACGGATGGTTTGTAGGCACAATATTCCTTGGTGGGAATTAACGTCCGCACCAGTGAATACTACGTTCATCCGTAAGACCATCAAATAGTAGACCAGTTCGTAATAATTCATGGGCAAAATTGTGGTTCGGATCCTATGTTAAACTGTAGGTCTCTTAGTTTCCTTTGGCTATTGGGCTATTAATTAACAGCCCTGTCCAAGGAAAATGACGGTATTAGCCATAATTAAGACTTTAAGATCGCTCCAAAGTCATCCTGCACTCATCTATCATTCATACTTGACTTAAAATATCCACCTAGGTAGGTCGCCACTTCCAGTGCCGACTCCCCTAGGCCTAGGTCTGGATGCGGGCCCCCCGGAGGCCTCTACAGCCTTGTAAAAATTTACCGTTTTTCAGTCGCTAAATACGTTTTCAAGCCCAATTCTCCCCTATAATACACTTTAAGTGGCTTTTATGCCCGTGCGCGACCCTCTATCACCGCGCGGCCCTAGGCCCAGGCCTAGTGGTAAATCCCGCACAGGCCACAAGTTACATATCATGCATAATTCTTTTGTAGTTGATTTTATAAGTTTACTCTTTACCCTTCCTCCTACTTCCTCATCTACTTTATATATATCCCCTCAGACTGTTTTATTCCTTAACTCAACTGATTTTTCTTTTTCTCTGTCGCAGCACGGCCGTTCCTGGTGCACGGGTTCCCCACCTGCGCCAACCAGCTGTACCTGGACTACGTGGACTCGTGGGACGTGGAGGCCGAGCACCTGCGGGCGGGGCCCCTGGCCGTGCCGCGGGCCCAGTACTGCGTGGACCGCACCCCCCGGGGCCCCGCGCTGCTCGCCTGCCGCCTGCCCTCGCTGCGGCCCACGGTGTACGGCGGGCTGTTCGTGCTGGGTGCCGTGTTCCTGGCCGCCACGTTCGCGCTGCACCTCTGGCTGCCCGAGCTGCGCCGCAGCCTCCACAGCCGCGTGCTGGTCGCCCACGTCGCGTGTCTGCTCGTCGGCTACGTGGGGCTGGCCACGGTCCACCTCGCCACGCTGCCCGCGCCCTCGCCCGCCTGCTCCGCCGCCGGTCTGTACCACCTTTGATTATTCTCTTAATAGATGTAAAATCTAATGGCGATTCCTGTAAGCAAAGACGCTAGAGCTACCTGATCAGACGCTAGTTGTTAGGAAACAGAGGCTGGTCAACAGTTTTGTGCAGCTGGTCACCAGTGAGCGACGCGACGGTTGAATCAGTCAGAATAAATTATACCGTTATCGAAAAAAAATAATGTGCTCGACGCATCCCAATAATTTCTAAGATGATGGATATGCGGTTTATCATCCAAAACCGCGGTAGAAACTTAGACATGGTACAGTCAAAATTTAGGTTTTCTGTAACTGTACATTGTTATATTTTAACTGCTGCATCCTGGCTGGATTCATGTGTTTCCTGGTGGCGCTATCGATTGAGGACTGTCAGAAGTACGTCAAATCTTTGTGCCTGTTCTTGCCCATTGGGCTAGCAGTCTACTACAGGTGAATTGTCAATGGTACCACCCCCACTGCATTGATAGACATTGTACTCCTTTGTTAGTACAGGATTTAGACAGACGTGAAGCCCTCCTACAAAAACCAGTTCGATTTGAGTTTTGCACCATCGTTGGGTTTCCTGATAAGAACAAACATCGTTACAGGGCATTGTTAAGGGGCCCAGGCCATCCTTGAGCCCAACGCTTAGGTTAAAAGATTCTTATGGGTGGACTGGGCCACGTCAGTTGACTCGACCTATAGCCCTTATAAATACAGAAGTAATAATTTAAATAGACCGGGAGCTGGGAGGTCAAAAATTACGTCACAAGGTGCACATGTAAGAGCTGTGCCATTTTGAAGGGGCATCCTGGGGGGTTTCAAAAATGGGTTTGTGAGCCCTCAATCTGGGGGCTTTCTCGAAGGTGAACAAACTTAAATGTGACTTTTGTATTCTCCATAAGAATTACACGGGGATGAAGTTATCAGGTTTCTTGCAACAGGTATGTCCAAATTGGGTGGTTTTAAGTCAATATCCAATAGACCTCGACTATAAGAAGCCTTATGTCATGTTTTATCATTATATGTTAAAAAATAAGGATAATATGTATACTTTTATTTTCTCCCCATAACAGTAACATGGAAAAAATGTGTGCAGGTTTTGCTGCCACGGAAATGCAAAAATGGGGGATTTCAGGCTAATATATAACAGTTCTTAACTAAATGAAGCCACATGTCAAGTTTCATCAAGATATGTTGAGACAAAAGCGAGTTATATAATTAATTTTATTCATTTCCCATAAGGTTAACATAGGACGACGTTTTGAGTTCATCGACCTGAGTATCTCGGTAACCAATGAACATATAGCAATGATTCAACATACAAAATTGTTTGTTTTTTAACCTGAATTCAATAGTGTGATCTAAAATTTGGTCATTTAAATAGTTCTACATGAAAATTGCAAAAGAAACCCATTTTTATGGGCTATTTTCAAGTTTGTCCACCTTGGAGAAAGCCTCCAGATTGCGGGCTCAAAAACCCATTTTTGACACCCCCCAGGATGCCTGTTCAAAACAGTATAGCTATTACATGTGCACCTTATGACGTAATTTTTTACCTCCCAGCTCCCGATCTAAAAGTCTATGCAATAACTTTGAAGATTAGTCTATCCCTTCTTAACATTCTGCAATCAAGGCCATTTTAGTAAGCGAGCTGCTGGTATACCGACCACGACTTTGATAAAACATTGTACTGTTTTGTAGGCAGACGTGAAATACAAGGTTTAGGCAGCCGTTAAACCAAAAACCAGTTCGGTTTCAACCCACCGAGTTTTAAACGATCGCAGGTGTTCCTTTCTACATACAAGAACAAAACTGGCCGGGTCGAATGCCCTGTGTAAGTCCACAAAACAATTAACACAATTCTTGTTGGTGGAGTGGGTCACGTCATTTGAATCGACCTATAATTGTAGAAGTATGTAAAGTCAATTCCATAACGTTGAGGATTGACCCTTCCTAATCATCTGCAATCGAAGCTATTTCAGTAAGTGAACTGCTGGTCCGTACTGTCGACTGCTTTGATAATACATCGTACTTTTTTGTTGGCGGACGTGAAATACAAGGTTTGGGCCGCTGTGAAACGCCGTTTCAATTTGAGTTTTGCACTATCGTATGGGTTTTTGGGGTTTCCTTGTATAGGCTAGACTAAGCCAGAACGTAACTGATCGGTTTAAATTACGTCCGTAAGCCCAATCCACCAACAAGGAGCGCCACCCGATACGATAAGAGAGGAGAAACAGAACACCTCACCTCAAATCCTTGTTTCCTTTTTATGTTCTTTGGTTTTTGTATTAACTCAAATCTTGTACTCGAAATGGGTCACGTCATTTGACTCGAACTATAGCTTAAACACATGCTACGATTTTGAGAATTATAGCTTATATAGCTGTTCAACACGGCTTTACCCGTGGAAAAACAAAAAAAACTTCCTTGGGTTCATTATTTAATCTTAAGGTTGCCATGACAACTACATGAGGGAATTTTTAAAAATCCGCTCTTAGAGGATACCTATGCCCTGAGACGAACGTTCATGCAAAGTTTCAAGGTTCTAGGTCAAGAAGTTTGGGCTGTGAGATGATAGGCGAGTGGTATTTGACAAATATATAGTAGAGTATTCGTCTACAATCAAGATCAAATCAGTACGCGAAATTTTTACATTACGTATAAGTTACACTATGCGACATCGTGTTCTGTATCAAATTAAAGCTATTGTTTAATACCAGGAACAATTTTGTACCCTGCGACTCTACAAGTCACCTGATATCTACTGTGACAAAATAACAAAAAAATCTGTTGTTTAAAATAGTCACTCAATGTTTTATTCACTCAATATTTCACATTGATTCTCACTGGCATATCACTGTCTAACTTAACACAACAGTCAAAACATAACTGACTGACCTCACAGCGGTATCCCTATATTATACTCTAAGTATTCTTCATAGTTTCTGAAAAATCCATAACTAAAATGCAAATTATCTGCTGTCTTCCGGGCTTCAGCTGTCTGCTGACTTCCAGAATTTTATAACAGTCTGTCACGTTAAACTGTACGTTAACGTACTGTACGTATGTATGTAATTCTGCTGAAATAGTCCTAACCACAGACTAACATAAAACAAGGTATAGGCTAGGCTGCAACGTAGAAAAGTAATAAAAGAGTTAACACAAACGGTTCTAAATATTAAAATAAATACTTTTTTTATCAAAAGTATGCCTCTTTATTCGCAGAACATTATGGTAAAATAAAGTTCCTTTTATTTCTTCTTCTTTTCTTAAAGTTTCTTTTATTTTTAAAACTCTCTATGGTAAATTCTAACAGTCTTTTGGAAACAAAATTTTACAAAAACAATTTTTTTTAAACAAACAATAGTTTTACGAAGTTCTTTACCTAAATTCAGTTTTTAGAGTCATTAACAAAACTCAAATGATAGCTCACTACGCCTACATCATGTTGCTACGAGCACGAACTGTGACCGTCAGACGCAAGGACGGGAATTTAAAATTGCTTGAAACGTTTAATTTTAAGTTCAAACCGTGGATAATAGTTTTTTCAAACATCAATTTTAGTAACTAATTAAATGTTTTACAACTCTATTAAACATTTACAAAAAGTGAGTTACATTTTCAGATTTTCCTAATTAAGGCTTATAAATATAAGACTGAATTAGAACAGTTAAAATAAGGAATCTTTTAACCGCTATTTAATTCGAGTATCATAAATTTAGGTACCCTATAGTTTCCAGTTCTATATGAATTTGTAAAGTCATTAAAAGTAATGTAATGTTTTGCTTTAATTTTAAAAACCATAAAAGAATATTTACGAATTTAGATCACGTAGTCAATTTACAATCCCCAAATCCCCGTAAAGATCAAATCCCAAGCGTCAGTGAGTGAACCCCAGTCATTAACCACAAGCAACACAACCATTATTGAGCCACAGGATAACCTGTTATTTGCCCCTAAATGGTTGGATGCGTTTTAAAGTCAAATTTGATGAATAATTTATATCAGAACAAGCATGGGATCATATTAACACCGCGATCGTCTGTAATTAGCATTTAACAATTTTTGTATCTAACTCGAATACAAAGTGAATTAACACGTCTGGCGGAAATGTCAACCGCGAAAGATTTTGTGCTATATTAGTTTTTACAATCCAGAGAGTAATATCCAAATTAATATTTTTGCACTATTCGATTTTGAATATTTTAGAGTAACTTAGGCAATCTCGCTTAGTTTTTCACCTATATTCGAGAATGTCCTTTACAAAATATAACGTTTCAAAACTGTTTTAGCTATTCCGCTATTCCATTTTCCGATGTCCATTAATGGATAAATAATTACTAGTGAGTTTTACAATCCCAGAATATTTATTAATGTTTAGACTTTCTTTCTAAAAACCAAACGTTTTCTTTATGATTTTGCCGGTGTAAGGTACTAAACTATCAAATAACGAATCGACTGTTTGCCTTACATCAAGGCTCGGTTTGTATTTCTTCTCTGTTTACGACAGAAGGTTGGTCAGGTACACACAATATACAGTGGCGTAGATAGACTTTGGTCAAGGGGGGGGGATATAACCGGGGGGTCTGGGGGGTATGGAATACCCCCCAGAAGGAGGGGGTTTTGGGGGTACCCCCCCAGAAAAATTTTGAAAATTATAACTCTAAAACTAGCTTTTTATGCAATCTAGAGGCATAGTGGAACTCATATTATACGGAATAATTGATGCAGACACGTAGTCGCCGCGCGCATACCGGAAGGCTCGTTCCCCAAAAGAACGAGCTGAATACACGGGGAGTGGTTTGTGGTTTGATGTCATAATGATCTTACATTTGCTTAATTCTTTTTTGTATGTATACGTTTTTACTTCATTCTCATAATTCTGTTAAGCTGCTCTCACGTAGTTTTGGTGCTTTTATCAAAAATACCATCTGTTATTTTTATTTTACTTAAGCTTGAAGAAATTACTTTTTACTTCATTTTATAATAAAATTACTAGATAACAAATGAATATAGGAATCTGCATCAGTCCACTTCACTCCATTCTCTGCTAGCACTGATCACTGAAATATTGTTTCAGCATAGTTACAACAAGTAAATCTCATAATTTTTTTAACGCCATTAGTATCATCTTCACTCTCACTTTTTCCTTTTGGAGCGAAAACCCCGTCAGTTTGCACTGTTTCGACATCACAACATATTGTAGTCACGTCGCATCGAGTCGCTGCGAATTTCGCAAGGTCACAGAACTAACTGACCGAGTTATAAACGCATCTTATACGTCAAAGTGAGATCAGATGCGTTAGTTCCGGTGTTGGCCGTTAGAGGGAATATAGGTAGTGGGTGAATCTAGTATTTTTATTGGCTACTTCAGTTCCAACGTGAAATAATGTAGGCCTGTATAGCCTCATTAGAGGTTCTGGTAAACAGGACTAAAAACATTCAGGACAAAATGAACAACCATTATAATTTTTCTGTAAGATGTAATATTATAGGCGGCGAATTTTAATCTAATATCAATTCGGCTGTGAATGGCATCGTTTTCAGTTGCGTTCTCAGACTGATTTATCGTCTGTCTTTCATAACAGGGTATTTGCAAATCGGGGACCATCAGTGACTAAGGTACAGAAAATGCGAAATTTTGCTTTGATTCTGTTACAATAACAGTTCACTTTCAGTTACGCATTCGCCGCTACCACTAATATTCCAAAATACTGTATTGTATTTTAAGCCTCTTGTCACCGATCCTGCCGCGTTCGTTTGGCGCGCAATACCTCAAAGATAACATTTTTTGGCAGTTTTTCAATTACTAAATAAATAATAGCAATAATAACTTTATTTATATATTTTTACAAAGATTTTGTATTTATTATTGCGGTAAAAGAATTACTTCCTAGTTAAAAGTCGTAGCCTAACTTTAATTTTTTTGAGTATAATTAATTTTTTTACATACTGTAGGGCCAAGGGGGGGATATATCCCCCTTATCCCCCCCCGTACCTACGCCACTGACAATATAAATCACGGATATAAAAGAACCAGGCTAGATTTTATGGACGTTAAAATTATTCTCGTCATGTTTTAAAGGATTTTATGACGAATCATTATTTTTCCTGCTAAACATCTGGTTTTTGAACATCAAAAGAAGGATCGCATGTTTGAAATTTATTCTACCTGAGTTGCTTGCGTTCGACTGTGATTTATCGGCTAAACATCTCATTTGGTTTCTCCTTTTTTCCTTAAAGTGAATAATTTTTCTTAATCTTAAAATAGGAAGAATAAACTCTATTTACGCAAGAACTATGTCAATTTTTATTAAAAAATAAAGCACAGATGCAAAGTATGCTGAACTATTAAACCGTTTCAATTTAGCCCATAAATAAATTATTTTTAGAATAATAAATGTGCATGTGCTCAATTCGTCAGGCACCAGAGACACTGTGGTAATTTAAAGAGTTATATTTTTTCATTTCACATACTTTTTTACTGTTCTTAAAAAGTTTCACTCAAAGTATTGTTTTTGTTGTGATATTTTTGTAATCAAACTTCCCTCTCTATTTTGCAATCTCAAAAATTGAGGGACCAAATACATTAATGTAGTTTTAAGTGAAAGAATTACCTCGATCCATTAGGGCCTAATCTCCGTAGGGCAAATGTAACATTTGGAAAGTCTGTTATATTCCAGCGAGCAAATTTAAACCTCCAAGAAAGAGTTCCCATCTTGTTGACATGTTAGGCCAAAAATGTATAAACATCCCCGGGTGGATCCCAAGAAGTAGGACCTAATGGATTTATAATGACATTGGAAAGAACCGATCGATATTATACACTTTAGCCTTTTAGTAGATTTTATAACGACCATAACAATAACAAAAATAAGACATTCGGTTCATTGACTATAGCCATCACTATAGGCGGTATAGAGGAAAACAAACAGTCTGCGCTAATAAGCTATATAGCAGTTATAATGCAGAGTTCTTAGTTACTCAATATGACTTGAATCTACTCTATTCATTTTAATTTTTCTTCTACATTCGGTCAAGAAAATTTCAAATACATTTTGTATATTTCACTACTGATCACGAAAGTAGCATTTCGGAGCATAGTGTTTTACTTGCGGCGTTTTACTTGCGATGAGACTTTTGTGATGAGTTTTGAACAATACTTTTCATCACGATGCAAATAAATAACCAAACATATAAAAAAAAATCATTCGAAATTTCATAAATTTGTAATTATTTTATAAGCAAACACAATACGGCTGTTCAGTCTATTTTGGTTTAAAGTCAGCTGGTTGAACTGTCAAAATAGAAACTTCGCATGTTTGGGTACGGCAAAATATTGTTTTCCTTCGCCTACTATCTATAGTCCTCTTTTAGTCCCTGGAATAGAATACTAAAGTACTAGTTTACACTCCATGGGATTTACTTACTTACTTTTAGTCCCACGGGACTAAAAGTAATCTACTTTTAGTCCCATGGGACTAAAAGTAATCTCATAAGAAATACATGGGAGGAAATCCGGCAACGCCGCGGTGGACAGTGAGAAAATATGGCAACACTGTCGATTTTAATTTATTTCTCTATGTTGAAGAGAGTGTCACAGCATCCGAGCGTCCGTTTCCGTTGTTTACAGGACAGCGTATCCATTTTGAGTTTGCTGTAGTTTAGGCTATATTCCTGCATATTTGTGATCAAATAAGTTAGGCCTAGAGAATTTTTAAAGAAGAGTGTAAATAAAATGGTTAAAATTAAAGCCTAAATACCTTGCATTACTTATTTATATAGGCTATGTGATTGTAATGCAGTTTGTTGAAGCAAAGGATCATCTGAAGGTAAAGTTACAGTGTTATGCCTAGTTATTGTTAATGGTGTAGGTGGAGGAAAACTTTTGTGTGCATCACAGGACTAAAGTACTTTAGTCCCTAGTTGCACAAATAACAATTGGGTATGGAAAAACAATGTTTGCTTACGGAAAAGTAATGTTTGGATCTGGTAAAGGCAGCTGATCACGATTTTTTTTATGTAAGGAAATCGAGGATTTGAGGATTTTCATAGATCTCAGCTGTACTATTTCAGCAGGCTATTTTCGATTACAAGTGATGAAAATTCCTTTTCCTCCACCTACTATCTAAAGTCGCCTTTTAGTTCCTGGAATATAATTCTAAAGTACTAGTTTATACTCCATATGATTTACTTACTTATTTTTTCTCCCACGGGACTAAAAGTAATCTCATAAGAAAATTATGGGGAGAAATCCGGCAACAGGCCGGACAGTGAGAACGAACCTTGCCTGAACCTCGCTGAACCTTGACAGAATTTTCAAACTGCAAAAGAAGGTCATTAGAACTATAGCCAGGAAACCTTCACGCACCTCTTGCACTCCATATTTCAAACAATTTCAGATTTTAACAGTTCCATCGCTTTACATTTTTGAAACCATAGTACTAGTTAAAAGCCATAATATTGTTCAAGTTCCTACTCACAACTACAACACCAGGCATAGAAATACATTTGCTATCTCCCACAGACTCAGTCTCACAGAAACAAAACCAGAGTACATGGGCCAAAAATTTTACCATAATTTGCCGGAAGACCTGAAGAGCATTACTAATTTGAACAAGTTCAAGCAACGTCTGAAGAGTTATCTAATTGACAAATGCTTCTACAGCCTGCCAACCTGAATTAGCTATGTCCATTGGAAAATACCTAACCTGAAGAAGAAAATAAAAGTAAATTGAAGTGGAAGAAGTAATTGACAGTCTGACTCGCCACATGCTCGCCTCCGAGTCTACGTGGTTCAAGGATAAGTAAGTAAGAAAATGTGGCAACACTGTCGATTTTCATTTGCTTACTCTAAATTTAATTCAAGAACTTCAGTGTTTCAACTTAAGAAAACAAAACCGTATGCATTTTAATAGCCAGGTAATAATTTTTTTATATGAATTAAGTTGGCAACGCTGAAATATAAAAACACCTGATTTAAAGCTAGTTGTTACCAATATGCCGAACAGCCGAACGTTTTATAAACATAATCGTTTCTTACCTAGTGATTTTGGGAGGTATTTTTTTTAAAGTTAATACGTTAGAAAAAATAGTGTTTAAAATAGCGTGAAAGTTTAAATAAATGGTTGTTTAGATTGCTTAATTATAATTGCTTTTAATTGCTTATGTTATATATTATTTATATTATGCGATTCTAATCTAGCCTAGTTTAAATAAGAGAAAAAGATCATATAAAGGTAACGTTATATTGCCACAATCATTGTTAATGGTATAGGTGGAGGAAAAATTTTGTATGCATCATGGGTCTAAAGTGCTTTTTCTCCCTCGGGAAAATTGTTTCCCTTGCGGAGAAAAAGTTGCACTTGAGTTCCTAGATGCACAAATAACTATTGTTTTGCTCACGTGTTTGAACCATCGGTTTGAACTTTCTGAGTCTTTCACTTTTTCAGTATTGACTTTATCGAATTCTATTTGATTTCTCAAACTAGATAAAAAACAGCTGAAATGAATCGATTAAAATCTAGAACGTGCGATGCAAACATTATGAACCTTTTACATTTTTCTGCAGATTCTGGGTGTACATATAAGCATTCAAAATCTAGGTTTTTGAATAAGTTTAAATTTCAAAAGAATAAAATTTGATGTTTAATCAAACAGATTACTTTGAAAAATCTTGGCGTGAATTGTAAATGTTAACTATAAATGTTTTTGGAATTTATTTTGTTATTTTCTATTGCAATTTGTTCATTTCCCACATAAATCTACTCCAACTAATTTAACAAAACCATCAGGCCATGGTCTGCTCAGTGTCAAGGTTCAAGATGGCAGTAATAAACGTGTTTATGATCTGTCAGCTGATTAGTCGATAGCGCTATTGATCAGCTGACAGAGAACATCTGTTTTGCAGCACAACACGGCCGGTGCCAAATGTACCATTTTAACGAGAAGCAGATCGCATCACCTATCAAACTGTAGAGGTTCTTCGAAATAAATTTTGAAGATGGGTACAAACTTACTCTTAGCACAATACTCCTATGTACCTATGTGTGTGGGGTAACAGTTGATGTTGAAAAACTGAAAATTTTAAAAATATGGCACAAATTAAATGTTCTTTTAATGCATTTTTATGGATATTTTATGTAACTTAAGTGCGTTCAATATTCATACAAGTTCTATATTATCCTATAAATTGTTTTAACTGGCCATACTTTCTTTCACTATTAATTTTAACAAAAATGTCAAAAGCCTAAAATATTCAAAAATTGAATATAGGCCTACAATCTATAGTAGGTTAACCATAAAACACTGGGGGTCGCCTTTTAAAAATGTAAAGTCCGCTGCCATGCTTTAGGAAGTCAAATTTAAGAAATTAAATCAAAATGTTTATGATTATTAAAAAGAAAGCCAAGTTTCCAATTTAAAGTTGTGTCTAAAATACCGTTGGCGGCATAAACGTTTGTTGGAGCTAATTCCATTAAAAATAAGTATTCCAGGAATAGAACTGTAGCTATCCTGTCCAATTCATTCCTAATTCAAACGGTGTGAAGAATTTCCAGTTGGTAAGAAATGTGGGACTGGGATTGCATGAAGTCTTTAATTTGGTTTAGAAACACTTGTTTGTTAGCTATAAATAAAACTTGATGTGTAGAAACCACGCATGCTTTCATAAATTGGTTTTACGTCAATCAGTATTCAAGTCCACCGCCGCTGCACAGACGTACAATTGGCGCCAAGAGGCAGGACTACGCCAAGCGGCGTGTTTTCCGTGTACTTTCGAAGCTAAACCAGTTCTCGGCTTCAAAGACCGGTTTGGTTTTTGTAATAGGTTATAGGTTTTAGTGCTGAGTTATTACCAGAATTTGAAAAATAATCAGTTTCGTCCTGACTTATAATTATGGGTGATAATTAAACGTTCTGCACATTCGAGACGAGTTCATTATAATTGGGCATGGTCTTGGGTTTTGGTTTAACAACATGTTTTATTGGAATAAATGTTTAAATTAAAAATAAATTAAATCGACATGCATTCCATTGGTAAGTTCTCATACCATAGTTTTCTTTTCTTTAACAAGTATGAGTCAAGATGGCCGTTGCTTTGTCATGCAGCTGTTTAAAATAGAAAGATTATTTCTCCGTCAAGGAAATGTAGACTACACCACAAAAACAAATTAACAGAGGTTCACGTTTCACTTTTTAGCGAATTTCCCCTATAGGGAAGAAGTTATTACCGAAGGTCTCATGGTAAGACCTAAGCCCGAGGCCATGAAAACTTTTCATTTTGAGGCCACCAGAACAAGGCCCCACTGAAACCAGAAGCAAAAAACACCATTCATTCCAATTTTTATACAGACACACACACACACACACACACACACACACACACACACACACACACACACACACACACACACACACACACATATATATATATGGCGATAGCGGCCGTAAATATGGTCCAATCTTGATGAAATTTGGTACAGACATGTAAAGTGGTAATTAATTGGACGAGTTCGTGAGCTAGCCCGATCGGACCACCGGAAGGGGGGGGGGGTAAAGGGGGATAAATCCCCCAAAAATGGGGGTTTTTGAGTTTTTTACATGGAAAAATAACATTTGTCTAATTTTGGTCAGCACCATCGAATTCAGCTCTAAAAAACAAACAATTTAGAAGCTTGGATCATTCATTGCTTTATTTCCATTGGTTAACAAGATATCGAAAGTGGTAAACACAGTACGTTGTCCCAATGTTAACCTTATGGGAAAAAAGTTAAATTCTATATCTCGCTTATTTCTCAACATATCCTAATAAAACTTGGTTTTTGGCTTCATCTAGATGAGATTTATTGTATTATAGTCTTAAATCCCGGAAGTTTCCATTTTTGTGGCAGCAAACCAGCATACTCATTCCCCATGTTATCCTTAAGGGAAATAAAATAAATGCTATATCTTCCTTCTTTTTTGACATATCTTGGTAAAACTAGGTACAATATATGTCTTCTCCTAGTTCAGGTCTACTAAATATTGAATTAAAACCACCCAGTTTTATAATACCTGTTGCAGCAAACCTGCATACTCATTCTCCATGTTATTCTTATGGAGATTACAAAAACATGTCAAATCTCACTATGTTGGATTGAAATACGTTCTTTTGCATTTTGTAATTCGCTGAGTATGCAGGTCTGCTGCAATGGGAGTATTTTTTTAAAGAATCGATTGAAGACTATATGTTCAAAAGAACAATAAATATCCTTTGATACAAACTAAAAAATGGTTAGTTAAATTTTTGTTTCTTCTTTATAAATTAAAACTAAATGTACAGGATTGTTAGTATCCCTCTGTGTTATATTAATGAGAATAAACATCTTATTGTCATAAAACATTCTATTACAACTAGCAAAGCTAGAACAGAACATTGTCAGTACGTAAGCCTCAAACAATTAAATAAAAACAAAAAGGAGAAGAAACCAAACGTTAAAATAGTAATTTGAAAACTATAAAACAAACTATTTACATTTTATTTTCAAACTCTTCATTAAAAAAGAATCAACTGAATAATACTTTTTTCAATCAAAAAATCTTTTAATATATTTCTAAAACTGTTTTCCTTAATTACTTGTTTTAACTTGTTGGGCAGTCTGACAACTTTCAGGTCAAACAAAAGCTTTGAAACAATAGTAAAAATTCGTGATGTTTATTTCGCATTTGTTATGTTTATAGCACATTTCCTTTATAATTGTGTTTTGTTCTGTCTTATATTTAAACTAAAGTTTAATTTATTGATTACCATTCTATTGGGTAGGATCCTATTTGATTATTTTTTAGCTCCGCTTAAAAACACTTTCTAGGCAAGTAAAGTTTGCAGAGATTTTACTAAATTACAACCTTTTTTAACTGAGTGGGAATTCACATCGAACGGAATAACCGAGAGTAAATTAATTGTGTGAAAAAAGCTTTTTTATCCTCACACGTCTACGCATTAATCCCAACCTCTGTTTTGCATAATGTGAATACTCAGTTCAGTTTCCCCCATACGAGTCAGGAATTCCCCCCCTCCCGCCTCAAGGTCCTTGGTTGCGTGAAGGATTCCTTGTTTTTGTCGACCTCACCGGGCTGGACGCCCACGCTAAACAATGTATTTATAAACCTAACCGTAACCGCAGGGTCATGGGGCAATGGGAAGCGTCTTGTAGAGCTGCGGCTTGAGGGCATTTAAAACTACTTTACCTCCGTAAACCAGTTCTGAGTGAATTATGAAAATAATAATATATTTTGTACCTAGGGCCGAAAGTGACGTTTACAGGCTCATCGAAACACCCTGCTAATGTAATTGTGCTTTCACGCTATCAAATTGTTTGTATTTGATACAGTCAAAAGAAATTTTATACTAATTTATGTAATGTATTGTTAACAAATATCCCCTCAGTATGTTAATAAGTATAAGGGTGTAAATAAATAGAAATTTGTACAGCATTTATTTCATCTTGAAAACAACTATGAATCATGCAACTTAACTAAAACATTTAATTACGAACAAATAATTTCTAGAAATTAACTCAATTGTGCCAATTTCACTCTAATTGTTGCCTCTAATTATTTATTAGTTTAAATATTGGGCTTTGGACCTTCCCCTTTAGTTTAAGAACTTATCGTGAATTTATCGTGAAATTTGCATATATGGCTGGATTAACATTTTGATTTTATGGGTGTAGGAATTTAAGTTTTAGGAAATTTCAATCACAACAGTGTTAGTGTCTTAGATTCCAATTCACATATTATATTGTTATATTGGTGACAGGTAATTGTTTGTTGTTTCAGCATTCACAATTCAGTTCTCTGTCTTGGCTGCCATGTTCTGGCTGAATGTGATGTGTGTGGACATTGCATGGACGTTTAGGTAATAAGAAAATATAAATATTATATAATAATTTGTACTATTAAGTTAGAAGAGGTTTAAACTGAATACTGTTTTTTTTTTCATTACAGTGTTGCTACTAATCAATTACTCCACTATCCGGTCGTTTTGCTCTAAAAATGGTTTTAGAAATGTAGTAAAAATATACATAAGTATTTTAGTCAGTTTGACTGGAGTCATTTTCTCTAAGTTTTGAGAGTATGACATACAGTCGATGCTACAGTGCTATATAGGTATGATAATACAATGCCATTATCAGGAGAGTTGTGGAGCTAGTATTAAGTTTCAGTGGGAGGATAGTTGTTAATGTATGACGTCTGTAATGATTGGCCTTGATAATAATAAATGCTGGGAAGTCCTCTCCAGATAGGCTGAATCAATTATTTCTAATTAAGGAATCCACTTTTATGGCTCTGCAACTTTTTCATTCTTTTTTTCATTTTTTTCCTGATTAACACCCAGATAACTTTTTTAAGTTTGGGAATTAGGATTTCCCGTTTCAACACAAGTTCGAACTGTGTGACCAAATATAATTACATACACAGACATACTTCATTGCTTTAAATTCAATTGCGATTATTTTCAGTTTATTAACAAAATTTAGTATTGCAATTTTTTTTTTACAGAGTTATTTCTAAATAAGCTGATACATTTTAGCGAAGGAGGAAAAGACTTTGGAGATCCTCTCATGAAAAGTACAAACATCCCAAGTAATTTGATAAGTTAATCATTTTTAAATATTTTATTTTTAATTGATATACATTACATTTTGAAAAACAAATCGGAAATGTTTTGATTCTGACATAAATTTCAAGAGGAGCAAATTTAAGCCTTTTACAGACAAATAGTTGTTTTTTACTTAGTCATTTCTGATTATGAGCTAACTGGCTGACTGCCAGTCGACACCATAGAACTATACGTTTATAGTTCTATGGTCGACACATGTCCTGTGACCCAGACCAGTGGTTAATTAGTTGGTGTGTAGAGGTGGAATCACAGTGGTTCATATACGAGTCATCAGTAGAAAACAGGCTAAATCCATGAACAATCTACAACCAGATTAAATGTTTTTTATTTCAAAATCCATATCTACATTTTACATTGGACCACCATATTTCTCATTACGACAATAACACTGGGTGATGTTACAGTGGACTGAGGGCGCCCAAGGGATCCAACTCTCTCGACAGTGACGGCCACAAGTTCGTCTACTACTCTCTGTTCGCGTGGGGAGGCTCCGCGGCGATCTCTGGCCTCACTGCCTTCCTGGAGTTCAGTCCTGCGATCCCCGTCACCTCCAAGCTTAAACCATCGTTTGGCTCCACTAAATGCTGGTTTCAACGTAAGATTCTTTACAACTTACATCTATAATAATAATAAGATCTGACAAGAAAACACAGAACCAGCATAGATCTACAAGAAGCCCAGGAAGGGTCTTTGCCAAGACAAAGTTAAGTTAAGCGTTGGAAGGGAAAGAATTGATTCTAAACTGTCCATTATCAATTTAATTTTTAATTTACCATTTTGACACTAAACTGATATAATCAGCTTCTTAAATTAAACAGTTTGGCAGTATTTGAGTTTGGGATTGAATAATAAAGATTACATCTAAGGGAAATTTTATAAGATTATTTATATTATAGAATTTAAGATTGAGAATTTTTATTAAATTTAGATAAGGTTAATCCATCATCAATTTCTGTACCTTATCTGTTTAATCATAAAATGTGGCTCAGTCTTTATTTAGGCAACGGAAGTTTTAGTTTTTTCCCTTAGGGCGTCCTTAATGTATTCATCCCCTACAATAGTTTGGCGAATTCCTTTTTCATCTAATCCGAGGGTGACCTGGCTTTGCACGGAAAAATAAGTGCTTCAGTCAGTAGTTAACATTTCAAAATATATTGAAAATCACCCGTATGTTTAGTTGTAAACCAAGTCACTCAAGTTTGTAATACTGTCGACGGATAAGCGCTACTGTTCCAAATATTCAGCTCTTCGTTGTACTAATAATGACAATTCTGAGCCGTGTTGGCAAATATGCATAGAAATACCTTAAAATTGACACATTTCATGTTAAAATCGGTCTTGCCAATTTCGAGCCATGGCTGAGAAAAGAAAACCTACACTATCTAATGTAATACGAGTATAACTGTTTTTTTTAACCTACACAACGAACAGACATCTACATTAAATTATATTCCTTGATATAACCTTTTTTCATTCAGCCCCTTCAAATTTGTCAAATCGAGATTAGACTATAATTTTTATCGTGAGCGAAGCCACGGGAACTGAAGTAAGGTAATAAATAATTAATTAATATCTGCTTTAGCAGTGTATGGTCTATAATGTACTAGCAAGTTGTTGAAAATTTATCACAAAAGTGAGTGTACCCTTTAACCCAAGCCAACTCTTGTACTGTAAGGGCTGCAGCAATTGCAAATAGCGTCATGCCAAAGGGTGAGTGCAATTTGAAATGCAGTTTTGCCCCAGCACTAAGCTACCAGCTCAATTGAGGAATCACTCCCCCCTATGGATAGAATTTTTTGTTTGAACCTCTCTTGATAGTTAGTCAGGCATAAAGAGTTTCTATGCACAGCATTATTACTAGAGATGACTATACTTATGATAACTTAACACCTATAATCAGGCCCAGTGACAGGATTTTCGGGCCCCTGTGCCAATGGAGAAGCTCGGGCCCCAGGTGACCTTTTAATCGCATGTGATCCCGGGCCCCCATTTTACTCTTATTGCGTGAGTCGGGGCCCCTATGCATTTGCCCCGTCTGCCCCCCCTATCGTGGGCCCTATCTACAATCTTAATATGATTAGGTCAGAGGATTTCACATGATAGAAAAGTACAAAACACCAGGCAGTCCTCACACACTCAAAACTTCTTTCTTGTTAATTAATTCCATATTCACCCTCTCTCTCTCTCTGCCCTCCAGACTGGGAGTCGATCCTGCTGCTTGTGTACGGCCCGATGGGTTTGCTGCTGGCCGCCAACATGGCTTTGTTCGTCTACACAGCCGTCAAGATCCGACGCACCCAGCGCGACACGGCGAACATCGTCCAGCACGCTGGCTCCAAGCTGAGGCAGGACACAAATAGGTATTGCAGTTCAGCTTCAAAATTATTGAAAAAAGAAATTGGTATATACATTATTTCATTTAAACTAGCAGCCCATGTGGCTTAAAATCAAATAATAAAATTGGCTTTAGTTTTTATGTTGATTATTTTTATGGGGATTCACAGCATAAAACACCTTCAAAAGAGAAAGTCTTTTTACTGAAGAGATTTTTTTCTAAGCAACTTCATTGTGTGCCTGGATAAAATGGCTGAACTTTTCATCAGGGCAAACTTTTAAAATTAAACTATTACTTTACAATTGAAACTCATAATGGATAGGAAATTCCTCTCAGAATTTCATTTATATTATCTATTATAATTTTGTTTTATCTGTATAAGTTCTTCACACAACTTTGATGGTATAACGACTTTCATTTTGAATAATTCGAGGGTTGGTTAAACTTTTTCTGATATCACTGAGAAGTGATATTACTCAGACAATGCAGCAGTTAGAATCTTAGTACCGTAACTGTTCAGATTTAAATTTTAATATTTGCCTGAATACCTAAAGGGCCAGTAAATGAATTAAAGTTTTCTGCGGTCATTTTGTAAATAAGTATACAGTGATTTATTTATTTACTTGATGTATGATAATCCATTTATTTTGTATGATTGGTTATAGTTGGTTAATTAGTTTAGTTGGTTGTGATTGGTTAGTGGTTGGATATAGGGTAGGACAGGGGTGGATCCTAACGTCAGGTTTGGTGGAGTGGCCGTAAGCAAAACCATAATGAGGTAAAGTGGGGTCATCACTAATACAGTAAGGGGAGGTCAGGCACCTTCCCCCAGAAAATGTTGGAAAATTAGAGCTGTGAACCCAAACCTGTATTTTAGGCAATGTAAAAACAAGTACAGACATACCCTGGAACTCCAGAAATTCAAACTTCAGCATAACCCCAATTAAGAAACTGGAAAATTCTGATCATTCAGGAATTTGGGCAAAACAAACTGTATAATATAGCAAATATTTTAATTTATTGCAAAGTTACTCTTGTCACTTACCCTCTGTCGGTAAATTTGCATGGTTATTTCTTGTGACCTTTCACATCATTAACATCACTCCTATTGTGACAATTTACTTTTGAATAAGAGGAGCTTCTTTGTTGAAGTAAATAGTTTCACTGTTGTTATGAATTTGTCAACAATGAAAGAGGTTTCAAAGAATCTAACAGATTTCTCAAACCTTCGCCCTCTCTGACTTCAACCCCCTTTTCTTCAGGTAGGTTATGGAAAGACTGTGTGATCTCAAGAGAATCAAATGGTTCTTACTCGTTATTACACACCTTGCTTTCAAAACTGTCTATTAGCTTGCAGCGACAGCAAATAATTCTCTATTTATGGGCTGTGTGGCAACCGCTGATAATTCTCTATTATTTAATAAATCTAACTAATATGCTATAAGTGAGAAAAATGAGAAAGTTTGGATGGATCGATGAATGTTTGTGACTCGATTATGCAAAAACCACTGAACCGACAGGGTTTAAATTTCACACAATGGTAGATATAGAACTCATGCTTAATATAGGCCTATTCACTTCCTTGAAATTCCCTCAGGCTATGCCCCAAGAACATCCTTAGTTACATTTTAGAGAAATATAAAACATTCAAATTCAAATACCAAAATTAATGTAAATAGCTGCGGATACTACTATTTGACAGTTAAAAAAAAAAGAAGTAAGATTGGCTGTAATTTTTATCGTGAGCTAAGCCAACAGCAACTGTTAGTGTTTATCTTAGCACCAAAAACTAGTTGGGGTCTTTTTCTCGCTTTGAATAAAAGAAATTGTTCTGACCTCTTTAACTTCTATAAGTACACGTAAGAACTCCAAAAGACTCATCACTAAATAATTGTCTGAGATTTGGGTGGTACTATTTTATTGAGAATTTTATTTGTAAAAATGTATTTTTTTATTTTATTGATAATTGTTTTACAGAAAGCTTGTGAAAAACTCCAATATTTGGAGATTTTAAAAAATCTTATTTTAGTTATCAAAAGAAATTATTTTGACAGGCTTTTGGATGTTGAATCTCTCTACAATGGAACAACTGCAAATAAGAGTATAAGGTAAAATATTTTATTTTGAGCACTTTAAAAACACTGCACTAAAATATAAAAAATAAAGTTTTATTTTCTTTAGGAAATTTTTGTTGTATTTTGTGGAATTAATTGCAACAGCTTTTTATGTGTGGAAAATTAAGAGTGTCGCTTCTCCGTTTCTATGCAGTCTGTCTCTGTGGTGCTACACATAATTTTAATAATTACTTCCCATACTAACATTGCTCTTGTACTTCGATTAAATTATTTGGTATGAAAAGGTGTAGAATCCTACTTAATATTATAAATGTGAAAGTATGGATGTTTGTGTGAATATCTGCCTTTCAACCACGTGAAAAATACTGGACCAACTGAGCTGAAATTTTGCAGGAACAGAGCCACTATATTAGAAAAGGACATAGGCCATAGGCCTATTCACTTCCTTAAAATCCCCTCGGGCTTCGCCCCATCAACGTCCTTAGCATCAATGTTTACATTTTATTTATAAGGATGTAAACATTCAAATACTGAATTCTAAACAGCTGTGAAAACTAAAATTAGACAGTTCAAAGAGCAGAAGATCAGCTGTAGTTTTTATCGTAAGCGAAGCCCGATAAATACTGCTAGTATTTTATAAATCAAGTTAGGTATGTATTTATAAAACTGATCCCTAGTATGAATGTCCCATATTGTCGATAATATGCAATTATAAAGAAAGGTTAAATTACCTTGTATCCGTCATGTGATCCATACCATGTTACTATTTTGAACCACATCACAGATGCAAGGTATAATTTAAGCTATTTGAAATCTGTGATTCTGAGCCTAAATAATAACAAAAATTATATAATATGCATCAAAATCTTAAAAACTTCCAGGGTTCCAGGTAAACTGTTACAAACTTTGTCTTTTTGCTCTACTGTATTTTGAGACCCAAAAAAGTGTTGCACCAGAAAATACATTCTTTTCTTGATATTTTATAGTAAGTTAACAACACTTGAAATAGCTGCAAATGTTGTCTGGGCAGGTTCAGCCTCTATCTGAAGTTGTTTGGGCTTATGGGAGTAACATGGATCTTCGATGTGATCTCATGGTCCATCGGAGGCCCAGAGAGCTACTGGTACATCACAGATACGATCAACGCCCTCCGTGGAGTCTTCATCTTCATCCTCTTCTGCTGCAAGGAAAAGGTACACATCGTGTTAAATGATGTGCCCAAAGCTGTAAGACTAGTGTTCATTCTAGTAGGCTTACAGACGACGGTCATGTCATTTCACATGCCCTTTTTGTATAGCTAAAGCTCCAACATCATATCTACTGTATGCAAGGCCGTAGACAATGGGGGGAGTCAGGGGGTCGAAACCCCCCCCCCCCCGAAAACGTTGAAATTGCTTTTAAATTAAAGGTTAGAAAGTTATTTTTTTCACATCCTGTAACTGCGGAGCACAAACCCCCCCCAAAAATTTTCCTGGCTACGGCTTTGACTGTATGCAGTTTGATGTTGGATTGATACCTACATTGGAAGATTGTGGATTTCCTGCCTTTATTCTTTCACTTAAAGAATATGGTCATAAGAAGTATAGGATCTAGCAGGTTTAGAGTGGGGGATGTAGAGAATAGAGAAGCCAATTAGAGATAGAGGGTAAATTTCTCAATGTGAAATATGACTAGCGTTAAATTGTCATGTCCGGATGAGTGAGAAAGAGCTTTGGACAGCGAAATTCCGTTTGAAAATGGGGTATCATACGTCACACGCACGGTAAGTTTTACTGTATCTGCATGAAGAGCTGCACTCGCCTGGCAGTTTGCGCGGGAACTATCATGCTCGCACTATAAAATATTACTTACCGGGCTAGCAACGTAATATACTACATTACCTAACCTAACCAAAATAAACTAAAGATCATAATGAGACAGAGAGGAAAGTGGTCTACAAATTCTGAAAACAGTGTATGACATAATATAAACTATAAACTGTGTACTATTGAGTTATTTGTTCACCCAATAATATAACATATTTCCATTTCAGCCTATGCAAGTTATAAATTTACCAATGGTTGATGCATATTAAAAAAATAGTTATTCCTTAGGTCTTGGTCCTGATCAAAGCCAAGCTACACATTGGAAAGACTCCCAAGTTCCCGATGCGGCCACGGAAGTCTCAAACGTCGTCTAAGATGACTTCGAGTCTCACGTCGCAGCGGACCAACTCCATCCAGCTCTCTCAGGTCTCCTGACTTGTGTTCCCAAAACGCACCGTCCAATCTAGTCTCTAGCATCGGAAACGAGTCAAGTGTCTGCACGACTGTTCAAAGCAAAGGCTGATAGTAGAATAGTTTAGTGTTAATGTTGTTTCTGTGATTGCATGTGTGGTTGTTATAATTTCATTGTGGATAAAATCTGTAATAAAGGTGTAATGATGAAAAGTTATATTTTTGAGAAAGTTTGAGTGAGCAATAAATAATTTACCAATTTAACAATTGTGTTGTTTTTTCAATTTATTTCAACAAATAATTTAATTCACTATGCCTTATACAAAATGAAATGAGAGATATGATTTTGCCAGATGTATGAGAGAAAAAATTACCTTGTAAAAATAAAAATTAAGCAATTAAATTATTTGAAATTCAATTTACCTTGTACAGTGAAGAATTGGTTTAGTAATTAATAAAGTAGAATTTTATTTAAAATAAAAATAGTAATAATAATTATAATATCACTAGATAGTAACATTTTAGAAGGTACAATTTTCATGTTTCAGTACAAAGTATACTTATTTTATCAACTCATAAAGTCCACAAAAATGTCAAAAAAGTGAAGTATAACAAATTTAGGTTTTAAACCATGAATGCCAAATTGGTCTGTGGGTGCTAGGTCCAATCTTCCATATAAATTATTTATTGTTTGTTACATGTCATTGATTGATTAGACAAAGATCTCAGAAGAAGGCAGCTTATAATACCTTTAGGATTCTAGTTTCCAAAAAACAATGCCCAGCCTTGTATAGTTCCATGTCTTCATTATATGCATTTTTATGAAAATTTAATTTTATGATTTAGTTTGTGGGTATATATTTTTTTCTAAGTTATCTTTCATGTATTGTAATCCAACTTTATACTTAAAAGAGTGTTTTAGTAAAATATTATGTAACTGCTTATTTAGAATATTTATAAGTGTTTTAACTACCTATATGATTGTAATATTGACTTGTATTTTCAAAACACGTTCACTTTTAAACTGATAATAAATGTTTATCTATCAAGAATTTGGACGTGGATATTATTTCTTTTTACAATATAAAAATTTTTACTATAGACTATTATTGTTTTATGAGAGTGTTTATATGTAAGTCATTATTGCTGTTTGTTGTAAAATATACAGAATATATTTTATTGTTGTGAATCTTTGTTTTGGTTTCAAACCCACCAATATCCATATAACTTTAAAAATACATTAGTTCTAAGATATTTTAGTTGTTGTGGATAAGAGAAGTTACCTCCCTTGAGAAAAAAGCAAACTTGGAAGTAAGGAAAATTCATGCTTAAATACATACATTCATGCTGAGTAGACCTGCATACTCAGCGAATTTCAAATGCAAAACAACACATTTCGATCCAACATAGCGAGATTTGACATTTTTTTATAAGCCCCATAAGAATAACATGGGGAATGAGTATGCAGGTTTGCTGCAACAGGTATTATAAAACTGGGTGGTTTTAATTCAATATTTAGTAGATCTGACCTAGAAGAAGCCATTTACCAAGTTTTACCAAAATATGTTGAGAAATAAGCAAGATATCGAATTTTTCTTATTTTCCCATAAGGTTAACATTGGGACAACGTACTGTGTTTACCACTTTCAATATCTCGGTAACCAATGGACAGAGAGCAGTGATTCAAAGTACCAAATTGTTTGTTTTTTTGAGCTGAATTCAATGGTGCTAACAAAAATTTGATAATTTTTATTTTTATATGTAAAAAATTCAAAAAACCCATTTTTGGGAGGGTTTACCCCCCTTTACCCCCCCTTCCGGTAGTTAGATCGAGCTAGTTTACGAACTCGTCCGAATAATTTCTACTTTACACGTCCAAATTTCACTAAGATCGGACCATTTTCATGCGAGTTATCATGCTTAAAGACACACACACACACACACACACACACACACACACACACACACACACACACACACACACACACACATATATATATATATATATATATATGAAAATGAACCAATAGTGTTTTTGGCATCTGGGTACCTCAAATAGAAAAGTTATGATGGTCCCGGGCTTAGGTCTTAACATGAGACCTATGGTAACAGCTTCTTCCCTACAGGAGAAATTCACTAAAACAAAACCAGTTTCAAAAGCTCAACACACACCGTATAAAAACTGTATTTTTCCTCGATGAGGAGCATATTCAAGTATAAAACAATAATGTTCATCTTGTTTCTAAAAATTAAAAAATGTGTTGAAGTAAGTGTTTTTATAGCTTTTAATCTTTTAGTTCACTTTTTACTTAACCCTCAAATGAACATTATTGCTGGCGCCATTACAAGCCACTCACCACACCACACTGGCACTGTGAACACTCTTCTGGATATCATTGCTGTCAATGAGTCTTCCCTATTCATGCCCCATGGCCAATTTCTGGTCCCTGGCCTTCTAATCATAATCTAACTTTGGTGCGCAACTTTTTTTAAATCTTGCCTACAGTTCATAAAATAAAGAGACCATGAACTGGCTCTCCTTCAAGCAGTTTCAAAAATTCCCTGACATGAGCCCCCCAATGTTGACACCACCCACATAGCACAAGTACACATCAATTTTATGTAAAATTGATGTACAAAATGTCAATATCAATGAAATCGTTGATGTCAAATTGACTTCATATTTGATCAAAATTACGTCATTTTGATGTAAACTAAAGGTAAAAAGGGCAATCAAATTTATGTAAAATATAAATAAAAAAGAACACACTATTTGATATCAATATTACATCAATTTAATGTCAATGTCAAGCTTCCATTTTTTAAATAAATCTATTTGAAACTGAAAATGTATGAATTATAATTTCAACACACATTCATTTGGGCTAAATTAATAGTTATAAAACGGAATTGTGGAACAAAAAGATTATGCACCCTGCTGGAATTGAACCCGTGAACCTGAATCATGGACTGAATGTCATGACATTTTAGACGTCTCGGCTATTTCTTCTTATATTACAAGAGAAAAGTGCTTATACTTAGTTCACAAAGATTTTTCAAAATTTAACATTTTGTCTACAATTTGTGTTTATTTGGCATGTTATCTTTAAAAAATAACATATATTCCAGGCAACGAAAGATTATAGAGGGAATTGCATGGATCACAACTTTTGACTTTTTAACTTTGTTTGGACTAGTTAGGAGTAAAAACATATCAAAAGTCCCCACCCTTAGCTCTTGAGCTGGCTGGGCTGGACGGGCCTAAAGGTACAATTTTTTGGTTTTTCCTAAATATTTTTAAAACTATCAACTTTTAGTATTCCATATTAAATTGAAAATTAAAGAAAATTAAATTTCCTGTAAGAAAAATTTATAATATGTCTACTTTGGTCCAACCATTTACAAGGTAAGCACTAATTTTATTAATTTTTTTTTTATCTTTTCCATAAGAAATACATGTAAATTTGTGGGTAACTTAGATGCCCAATTGGGCAACGCTTTTTTCACCCAAAGGAAAATGAACAGCATTCAGGAAACATTGACAAAATTTCCAGTAATTTGACACCTCAATCATAAAAATTGGTCTAAAATTAAGGCATTGGCAAGCTTTTAAAAAACATTATTTTTCAAGGAATTATTACAATTTGTTATAATTCCTTGAAAAATAACGTAATTTTGGACACAATGCATTTTAAAAGGGGAAAATAAAACTTTAACTTCTCATATCTCCTGAACCATTGAGTTTAGGAAAAAATTAGAGAGAGTAAAAAGTTCCTAAAATTAAGCGTAAAATCCAAAAACACCCTAAAATATAGAGTGTTCCATAAGAAAAATCAAAGTTGTCCGCCATATTGGAAAATGGCGGCCATATTTTTAAATTTCAAAGTTACAACAAAAGCAGCATTAAAAATTAAGGGAAATGCCCCGTAAGAAGTTCTTTGTCAGATTTATAATAAAAGTTAGCTATTGGTTCACTTTAGGTGAGACACTCGGTATATGTACATGCAAAAAAATGCAAATTTCTGACAGTATGTTCTAAAGAACCATGTTTTTATCCGGAAAAGTTAAAATTTCTCTGTTATTAGTAGTCCGATCATCGTAATCTTAATATCAGCGTTAATTGGATTAAATTTCACAGCTTTTTTGTCTCTTGTATAATTTTTCTAAAATTTACAGTTTTTATTTAAGATATTTAGCTTTGGAAACAAAAAATAGTCACCATTTTGAAATGGTACATAGTAGAAATTTGATACTTCATATAAAAATAGGTCTAATAGTGGTCATCCGTATGCCAAGTTTGAAGTTTATATGTTAAGAGGTTCGTGAGATATGATTAAATATGTAAAAATCACAGACACACAGACGGAAAACGAAGCACTTCTGGACCTATGATTATGTGAACTTTTTTTCTTATTTTTACCTGTACTATATCACATACTAAAATATTTTACCATAATTTCCAGACACCCTGTATATATACAGTATATACAAGAATTGCTTTATTTAAAGTAATACGATTAACTATTAGATATTTTTCAGATTGAACTCTGTAGTGATGGATGAGTAAAGTTAAGTGTATTATTTGCTCTCTTGTATGCCGCGATAATCATAGATTACTTGAGAGTTAATGGGCAGATTAATTATGGACAGTCAATCGTAATGTATTTCTAGCCTTATATATTTCAATCGCAGGTAGTATACAAAATTTCTTCTCTGCAAACAATATAGATTGCATTAGGCCAAACCTATATTCATTAGTCTTATCTCTGAAAGAAGTTTAACCCTATGACCCATTAACCTCATAATTCCCCAGTTTTACAACTGTGTGTCAAGGGAGGTATTTACTCTGCTGGCAGTTACTTTAGGGGGAAATATGCCTAGCTATTTGCTCCAGTTATCTTCATTAGAGGATGGAAACGTCCTACAAAATTATGTTGTTGCTCATTTAATGGATAGCCATTTGTAAGTAGTTCTATGAACTTGAGTCATTGCCATTACTATACTTGTAAAAGCTTTTAAAGTTATTGTTTGTAGGTTTGATTTTTTTATAAAAACTTTTTATTGATATGCACATTGAGTAGTATAGAATAATAAATTTATAATATCTGGAAAAGTAATTAACTGCATTCTTAGAGTTGGGGGCACAAAATAGGGTGGGTGGCGAAATGATTGTTTATTATTTTTTTGGGTAATTCAAACTATCAAAATGAAATAATCTCATACTGTAATTATTTTGTATATTCAAAATGTCAAAATTAAACGTTTGTCTAGAAATTAAGAATAATAATAATTTTTTTAAATCGTATTCAGTATGATCTCTTACAACTAACTGGCATAATTGTATAAACTTGTGTTGGAAAAAAAGGGTTGAACCATAGTTAATTATTTTGGAAACATTTTGAAAGTCAGAATTTTGACATTTAGATAATATTTTCAAATGTAGATTATTTTATATCACTGTATGCCAAAATTTTGATATTTTTAACAAACCGTTTACTAGCTTTTGTCTCTACTTCTATTGTTTTTACTTCTTTTTTGAACAACTATAACCATTCTTTTGTATTCTATGAGCAAAAAATTTGATATTTAAGTTATTTAGTTGTTGCAAAGACGAAAATTGTACATTCAAAATTACTGGCAAAATAATATACTTTTCTTTTCCATTATTTTTGATAATAAAATGATAATTTGGAAATTATTATTTATATCAAATTTTTGACAATATTTATCTATATATTTAAAGAAGAATTTAAATATAAATTCGATCATTTGTTTATACACATATTTTTTGCTCTTCATTTCATTCTTGATTTCGTTAACTTGCAAGGCCTTTTTAGCGAATTTTCCCTATAGATGAAGCTGTTACCGTAGTACTTATGGTAAGACCTAAGCCCAAGACATGATGATTTTTCATTTTGGGACCCCCAGAAGCAAAAAAACACTATTCGTCCATTTTCATATATATATATATCTATGTGTCTTTAAGCACGATAACTCATGTAAAAATGGTCCGATCCTAATGAAATTTGGCATGGACGTGTAAAGTAGTAATTATTCGGATGAGATCGTAAACCAGCTCGATCGGACTACCAGAAGGGGGGGTTAAGGGGGATAAACTGCCCTAAAAACGGGTTTTTAAAGTTTGTTTTACATAGAAAAAAAATATATCCCAATTTTTGTTGGCACCATTGAATTCAGTCTAAAAAAAACAACAATTTAGTATCTTGAATCATAGCTCTATGTCCATTAGTTACCGAGATATTGAAAGTGGTAAACACAGTATGTTGTCCCAATGTTAACCTTATGGAAACTAAGTGAAATTATAAATCTCGCTTATTTCTCAACATATCTTGATAAAACTTGGTAAATGGCTTCTTCTAGATCAGATCTACTAAATATTGAATTAAAACCACCCAGTTTTAATATACCCATAGCAGCAAACCTGTATACTCATTCCCAAAGCCGTAGCCAGGAAATTTTTTCAGGGGGGTTTGGCCAGGCCCCCCGGCTGGATTTTCGGGCCCACAAATCTGGTGACCTTTTTTTCACTGTTCCCGGGCCCCTATGCAATTACCCGGGGGAGGGGGGGTTTACCTATTTCGGGGGGGTTTCCACCCCCTGACCCCCCCCCTTTGGCTACAATTTAAAGGCTATTTTTACTATTTCGGGGGGGGGGGGGGTTCAATCCCTAACCCCCCCTATTGGCTACGGCCTTGCTCATTCCCCATGTTATTCTTATGGAGTTTACAAAAGACGTCAAATCTCGCTATGTTGGATTGAAATATGTTGTTTTGCACTTGAAATTCGCTGAGTATGCAGGTCTGCTGCAATGGGGGTATTTTATTATTTTGTGTTAAGCTAGTTAAGTTTAAACCAATTAATTTCATATCATGGAATCTTTAAAAATAGGTACATTGTTATGTTCGATCAAAAAAATTGTTTGACTTGCATTAATATTATTATGTATTATTCTGTATTAGTATTATTCTGATGGTCTAGTAATCTGATTCTAGATTCAAAATATTCTGACTGAGTCGTCAGATTTTTTTAATAATGCAAAGAATTAAATTACTCCCAATCATATAGCTAACCTGACAAAATCAGCGGACCGTGAAAATACTGCTGTGTGTTACCGGTGTTACCTCCAGTAAGGTGATCTAGGCTCCTTGACCCAAGTAATTCCAATTCCATTATTTTTACCTTCCTCTATGCAGAGCAGGAGAGCAGTCACATGTGTGATTGACATTGAATTGAACCAAAACCAAAACTATAAAAGTCAAGAAGCCAGACCATTTATTTTATATATTGTTAAATAAATTAAGTTTCTCCGAACGTTATTAGGTTTATAAAACTTTAAATTGTGTACTTTGTATATATATATACGATTAAATATTTTTGCTGAAATGGATTTATTGGGTTCTATTCTAAATTCCATGGATAAACCTCCCTCAGTGAGTGATAAACAGAAGTCCTTGCTCAAAAGTGAGTACCCTAAAACTTAATCTTAAATAATTTATTTGAATGACAGGTCAATAGGATAAGTTTACCTGAACAGGTCTTTGTTATCAATTTGCCAAAGCAGTTTTTTTATGATTACCAATGCTTAGGTCTAGGCCTTCATACATCAATAATGTTTGCCTCCATTAACTTCCTATATTTACCTAACTTACATGATTATTAAAAATAACAGCAATAACAGAAGGCATTTCAAAAGTAGGTCATTCTGAACTCCTTGAAGTCCTTCCATAACTGACGAAATGGAGGCTACTGTTATGCTGTAGCCTAATGTCACTTAGGCCTACTTATTTATATTTTTCCCCCAAATAAAGTGGTTGTAATAATAAGAGGTCCCAAATAGTCTTTCCCGCAAATAAAGATCTTGTACCCTCAAATCTCATACTTTTTCAGTCATTTCTCAATTAGATGGTCGGGAAGTCATAATTCTTCTCTTTCCATTTGGCCAAACTGTGCAGTGAGCATTAGATAAAATGAGAAGCCCTAATTTTTGTGTTAATCTGTGTAATTTGTACACGTTAATATCACTTTCCTGTTTTGTATTGTTTAAGCTCCTTATGTCCAAATTCCATTTTTAATTTGTTATAAGTGATGGAGCAATGATTAAGCTTTTATAAAAATGAGTTGATTGAGGAGTCACTGAAATTTTTTAGTCTGTGCTTCTAAGTTATTGTAGGTAGGCTCCCTATTGTAAAAATTATAGTCTGTAGGTATTGTAAAAATGTTGGTAGGCTATTGTCTCAAGTTAGGATTTGGATTGAGGATCAAGACTATAGTTTTCAAGTGAAACAACAATTAAGTTAGGATTCTGGGGTTTGTGAACAATGGGTTGCAGTGCTGTCCTTATTCACATGAACATGAATTTTCTATGTTTTTTGCCAAGCTGTGATACTATGATGAAGATTTAGAAGAAAGAGTGATAGGCTATGCTGTCAAACCATGTCTTCATTAATAATCTTTCATTTTTATTTGAATACACTGTGTAGGCCCTACAATTGTTTTTTTCTCTATGGATAAATAAATGTCATTATTGATGTTTAAAAAAATTGTAAAGTACTGTAACCTTTTATTTTTAGCCATATAAAAACATAACAACTTCATATATTCCAAACTTCATATATTATTAAACAATAACTTAAAGTTAAACTGAATGACTACCATTGAACAGCTTTTCAAGAGAGATGTTTAGTGTCAATTATGAAAATCTGGGTAAGTCCCAGTCTAAAATTAAGATTAAGTAGGCCTAGGCCTAACTTCGCCCTCTCTTTAAATTTTTTAACAGGCCTTAAATAAAAATCATGGAGCTCAAAAATCTGTCAAAGACCATTTTCAAACAAGAACACTTTCAAAATCAACATTCATTATGTCATGCCATGTTACATTATATGTAATTTGCTGTTCACAATTTTGCAATAAAATAAAAACATGGATAAATACAGCCAAAGATGAAATGGTCTAACTCCCTTATAATTTGGGATCATAAAAATCCATATAGGCCCCTAGCCTAATGAATTGACAAAATTGTTTTGGTGTAGGCCTACATAATTTTGTATTTTGATATATTTTTGATATGTTGGTGACAGTTAAATATTTTTAGTTCTTAAAACGTAGACCGATTACGGAACTGCAGCCTAAAACTCCTCCCCCACACCCTCACTCCCATGTATATTATTAAAAACATTCAGTAAGTGGGTTAAACACTACGTCATTGAGTCTTTGTTTTTATTTTCCAGAACAAAGAGATGAAATGATGAAGAAACAAAAGGCTGAGAAAGAAAAACTAAAGCAGTTTAGAGAACAGGTAAGATTATTTTGAATAAGGGTACGTTACATGCATATTTGCATATTACATATTACATTTGTGACTTGTAAAAACCCCTCTTAAAAGTCAAAGACACGTTGGTTTGGATTGAAATCAAAATAAGGTTTTTAACTAACTTTTATATCTTGAATGTTGAGAGCTTTCCATTTTTAAGAGATTTTATATAGGTATGAAAATACTTGTATGCCCTAGGGATTTTTTATCACAAGACCATAAGTGAAACTTTTATTATTGAAGCTTGATTGTGGTCTTTTGAATAATTTACCACAGTTAATTGCTACCAAATATAAAAAATAGATAAGGTATTTTCTAGGATTAGAAAAGCTAGGTTGAAAACAAAGAGAATGATAATATAAGAGGATGGTAATTTATTAATGTGTTTGGCAGTCCAGAGTGACCTTTTATTACTTGACTCCTCCTGAGAACTTCAACCTGGGTATCCTGGTGACTTTGGGCACCCAGACAGGTCGAGCCTTGGAGGGAGTGACTAAACAAACCTGTAAAGAAAACTAAAACTGAATTATAAATTCAGTTTTAGTTTTATTAACAGTTTTCAGTTTTAGTTTTATTAACAGGTAGATTGTTAAGGTCTACATTTACCTTAATTTAAATTATAAATTAAACCTTTATTAAATCATCCATAACATCTAGCCAACGCTAACATATTTGGTTGCCAAGGTAAACAACCCAAATATAAACAGAGAAATTAACACATGATACCTTTACATCCTCTTTCCTTTGGAAGTTTAGCAATCATATAGTCCTGACGGTTTACTTGTCTTCCTTACCTAGTTACGTACCGTCCATCTGCCAAACGACCATAAGAGCGGTTTTCGCATAATTGAGATTCTTCTCACTTCAATCGGATTCGGATTAGGCCTATTCTCTTTTAGATTTTCTATTCTTGTAGTGTCTTTGTTATTGTTATTTCCATGATGCGTCTCTACTGAAGCATACTGTTGCCAGGGGAGTTGTTTGTGATCTGATTTATTGTTAGCTGGTACTAAAAATCCTCTGTTTCGTCTCAGTTGAGCACCTTGAGATTTTATGACATACTCCAGTGCATTAGGACCTTGGCCAACTACAGTAACATAGCGCTTGAGATCCGTAATCCATACTGTATCGCCTTTCCGTAGTATGCTGAGGTCTCTTGCCCTATGGCGACGATCATAGTACATTTTATTCCTCCTTCCTTTTTCAGTACAATCAGCTCAGTATTTACTCAAATCTGGCCAACTTGGGTTCAGTTTCTCTGGAATAGAAGGAAGCATAGTTCTTATCTTTCCTACAAACAGTAATTCAGCAGGAGAAACTCCACAGTCCAGAGGTGAGGCTCGATGAGCCAACAGTCCATGGTAGGGATCTTTATTCTTTCTAAGTATCCCTTTACAAATTTCCACAGCCCTTTCGGCCTGCCCATTTGATTGAGGAAAGTGAGGGCTAGATGTAACTATTGTAAAACCTAACTTGGATGCAAACTTCCTCATTTCATTAGATACAAGAGCCATGCCATTGTCGGATCTAACTACATTTGGAATGCCAAGTCGTGAAAATATAGATAGATATGCTTGTTTAATTTCATTTGTGTTCACACCACTCAGAGACATTAGTTCAATGTATTTAGAAAAATATTCCGCATACAAAGATTCCGCAATCTTCTTATTATGTTCTAATAAATCAATTCCAACTACTTCCCATGGTCTGGTCGGTAGACGTGAGGGTAGCAAAGGCTCCGCTGGATTCCCACGGTTTTCTAAGCAACTGGGACAGCTTTGCACTAACCGTCTTATTTCCACTGATATATCTGGCCACCAAACACTTTCTCTGGGTCGAGCCAGACATTTATTCATGCCAAAATGTCCACTATGGATTTGGCCAAGAATATCAACTCGCAATTTTTTAGGGACAAATGTTCTTAGTCCTCTCAATATAAGTCCATCAACAAACATTAAATTTCCTTATTCTCTAGAATACTCCGTATTTTTCAATTTAGACCAGTCTCCACTTTCTATTGCTTTACATATTAATTTACACAATTCATCTTCTTTGACTGCTTGACAAATAAGTTCAAGTTTACTGTCTGTTCAAGGAAGAGATTAGACAACTGAGTTTATATACAACTCAGTATCTTCATCGAGGACATCCTTCTCATTGACTTTTAGTAACACTGGCGCCCTCGATAGAGCATCTGGTACGAAAAAAGATTTTCCTGTTTCATACTTCATTAGTTAGTCAAACATCATTAACGTCATTCGAAATCTTTGAAGCCTAGGAATAAGTTCGCTTAGAGGCTTTAGCAAGGCCAAAATTTGCAGTAAGGGTTTGTGGTCTGTTACAAGTTCAAAATGCTTTCACAAAATAAACGAATAAAACTTCTCACATGCCCTCGTTAGTGAAAGTGCCTCCTTTTCAATCTGTGCATACCTCATTTCGGTATCAGACATTGTCCTGGATGCATATTGCACTGGCCTCCATTTGCAATCGAATTTCTGTTCCAATACAGCCCCAAGACCAAATTTAGATGCATCTGCATACACAGGACTAATACAACTGCAGAACAGGAGGATTAATAATCATTTTCTTCACTTCTTTAAAATATTGTTCATGACCAGGGCCAGTCATCCTTGGTTGAAAGAAGGCTACTTAAAGGTTTGACATGACTGGAAAGATTTGGCAAAAACTTCATGAGATAGTTCACCATCCATAAAAAATGTTTTAACTCAGCCCGATTTTTTAGAGAAGGGAACGCTTCGATAGCTGCTGTTTTTTCGGGATCCGGATGAAGATGTCCTTTCTCAATAACATGACCCAAAAACTTCAGCGCCCACCATGTCTTCTCATGTCTTTTGTTGTCTTTTTGTGTGTGGGGATTACTGCTCTATTTAAAGTCAGTGATTCCTGGAGCTGAAGATGTTTTGACAAACTTTTGTCCTTATTTTCATCCTTATTTATTTTCCTTTTGTCCTTAGTTTCAAGGACATCGTTGAAACTTTTACTTTCACAGTTCTTACGTATCCAATCACACCTATCTGACATTTTATGCAGGTCATTAATGTAAGGATCTATTCTCTCTTCACAACCTTGGATTCTTTGTAAGAATAAAGTTCGGTGGTAGAAAATATTCTTTTTAGTGGAAAAATAGTCTTCAAACTGTTTTACCACAGCTTCAAATGAAGTCATTTTTTCTTCAGGCATCCTAATTGAAGTCAGTAATTCATCTGCTTCTTTCCCCACAGCATATAGGAGCATATTGCTGGTCCTCTGTTTTTTCCTCTAACCCTGTAGCACATCGAAACATCTTGAATCTCTTGATCCAACTACTCCAAGTTAATTGATTTTGGAAGTTGAATGCCTCAGGTGGTTGTACTAGGAAATTGGTTTCCATTTGTTAATTCCTTTTTCACCACACTACGACAAAATCACCTGTTTTACAAACGTCAAACGCGGACCGAAACACACTGTTTGCCGCCACAGGACCGAAAACGTTGGGGGCCCTAGGGCCGAAAGTCAGCTGATATTTGATTTGTTTGAAACAACATCTGAACATAACATAATTATACGGCATTCAATAGGTTCCAAAGACAGGTTAGTTGCGATCATATGATTTTCATAGCTGTGTTGTTTGACTCATGATAAAGAAGTTGTATTGTCGCTCATAACCTTAAAGTTTTTTTTTCAAGTGAGTCAAATAATAATCTTTTTTTATAATTTATGGTATATTTCATTGTGTAGTGTTGTGAAAAAAAGCGTTCGCACCTCGGCCGAAAGGGGTTTGCAGCTCTCGATCATTTCAAATTCTCGACTTCGTCTCGAATTTGAAACAAGATCTCGAGCCTGCAAAACCTCATTTTCAGCCCTTGTTGTGAAATATACTATTTTATTACTGGCTGCTATTGCAGCACTTATAATTACACAATGTAATTATAAGTGTATCTTAGCCATTTTGTATGACTGATTTGCCCCTGAACTGGATTTTGACAAACTAATGGCATAATTTTACCTTCCGTCGTCCAGCTCGGTGTAGGTCAGAGTAGCGACCTAGGTTTCGGTGCGGGTTTGCACCATCTTCAGGCTTTTACGAGAAGTTCAGTCCATTGGACGTCGTTATTATTAAAACTTGCACATAAAGTTTAACGAAAAACATTTAAACACAACACATACAAAAACCGATCGGTACATATAGACGTATAAAATTTAATGGACACACGACGCAACTTGTTTACCGGCTGCGGCGGAGGACATCCAACTCACAACTCCAACTTGTGAGTTGGATGTCCTCCGCCGCGGCCGGTAAACAAGTTGCGTCGTGTGTCCGTTAAATTTTATACGTCTATATGTACCGATCGGTTTTTGTATGTGTTGTGTTTAAATGTTTTTCGTTAAACTTTATGTGCAAGTTTTAATAATAACGACGTCCAGTGGACTGAACTTCTCGTAAAAGCCTGAAGATGGTGCAAACCCGCACCGAAACCTAGGTCGCTACTCTGACCTACACCGAGCTGGACGACGGAAGGTAAAATTATACCATTAGTTTGTAATTATAAGTGCTTCAATTGCAGCACTTACTGACACAATGTAAAGAAAACTAAAACTGAATTATAAATTAAACCTTTATTAAATCATTCATAACATCAAGCCAACACTAACATATTATCTGGTTACCAAGGTAAACCCAAATATAAACAGAGCAATTAACACATGACACCTTTACAAAACCTGACCAATTTTTAAGGTCTGCTGGTCTAGCTTGCAAAAGATCAAATGAAATGCTATTATTTCAGGAAAAAATAGAGCACCATTTCTTACACTTACCACTAACCCCTCTTACAAGAACCTTGCTGGGTAGTACTCTCCATAGCATGGAGGGCTTTTGATGTCTGAGAAAGCCTGGGAGTCTTTTTATTAGGCGGGCCTTGTGGGTCCAGAGCTCAGAGGATAGGTAAAAATGGTCCTCTTTTCTTCAGGGCCAAGGCTTATTGATCATGTCATACTTTTCTCTTTCCCAGAAATTCCCTCCTTCTTGCACAGTGAATGGAGACGTACGTCTTAGCTCCTAACATCTGGAATCTAGCACTTAACACGATATTATTTGCTAAAATTTCAGACGGAGAAGAAAATTAATTTATTCCTACAAGATGAAAAAGAAACACGCTTGCGATTTCCACCCATGGATCAAGTATATCGGGGAATAATGTAAGTATTTATTTTAGTACCTGGCCTTGCTCGGTGTTATTTCATGTTTACTGTTTACCAATTCATCCAATTACTATAAAATATTTCAATTTTATAATAACATTTTTAAATAGGAACCCTTTTTATTGCTCCATTATCTTCATCCTACTTTTCCCTTGATTGCTGTAGATTCCAAACAGCTGTTATGATTAATTAATTTGTTTACACTTTCCTTGTTTATTTCATTGTTATCATGGCAACTCATAAGGCCAATGTTAAAATTTTACAACTTTAAAATGTGTTTTATTACATTATTAAATTTTCTCTAGCCAAGTAATCTGCATAAAACACGAATTCATTTGTTTACACTTTCCTTGTTTATTTCATTGCTATCATGGCAACTCATAAGGCCAATGTTAAAATTTTACAACTTTAAAATGTGTTTTATCACATTATTAGATCTTCTCTAGCCAAGTAATCTGCATAAAACACGTTTTTGAGTCATAAATGGCTTATTTCCAGACTATGAAGGAAATCCTCAAGAGCCGGGTTGTGCAAACAACCAACCAACCAACCAACCAAGCAAGCACACAAGATAGCATTGCTTATATAAGAGTATAGGATTGTACCTAGGCCTAATTGAGTTTTTTGCTGTTCTAGGAGTAGCTATTGTTTTATAACAAATACTTCCAGGACTTCAAGGACTTCTGTAATAGTCCAAATAAATAATCAGTAAGCAGCTCCAAAGAAAGTGCAACCAGGAGCATCTAATGAGCATTGGGAGTTCTGCCACCTTTCTGTTATATTATTGATCAGTGAGATGTGCATTCAATACCATATGCCTATTATTCATATAAAGATATTTATTGTGATTGAAGAATTTTGTTTAGAAATATAAAATAGGTAGGACTTTCCAATAAATTAAAAACTATTTGCAGCCACGACGTTGCTGAGGTGGCGGGGCTGACCTCACAGTCGTTTGGTGAAGAAGGTGTCGATCGGTACATAATGCTGTTCAAAAAAGAATTTCCACCTTCGGAAGATGAAATAGCGACTCTTCGAAATGGGGAAGAATGGAATGAAGAAAAGGCCAAAGAATTAGTGAAGAAGGTAGTTGAAATTTCTATATTTGATTTATAAATGTTTACCTTGGTAGGCTAAAAAGTTGTCCTTGGACGGAGCAAAGAGAAAACTCCGGTATCTCTTTCTTTCCTTGTTTTGCTTACTGTTATTTTCAATAAAATAAGTTTGTGGTTTTGTTTTCAAGCTATTTCCATTAATTTTATATAATTTAATACCAGTCCAAATGATTGATGAACCTAATGAGGTTCTTAACTTGGTTTGGGGGAAAATTTTCTTGTTTGATGAGGAAAGTTTGTGATAGTAAAACTTTTGAAAAAGCTCAGCTTGGCTTGCGTTTGTAAATCACTATTCACACTTGTCTAAACATTTTTTTTTGCGTTCTGCATTTTATGGCTAATAGATAGAATGAGCATTGAATATTGACTCAATGGCATTTGATCATGCAAAAAAAGTATTCTTTCTTTTAGATTGTTTTGTGTTTTTTCATTGTTTTGCACATTTCCATTCTAGCGTGAGTTGGAAAAACAATTGAAGGCTGAAGAAGCATCAAGGAAGCCTGAAAAAATCGTTCCTAACTCAAATTACAAAGAAAAATACCAACATTTAATAGGATTAGATGCTGCTCTAGAAGCTGCGAAAAAAACAGAAACCAACAAGCAATATGGATTTGGTGAGTGAACAGGTTTCTGTATTAGAGTAGGGTTGATTTCTACATTTCATCTATTGTAGGTAGCGTACTTAAAATGTACTTGTTCTAGTTCTCTGAGTGTATAATATATAAAAACACATTTATAACATTTATTTACAGTATTTATTTATTTTTATAGTATTTACCCTTCTAAATTTTTGATTAGCTGCAAAAGTGAGCTTCAATGCACATTAATAGGGTATTGTAAATTACGTTAAGTGGATTTTGCTCCTCACTCCCTAATGGGGGTTGTCAGCAATATTTATTTTGTTGAATCGTCCCCTATTATCTTGCACAACATTAAAGAGTTGAAAGGGAACAAATGCAGCAAATCCAGCTTTGATGCAAAGTTTTTTTTTTAATGTTTTGGTACCGGTACCATCGGTATTGGTAATAAAAATAGCAATCGATAAACTAGTATCCAAGATTCAGTCTCAACGTCGCGTGGCAGATGACTTTATAATTTCGCTTGAGATATCTCCTGCATTATTCAAAGTGGTATTAACATTCTACCACTTTAATTTTCATAATTGCTTTGAATAATGAAAATTAAGCTTAGTGTAGAGAGCACGAAATATGGCGGGCGGGAAAAACTGTAAACTCATAAAATGTTCTGCTAAACATCAGCTGAAATGACTGAATAAAATGTTTTTGTTGAACTGTCAAAGCTTTGTTTACGTTTCTCAAGGTCTTTTACATGTAAATTTGTGTTTACTTTACCATATGATGTTATATTTGATTAGCTACCCAAAAAAATAATAAACAATAATTTTGCCAACAGCGTACTCACTCACCCGCCATATTTGCTGCTCGCGATTGTAGGTACATGGTACTAAAGTGATGTGATGCTTTTTGACATGATTCTAGATTTTAGGTCATCTGTTCCCCACTCATCCCTCAATGCCTTAAAATGTCTAGATTATCTAGACATATTTTGACAAATCAAACCTAAGCTTGATTGAAAAATTTAAAGATAAAGACTTCACCTGGTGATATGTGATATGATTTCAGCCCCCATACTCAAGTAGGGGTTTTTTTAATACAAACCTCTACCGAATAACACATTACTTGAAAGGGAATGAAATAACTAGTTATTAGACAGTTAGACTTCAATATGAAGATATTACCTAATTAGTTATGGAAAAAAGTTCTCAATGCTATATTTTTATATCTTGACAAATAATGTAATTTCTTGCCTTAATTTTTTTTATAAACATTAAACATCATGTTTGTTTCTATGATGGCTCAAAAACTTTATCGATTTATAAAGCATTTTTTATTTTGATTATAAATGCAGTTTTTTTTATTGCAGTGCCTAGCGAAAACAAGAAAGACCATAGGTCAATAGAACAGACACTGGCGGATTTGCAAGCAAAGAAACGAATGAAGCTAAGTCACCAGTCAGAGGAAAATACTTCAAGCTCTCATCAATGACAATAGTTAATTTGTAGGATTTTCAACTGATTGTATGTATTATTTGTGATCAAATTAAACTCACTTTTATTGCTTTTACATTCTATGTCTTCCTCCATTACTCACACGCCACCCATGAAAAATGCTAATTTTTATCATCTGTAATAAATTCCTCGATAGGTTTAACCTACCCTGATGACTTTGATAGCATTTATAAGGATCTTTGATTTAACTCTATTTTTAAAATTTAAGATAGTGAAGGATTTGTTATTAACTGTTGAATTATTTGGACTTATCCATTCGCTTCTAGTTTTTTAAAACTTCTCTACTTTTTGGGAGGTAAGAAAACTCCTCCAGTTATCAAGTAACCCTACTTAAAATTTCATTTATCCTAGTCGTTACTAATTTAACCTAAATTTTTCAACTTGTAAAATAGTTGGTTAGTTATTTAGTCGGATAAATGTGATTTCACTGATTTATTTTAAGGTTATTCTATACTAATTTACACTCCTGCTGCAATTTTTTCTATAACCAACACTAATCAGTCTTCATGTAATCAACATTCTACCTCAAACCTCTTTTAATCTATCGCTTTAAAATTTTGAAACTGATAAAATCAAGCCTCTCACACATGAAAGTTGCAGCGGATTAAAAAATCAAACAGATTTAACAAATAAACAATTATATTTATACAGCTAAAGATATAGAGAACAGTGAACTAAGAGTATTCGGTGAAGTCGTCCATGTTGAACCGCCGGGTGCCGGGGTGGCGGTCCACTGGGTTCTCTTCCTGCAGGATCTTGCTGCGGATGCGCTTGATCTGCCGCAGCCGCTCCAGCCAGTTGGAGGTGTACGGGTCGCCCTCCGTGTTCAGGCTGCAGGCCACTCTCGACGCCAGCTGTAACAGCCAGGTTGTCAGTTGTGGACCAACGTGTATTGGTCTTTTCAATCAATCAATCAAAAATCTTTATTCATCGGAAAAATAGTACATGGATATTTTTACAAAAAGTGCAAAAACCACTTATGGGTTTGTCTGCACTTATATAGTTCTTCAAATTTTTAGTACAAACAATCATTTAAATCTAGTTACTAATCATGCAGTTTTTTTATCTGGAGCGATTAAAACCGCCTCCACCCCGCTCATCCCATCTACAGTTCTTATATCAATAACAAAAATAAAAAATTATTACAATGCATTACAAAAAATAAAAAATAAATTTCTCTACAACCGCTTGTAAAGTGTTAGTTTAAACACAGATAACTAATCGTAAAATAGCAGTTTACTGAGGAGCGAGTGAAAAAGTCTTTTCTGCTCATCAGCTGAGTGCATTGTTACTCTATGCACTCCAGTCAATCAAAGTCGTTGGCACCACTACTTCCGCTTCCATTTTGATACTAAGCTACTACTTGGTTATAACCTCAATCTGGCACATTCTGGAACAATGGACGTGAGAAACTGTGATTATATTTATCATTCATTGTTTGGGAATCCAAAACTGCAGCTGCAGGAAAAATGTTGTATGTGTTTTGTGTGTAATTGTCTTTCTCGCTTTCACTAAAATTACGCACTCCATTACGCATCACACGGTAACTGACTACCTCAAGTGAGAAAGACTCACTTTACACTCTTAATACTTCAATAACTACTGTATCACAAGAATTCCATTACATTGTCTGTAGGCAGAAATTTTTGCAAATTTTTTTGTAGTTTGGTTCCAAAAGGGGGTTTTTTATTATAGCTTTAATATCTGGTTTAAAACTGGACGCAACTGCTGTGTAGAGTACATTTTACTCAGAAAATGAATGATGGATGAAAGCTTTATTATCGAAAATTACCAGCTTGTAGTTTTGAGAGGATGATTAATTAAAAGACTAATAATCAATAAATAAAATGGAATAACTTTTACTTGAGAGCAAGTTGTTGGTTTTCATATCAAAATGGATTGATTAAGGAGTGTAAAATAAACCACTTCAATTCCAAAAAATAAATACCATAGTTGTGGTAAGTTTCCAAAACGACAACAATTCCAATAAGCAACATTTTTTATTTTGTTCTTACCAAGCTGTATCTTAATCCCTAAAACAAACTAAAAAGACTTAGGCTATAAACACTTATTCTTGTTGTGTTCTATCTCCTTCCACTAACAGACCATTTATCAGTTTGATCAAAAATATCATACAAATTATCTTTACTACTGAGAAATAAAATGCCCACTTTTGCCTCCATGGTCAAAATAACTAATGAGGTACGAATCTTGTGGTGCAATCTTGATTTAGTCAGCGGGAGTTAAAGTTTTTCCCTTAAGGCATCCTTAATATGTTACAATCATGCCCTATAATAGTTAGGCAAATTTATTTTTCATTTAATTCGACCGTGTCCCAGTTTTGCACAGAAAAAATCCTTAACTATACAAATCCCTGAATGCAAGTTATTATTATATTATTCATAATATATTCACAATATATTTGTCAGATACTACTGAATTAACATCGTACAACCCGAACTACTTGACCTAGACCATTTTCAGAATCCCAAGTCTTACGGGTTTTCGGGCGGAGTCGAAGGTTCCAATATAAATGTGATGGACGATCTTTTTTTTACATTTCCAAATTCATTCAATCAAGCAGCACAATGAACCACCAGCACATTCTTTGCTGGTCCTTTGTATGAATGGCGCCAAATCTTAATGCCCAGTCCGTCCGTAAGACTAATGTTAATTTTAGCATTGGGCTTATGGACGGCGTGGGCCTTAAGATTTGGCACCAACTATAAATTCTAGTAGAACGAACCACGGGCACTCACGTTGGCGTGCAGGGCCAGCTGGCGCGCCATCAATGCCACGTTCTGGTCGGACACGATCTTGGGCTCCGAGTGGCCGATGTGCTGCACCAGCTCCTCCTTGGCCTTCACACTCAGCAGGTTGATCCCGTGGTCCAGCGGCTCCACCACCACGCACGTGTAGTTGAACTGACACTGCACACGTGTTCAAATTCAAATATCTTTCTTTACACTGTACACAATGTACATAAAATAGTATCAATATTTATTAACAATCAATAGCCTTAGTTACTAATATGCAATTTTACTTTGAAAAATGGAAATTCCTTCATTGTTTCAGAGTATAAAACTCTTCCAACGAGTAATGATGATTATTTATCAAAAATGATTTTAATTTTCCCTTAAATTTAAGCTGATTTTGTATATACCTTATTTCCAATGGTTTAATAAATTCCAAAATTTATTACCCATGTAGCTGGTTTTCTTAGTAAAAAAAAGAAAATCTGTGTTTTTGAATATTAATTTTGTTTTTGTGTCTTGTGTCATAGGAATGACTTTCAGAACGGAAATCAAAATTATTAATATTGTTTTTCATGTATAAAACGCTATCAAGAATATATTGATCATATACTGTCCAAATTTCTAAATTTTAAAAATGGTCCCTTACATTATCATCCCACTTTAGCTTCAAGATTATCCTTATAGCCCGTTTTTGGAGAAGTAAAATTTTATTGAGATTGTAATTATTGGTTCCCCCAAGCAAAGCAAAAAAAAAAAAAAAACAGCCTAAAAGCAAACGACTAGTAGTAGATATTTTTTAAAGCAGAAACACTACATAGCTGAGACATTCTTATCAACATATATATTCCAGAGTGATTTTTTAAAAATAATGTTTTTAATATGCAAGTCCCAACTTTAGTTACTATCAACTTCTAATCCTAAAAATTTTGTATTGTAAATTTCATTAATATTTATGCTTTCACTGACAATATTTGAGGTTTTGTGAGGCAGGAGGTTATTTCTTCTTCAAAAAGTTTGACTTATCTATTGTGAATTTTTTTGGACGTAGGGGTGTATGAGTATTAAAACAATCGAGCTTTTTTTACTCAAGCTTTTTAGTACTCGGCTTGGTTCAAGTCTTTTTAAAAAAGCTCGAACTTCAAGTCGAGCTTTTGATACGAGAGTTCTTATCAGGAATATAATTGCTGCAATTTATTTTTGGACACGTTAGGTGTTTCCTTCCCATGTACAACATACACAAACAATATTCCCTGAAGTGATAAGGAAAGGAGTTGACAGGTAACAAGAAACGTAATTTCCAATTAGATAGAAATCAGAGAGTTTCAGCTATATTTTTAGTTGTCCTTGGAAAAACATGAAATAATATAGCAATAAAACCAATTGTTCAATCATCGTTTATTCCTTGAATGGCATCTCTCATTAGTTTCACTTTTGTATCATTTGACAAAAATATGAGCCATGATTTGTAAGTGCATGACGAGTAATTTTTTTTATTATTTTGTAATAAGAACTCTTTATCTTATAATTAACTCACACACTCAGAAGCACACACACACACACACATATATAATCCGTCAACAATAGACCAGTGGGCAAGGATTTAGTTGATGAGTGGACAAACTCCACCCCCCTTCCCCCCTTCCCTTCCACCAATAGGGACAGTGAGAGAGGTAGCTGTTTGCTCTCTCTCCTCATGTCTCTATTCCGCCCTGATTTCTGGTCTTGTCTTTTTCTTCCATATTTTCTTAAACTGTTAATTACTTCCTTCTTCAAGTTTAAAAAAAGTAAGTCATTACCTTGAGGTTCAAACCCATGCTGCATGGTTTAACAATGGGTATTGTTTTACCATAAAATAATTTTTTTGAAATATGATTACTCAAATATAATATTAACATTCCTTCATACAGACTTATTCACAGTACTTTACCTTAACAGTGTTTCTATTGTAAGGCTCCCCACTCTCGTTGTAGACAATAGTTACATAGTCATTGCCGATGTGAAGTTTCTTGGCATTGCAGTTAGGGTCGTTGTCCCTTGTCGGCATCAGAGTGGCCACATGGAAAATCACCTAAACATTGGGGAAATGAGTTGATAACTCAAGTACTTGTAAAAAATGTCTTGGAAATGGAAAATAACGAAATTGTTACATACTCATTTTTGTTAAAAAATTAGTTATCACATTTTTTCATAGTTTCATTGCTAGAGTAAATGTTCAACTGTGTATTGATCTCAGTGGTTGCTGAATGTTTGTTCTCATTACCTTAATATACTTAGACTATTTTGTTTTCTTTCTTATTTAATTTAACACTAGTGGCTTGAAGGGGCTTAGCCCCTTATGAAGGAAAATTCAGACAATCTTCATTTATTACTAGAGGACCCACGCTGCTCCGCAGCAGTAAATTTTGGTACTAAGACACAAAATCAACTCAAATAATTCTTCATTTACAAAATTAATGTTACATGCAATGCAGCTTTACAACGTCAACGTGACTTGCCCGACACTTGCCTAAGTTGAAAAAGAGGTGCATGTAGCTGGGCCCGGTTATGTTAGGATTTCAGTAAACCAATTAAACCACGATTTATTACCAAGTTGGTAATAATTTGTTCCACAAAGGAAAACACGTAGGACTTTCATGAGATATTTTGTACTTAAGTTTTCGGGACAGCGACATGTCAACCCTGCACATACGACTTTACAAACTAACTATATACCATGCTAAAATACCCCTGTTGCAGACCTGCATACTCAACGAATTTCATATGCAAAAGAACATAGTTCAAGCCAACACAGCGAGATTTGACGTATTTTTGTAAGCTCCATAAGATTGACGTGGGGAATGAGCATACATCAGTTTTGCTGCCATGAAAATGGAAATATCGGGGATTTTAGACTATTATACATTAGATCTCATCTAGATGAAGACATAAACCAATTTTTATCAAGACGAATATGTTGAGAAAAAAGCAAGATATAGAATTTTAATTTTACTTATTACCCATAAGGTTAACATTGGGACAACGTACGTGTTTGCCACTTTCAATATCTCAGTAACCAATGGACGTAGACCAGTGATTCAAAATCCTAAATTGTTCTCTTTTTTAGCTGAATTCAATGGTGCCAACACAAATTGGATAAATTTTGTTTTTCTGTGTAAAAAATTCAAAAACCCACATTTGGGGGGGTTTATCCCCCTTTACCCCTCTTCCGGTGGTCCGATCGGGCTGGTTCATGAATCCGTCCAATTGATTACCACTTTACACGTCTGTACCAAATTTCATTAAGATCAGACCATAAACGGACACAGAAAAAGAAAACCTAATTTATATATATAAAAGATTTGTGTTGTTCGGAATTCAGCAGAGTGCTCCAGGTACGTCCGATCATAATAATCAGTAGCTCAAATGAAAGCTGGTATTTCACTGAAGGTTCTTAGACTAAAACATATAGAATTACTTAATTAGAACTGGGGGAAAATATTATCTTCAATTGAATTCATAATTTGGGAAATAATCAAATTTATGTTTTTTGGTCGAGTAATACAGTATATTAATGAACACCGATCCTTGATGGCCAATATTTGCGTGCATACCTTTAATTTAAGACCTCAATTATGAAAATCGGTTGAGTAGAAGAGCCGAACAGACTCGGAAAAGGAAAAAACTTTTTTTGTGTTGTTCGGAATTCAGCAGCGTGCTTCAGGTACGTCCGATCTTAATAATCAATAGCTGAAATGAAAGCTGGTATTTCACTGAAGGTTCTTAGACCAAAACATATATAATTACGTCATTAGAACTGGGGAAATATATCTTTAATTGAATTCAAAATCCGGGAAATAAACAAATTGATGTTTTTTGGTCGAGTAATACAGTAGATAAATGAATACCGATGCTTGATGGCAAATCTGTGCGTGCATACCTTTAATTTAAGACCTCAATTATGAAAATCGGTTTCGTAGAAGAGCCAAACGAACTCGGAAAAGGAAAACCATATTTAACTCCCATAAGAAATGTACAGGGAGGAAGTTGCTTTTATGCATAACTCGAGTAATACAGCAGATAAATGAATGCGGATGCTTGATGGCAAATCTGCGCGTGCATACCTTTATTTTAAGACCTCAATTATGAAAATCGGTTGAGTAGAAGAGCCGAACGGACTTGGAAAACAAAAACCAAATTTTTTTAATATATAGATAGTACAAAATACCTTCATAGCTAACTAAATTTACCTTACATTGATCTACCACATGGTTTTTAATGTATCAGCATCACATATTTATGTAAACAAAGCAGACGTGTTTAGATCCCTATGCCTTTTAAATGGCAGATATTTTACATTATTTCTCGTTTTCTGGTGAATTTCAAGCAATTTCATTATTTTTCCCCCCATCACGGAATAGAGACCTTTAATTTGAGCCCTCTCCCATCTTTCTACGACTTGCCAAACGCCCATAATTTTGACGCAAAGAATCGCCTTACGAAATTAAATATATGATTGACGCCATTCTTTGTACTGTGTACAAATATTGAATAAAGTTTATTTGAACTAATTGAATTGAATTTTGAATCAATTTTAGATCACGAGACAACTTTAAATATCATGGCTGGTGAGGAATGAGATGAATAGCTTAATTATTAAGTTAAAAGTGACAAGTTTTTTACCACAAAGGTAAAGTAAAATAGCTACAGTAATAGTAGCCCTATTATCTGAAACGTCAGTTGTTTTCCTAAACGGGGATTGGCACTTGCAGGCAATCGTGGCTGATAAAATGTGCAATCATCTATTGCGCTTGATTTTGTCTTTGCAAAATTCATTCTTCCATCCACATGTGGTTGGTAAAATTAACTGTTCATTAGCACAGAGAAGAATCAAACAGAGGTATCTTCTAATGTTGCGCTCAGCTAGTATCAAGGACTTAGTTCACCATTAGCGCCGTGAAAGAGCAGCACTGTCGCTGCCCTCTTCTAATTTAACTTACCTTTAGCTAGTAACTGGATGTAACTAGTAACTAGTAACCTAACTGTAACTTTAGCTGGTTTTAACTGTAACTAGTACTTGGGCGCAACAGAAGACCGATTAAAAAGTGACCTCTGTTTGATTCTTCTCTGTGGAATTAGTCTTTTTTTTATTTTGTGTTTTTGTATTTGTCTTTATAGGGTCTATAAATAATAGATGCAATCATATTATCGTGGCCTCTCCTGAAATTCGCATATTTAGTCCCCAGGATCACTAAGACAATTTAATTCACATTGGATATTATGGATGTAATATAACTTATAACTTTCAATATAATTTACATCGTTAATCTGAAAACATGGTCCCAATCACTTTAAAAATTCATGTGATAGCAAGTTATGGGTCAAATATTTACTGTGTACCTCTTCTGTAAAATGACGTGACGTTGTTGTAGACAACAAAAAAAAAAATCTCGACTAATCTTTAAAGATTATCATTTTTGGCTTCTTTCTCTCATCTCCATAAACAACTTCACACTGCACAAGCTTGTCTGTAATGTTTACCCCTCTTCCTTGATGGCTGATGCATCAGCAACACTTCCATCGATAATTTTGCAACCAAAACTGCGACTGTATTTTACATAAAAGAGAAAGATTTAAAAAAGTAAAGAGAAAAATTAATTATTGTTAACTTTAAAGATAATATCAATGCTGGTGTGACAAAGAAAATAAATAAGGCTGGTGCTGCAATAAGAAAGTAAGTAAAAAAACAGGCATAAGCAATATTTGACACCATACCTGGGTAACATCATCCTGCCAGTTGTAAGCAAACTTTCCGTCATTTCCATTCCGTTCAAGGCCTCCGAGGAACACTGTTTGTGGATCCACATCAGCCAATCGTATCAGTGTGCCCAACCTCTGCATAACAATGGAGAGTTCATAGAATCACTGATCTTGTATAACCTTATATAAAATAACCTTATATTCCCTTAAACTTACCACTAGATTAAGAAACCACTAGATTAAGACAAACATGGATTTTAAAATTCTTTTCCACTAAAAACCTACAATCTCATAAGTTAAGTTCTTTATCTTCAACAATTTTTATGTATAATACAAATTGGTTACATCCCCTGGTATAAGCAAGTATTACAGAAAAATATAACCAAAAAAAACAAGAAATTAAAAATAAAACCCACGTTTTGGGTTTAAATTTAAGAAATTTAAAAGATCAACATCAACAATTTATTACTGAAACTCGTACTAAGTTTTGATAGATAAAACTCACCTGAAGAAACTCAGTGTACCGGAGAGAGCCACACTGGTTGCGAAGGATCTCGGCTTCACTGTTGGCCTGACCTGGACCTACGTAGATCACACCCACCTAGGAATACATCAACTGCAGTCAGTGTCATCCTCTGACAGTTTCTGTCATTTTACGGACTAAAATAAAACCCAAAACAACTTGACAAAAGGTTCAAAAAAAAAATTTTCAGTATTGAAAAAGGTTGTTTGAAGATAAACAAGTCAAAGGTGGCAAACAACTCTCACATAGGACTTTAGGGGGATGCGTACAAAATTTTGGAGGTCACAGCGACATACGCTTTTATTCTTGACTGTAGAAAACATTGTAAATTAACAAAAAACATTGGCCTAAAGTGATCTGTGGCAATTTAATCATAAGTTGATTTGCAAAAAAATAACTCTCAAGGTGCCTCAGTCAAAAACTAGTTAAGTAAACAACATACGCAAAATTGCACCAAAATTCATTTAACGGTGCTGCGTTTGTAGCATCAAGAATGATTTATCAAAAATCACAATAATTAAAACATTGGAAAAGTTTGAGAGTCTTCAGATCAAAAAGAGGCCTGTAGGCCATGCACTGGATGATTTACATGTTTTTTTTACAATTGGCATGGAGGACCTTTTCTAGACTAAACTAGAGCCTGGAGGACTTGGAGAACAGGCTCTGGTTAACGACCTAGTGTGTCATAATCATGATCATTTACCTTGTGGGTCTCGTAGGGAGGGATGCGGTCGAGATTCTTGAAGGCCCTCTGCACCATCTGACAGTTGGACAGGGCCAGAGGTCGCTCGGTGACGCTGCCGAAGTAAGCCGAGTGGTACAGCTGCAGGAACACAAAGCTGCGGCAAACACGAGCAGAGTGAGACAAGAACCACGAGGACTGATGAAGTCATGCACACTGTCACAGTTGCTCAGAGTTAGATCCTTTCATTTGGCAATCTGTTAAAAAACTCTACGGTATAGCTAGCAGATCTAGCAGAGCTAGTGTTTTATAGAAGTGATAAAGTGAATAAGCATATTGGTTATTTTAATGGATTTAAATTACAGGTTATTATAACGTGTTGAAATTAGCTGATAATCTTGCTTTCTTTGTAAATTAGTCTGCTATCGATCCTGTGCAAAAACATGGGAAATTTTTGCGAAGCTTCGATTTGGACCAACTTCTTGACTACTATTTTATCATAACAGTTATGCTCATTTCTATTCGTTAGGTGAGTACATGCACGAGGTTACCTTGGCCCCCAAAGATAAAATCAATTTAAGAAACCTATCATATTCATATAATGTTTTTATAGCTCCTTACAACTTGGTTAATTGTTTACAATAGTTTTTCTACCATTACAAAATAGTTACCAGTAAAGTTACAATAACCAACAGCGATAATAATCAGAAAATGTCAATGACAGGCATTGGAAACCAGTGTTACCAACAAGCCAGCTCCTATCAACTTGGTTTCTTGATTAGTTTTTAATAGTTTTACAGCAATTAGAAATAGTTACCAATAAAGGTTAGAGAAATTGGTAATATTAAAGGAATATTAAATGTAAATGCCAGGCATTGGAAACCAGTGATGCCAACAAGACAAGGCAATACCTGGCATTACATCGACACTCACCTCGGGCTGACACCGGAGCGAGGCGGCTCCTTGGTCCGAGGACTGCGGTTCTTGAGGATGTCCACGGGCTTGCGGACGGGGCTCATCACGGAGATGGTGTGGCCTCGGTCCCGCTTAAATGCCAGGGGCGGCAGGGCCGACGGATCCGGCCGCTCCCCCTCCACCTGTGCAACAGCCGCTCGTGATAAATAGGGATGAAACAAACAGTGATAGCCACATTGCTGCTTGTTGATGCAGTAATTGCCTGTCAGTATTAATAATTCCAAAGCTTGGCAAAAAAACCTGAACAATTATAAAGATAGAGAGTTCTTCAGAATGGTTTGAAACAAAGACAAAGCAAAAATCTAGTTTTTTTTCTATTCTGAAAGAATAGGAAGACTATTTTCTTTATAAAGTAGAAATCTGTTCAATGACAACTGATCCCGGCCCTGTAGTTATACCTTTCATGTCTCCATTTGCCATTTGGAATAGATTATAATCAAAATGTCATTGACAAAAGGTTTTTTTTAATGCAACCCATTTTTAAGTTTAAATAATGCACACATAAATATGAAATGAGCATTGTTTTGTTGATCTTTACATTTTATACAACCTATTATTTAAGTTTTATACATTTAGTTTACATTATGTGTTCAAACAATCCGCCATTGGCATTTGTATAAAGTTGTGCTCTCTCCATCAAATTCCCGGACACGTGTTGCAAGGTACCTCTTTGAATTTCTTGCATTAAATTTGTTATCTTAATAGTTTGCGTAGGCCTTACTTTTTACGTAACCCCAAAGAAAATAATATAGAGGGGTCAAATCCGAGGATCCTGGGGGGAATAACCCTTCACAGATAAAATAGATTTGGGTTGCGTTTTAAAAAACACCCTGTAGAAACTAGCAAAATCTGAGCTTGACAATTACCTTCAAGCTATTGCTAAGCCACTCGAGTTTAAATTCATAAAATAAAATTAAAGTGACAGAACCAGACATTCAATGGAGATTTTTTATCTCCAGACATTCCAGATATAAAATGTTTGACTATAGGTTTTTGAAAGTTTTTATCATTTAAATGATTATTAAATATATCAAGCATTGATCATACCTTGAACTGTTTAGGCTGCAGACGGGGGGACATCTGCGAGGCGGGGGGAGAGAGGGGAGGTTTGGTGGCCAGGTGGGTGGTGGGGGGAAGAGTCAGTGGCTGCTTTCCTCCCCTCTCGTCCTCCCGCCCTTTCTCCCTCGCGGGCTGTGGTTGAGGCTGCGGTGGCGGCTCTTTCTTCGCTGGAGTCTGCACTGGTTCTGCACCTGCTGGTTTCACACTGGTTGCCTGCTAAAAGGTGAAATAATTATATTAGATATGATAGATATTTCAACAAATACTGCTTATATTTTTTCGCTTACCAAAATATATCGTCATACCATCATTAAGAATCTTGTTTTCCATTTCTGTTTCCCTTCAGATTCATTGTTTCTATTTATTTTTTTAACTGAATACATTTTAGCTCAATTGTTTGTAAAATAATTAACGATAACGACACTCTCACGCACGGGCAGTAGCCTATGTGAGGGGTATTTCATATTTGAATAGTCATTTTTTTTGTAATTATTTATTTTGTTTGCTAAAAATATTAGGTTAAGGAAAAAATGGCATGTAAACAAAAGAAAAAATTGTAAAGTAGACAAAATGACTTCCTTGTATATTTTGTTCCAATTATTTTTGAAATAAAGCTGCTTGGATTTGATTTGATTTGATATAAGTATGAACATACTTAGTACAGAAGAACTTCACTAAATCCAGTCGCGATAATTAGTAACTTTCGTCTGATCCCTTAAAAAACTTCCAAGACTCAAAAAATAACACAACGATAATTTTAAATATTTTCAACACATAGCATCTGAAAATTGAGTCTTTGTCTGTTAAGGACTCTAGAATTTAAATTTGAATGCCATAAGTTTATATGGCATTTTTGCAGTTCAAAATGAGGCTTCTGAAATTCTAATTCAACACAAAAACAAGCTTGTTGAAACTTGAAGTAATATGGATCCTGTCCTTTGAATCCACTGGCGTTCGTTCTTCTTTGCAAATCAAACATTTTAATATACTGTCAGATTTATCAGTCCATCAGAATACACTTCTTTCTTTCCCTTCACTTGTTTCTTTCACAACACATGTTTATGAATGGACACGTGCGTCAGTATGTCTCAGAAAGACATTACCTGAGTCTCGGCAGGGGGCAGTGTCCACTCCTGCGGCACGGCGGCGGGAGCGGACATCTTGCGCTGGTCTGCGGCTGCGGCGGGGGCCGGGGCGGGGGTCAGTGTGGGGGCGGCAGCAGCCCCCGCCACAGCAGCTGTGGAAGCGTGGATCACCTGCTCTGTCTTGGGCGGCGTCGTCCCCATCTCCTCCGGGATGGCCTCACAGTTCACCCTGCACACAACATAGAAAATGCACAAAAAAAAACAAAAAAATTATGTATAGGTCTAGATTTTAGTAGATTTTGTAAAGGCGCTTCATGTTTCCCTACATTAAGGATAGAAAACAAATTTGATGAGTATTAAGATAATAATATTTATTAAGTGAGTATTGAAAAAGATTATAAATATCTTATAAAAGGTAAACTTTGCTCACCCACTATGAAGCTAAAAATATATTTTCTAAGGCTATTCCCCCTTAAAGATATGTTGTAGATTAATTTGTTTAAACTTTTGCAACAAAAATTAAAACACAAATAATGAAAAAGTCCACTTTTAGAAAACTATTTTGAAGGTGTTCGTAAACATTTCTAAGACTAGAAAGGGACAGGGCAGATGAGGAAGTTACCTTTAACATGAGCAAATGTCACATTTATGTACTAGACACACAGCTAAATTATAAGTGAATGTTGCAATCAGATCTTCACACATAATTTAATCCACCCAAAAAACACAGTAAACATTAAATTCAAGAAGTACACTATTCATAACAAACTAGTAACAACACAATGGAACGGAACGCCCTAAACAGATAAACAATAAATCAAGAAGTCCTGCCATGTTACCTGAGGTCCTTGGTGGTCTGCTTCTTCTTGGTCTCGCCGCCACTGGAGCCACTCTCCCTGCTGCCCTCGTCGCCGCCCTGGCTGCCGGAGTTCATGAACGGGTTCTTCCAGCTGGCACTCATCTCTGGGCTGGAGTTGGAGCGCCGAACCGGATTACGGGACCTCCCGGATCCTTCTAAACAAATTGAAAACACATACTTAATTTCATCCATAAACTCTGGATTGTCGACAGACTTTTATTAATGTTTCAAAAAAGTAGAGTTTAGCTTTGTCAGTTAATGATGATTATCAAAGAGCAACAATGTTTAAGAGGATTAATTCCCTAAATTATATAAATTCACAAATTAAATAATTTTAAAATGGTAATTGATTGAAAATAAGTATTTCTTACATGATATTTTTTCTGAAATTAACTACAAGTAAAAATAACACATTAATAATGAGTTTTTGGGTGTAAAATTGTCATTCTGAGAGAAAGTTTTGTAAAAAATACAAAATATTAAATCGACGCTTTGAGTCTTCGATTTCCAAGTATTCTATAAATGAAAAGAAAAGAAAGTTTGGATAATAGACCAATATTAAATAAAAAAAAAATATTTTAGTGCTGTTTTGAAGGTTTAAAATGAAGAAAGGAGAAAGTCATTGGAAAATGTTATAGGAGCAAAGGTTTCCAAACATTTGTTGGAAACTCAGCTTGTTAACATACACCACACCAATAGTATCTTAATGCCTACTTAAATGCTTCAGTTTAAAAGACAGCTGTTAGCTAGCATATGGAAGATTAATTTAAGTTGCTGAAAATATTAATATATTATTTTAAATCCATCACCATAAAAGGCAAATCTTAGGCGTTAAAACAAAAAGCTGCAAATTGAAGACAAAGCTACTTTGATATCATTATAAGCAAACAAATACAGTTTTATCTTACCACGGAGATGTATTACACTGCTACCTGTGACACAAGAAATACTTCAGGCTTTTTTCTTTTAAAGTAAACCCCTTTAGCTAAGTGAATGGATAAACTTTAAACTGCAAAAGCAAAATTTCTCAAATAAACATTAAAAATCTGGATCTATTTTTCTCTTTTAGGCCTATTCTGCTGATTATAGTGGTAAAAATTCACATAAATTCTTTTACTTTAGGATTATAGAAGAAACAACTGGCTTACCTTTATTTGAGTAGGTCACCAGAACACAAAACTAAACAGGTAAAAGTTCATTGTTTCAGGTCCACTGTTTGGAACCTTTGTCAAAGTAGAACAGATGGAACAATTTATTATTTTATTCTACTAGTGATTATGTATTGCAATTCACTTGTATCTAAAATAAATTATAATTAAAGGCTTTTACCAAAACGTTGAGTATTATTCCTACTCCTACTCCCAATTTTTTCAGAAAAACAAAATTATGTGCTTGAAAAACAAAAATAAAAATGTTTAAACTGCAATGAGTTGCAGGTGTATTAAGAAGTGTGAGTTACCTAGATCATCGTCTCCGAGCGTGTCAACGCTGTCTTGGCTGCTGTGGCGCACGGGAGACCCGGGGATGCTGACTGGCTCGGACATCGGTCTCTCACTGGGCACTGTCACAGGCAGCACCTACCCCGACCAATCAACACGTTACTGGACTCAAAGAAGAAGTAAAAACTCAATGTGTCGCAAGTGGGTTTGATCTACCAAAAAAAGTTACATTATACTTCAGAAAGACTGTTTTCTTTATAAAGTGGGAATTTGTTCAATGCCATCTGATACTGGTCCAGTATATAATGGTTACACTGTAGACAATAATAAAAAAAATAAATAAGTAGCCTATAAACTTTGATGGATTTAACATATTGATAATGTATTTTGTAGGGGTGGGCGAGTACTCGACAGTCGAGTAATTACTCGAGTAGTTGCTACTACTCGAGGTCAAGTCGAGTAGTTCCAACTACGTGTGATTTACGTTTGTACGATCAAATTTTACAGACGATCGCGAGTTACGCAAAGCTACATGTGCCGTTTATCCGCAATCGGCAAATTGTTTATCGCGGCTCCTCGCTAGTTTCACAATAAAGCAGCATTTTCTGTTCATTTGTGGCCGGCAAATATGCGCGACTGTTTTTTACGGCCGATCGCTAGTTTCGTAAAGTTGCATTTCGTTTAGCCTTGCAGAAGTCTTGCAAAAGTCGCGGTCAGCCGCGAAAAACGATCGCGGACTTTAGCAGGCTACCGCGAAAAACGATCGCAGCTGACCGCGACTTTTGCAAGGCTACATTTGCTGATTTTCGGCGATCGGAAAATATGCGCGCTCGTATTTCTCAGCCGACCGCAACTTTAGCAACGCTACATTTGCCGATTTTCGGCGTTCGGCAAATACGCGCGATCGTATTTCGCGGCAGATCACGAGTTTTGAAAAGCTACATCCGCGTTTATCCACGACCGTCAGATATGCGCTATCATTTTTCGCAGCCGTCCACGAGTTTTTCATAACAGTAACCTCGAAAATATTTCATTAACTCATAGCAGAATGGATTTTGACAGTTATCTAGAAATACCAGATTCTGAGAGATGTCTCAGAATTCGGAAATTGAAAACTTACAGCTAGATTTAGCTCTGACCTTACACTTAACAACTATTTTATCTTTTTAGTGATACTCAGCCTTCATTTCTGTCTCATTTGATTTGTGAAAATGAGAAGAAAATTGTGGTCTTCATTGGTAAAGTGGACTTCATAAAACAATTAGTTAAGGTTTTGTAATTTTTGTATTGGGGGATATCTTATTCTTATCTGGTCGCAGCTGTGTCACTCATGCTCAAGTGATTGGATGTCAAAAAACAATAAATCAGCAGTCAGGCAAGGGGGTGGGGTTGGTTGAACAAATAACTGAAGTAAGCAAATAACTGGGCACAGCTCTCCTCCCTGATGTTTTTAATTCTTTCTTCCACAATTTCTTGGCTAACATTTTAATTAGGGCCAACAATTATTTTTAGGTAAAATATAAAACGGTTTTTGATTGTTAAAATAATAGGCTAATAATGAAATCTTATTACTGCTTAAATTTTACAACTATGCATATTCTACATAAATTTATTTTGTGATCTTGTTACATCAAGTGATTTGTTATTTTGAGTGATTTAGCATAGTCAACTTATTCAATTAAAAGTAGGGTTTATGTAATTAAAGTTAGGGGTATTAGAATATCAGAGTTTTATTTTTCAAAGAAAAATATAAAAACATTAGCTTAAATAAAGTTGACCAATTTTATAAGAAGAAAAGATTGGAGTTGAAAAAATGAAAATTTTATTACTTTTCACAAACAACTACTCGACTCGACTCGACACTCAAGTTTTTGGCTTAATACTCGACTCGACTCGACTTCAAAATCCACTACTCGCCCACCCCTAGTATTTTGTTATGGAGAAGCCACTATCATGATTGAATAGCCACTAAAACACTGTATATCACAACAGAAATGTTTAAAGTTACCTGGTATACTACCAAATGATTCCTGTATTGGTTACAATGACCATTGGTTTCGGACCTAAAGAGGTCATTTTCAAGTTGTCATCAAGCTGATTAATAAAACGTTTCTCTTCAAGGTATGTTGTGATGAAGAGATGTTTCAACACACACATGAAAAAAAACATTTATATTAATTGACAAGACAGAAAAATATAAGCCTACAAAAACTGGCCAGTATTGAATAGAACTTCACATGTTCATTGTAAAGGATGCAAAAATCATTTGTGCAGTAAACCAGGTAATTTTATACCTTTCTTTGGAAGACAATATGTTAAAAGTACTGTTCCTTCAGCTCAAAACTAACTTTTAAAACTTGATTTAAATGCATATTAGGTTTTGCTGCAGACGTTTTAACTGATAAAATGTAAAACCTCAATGTCGAGCTCAGTCTTGCGGCCGGTGAGTGATGGGAGGAAGAGCGTCGTGATGTCGCAGAGAGACGAAACGTCCACCGAGTGTGGCTCATTCTGCAGCCTCATAGTCCACGACATGTCCCCTGCGACACAACAAACACTTGAAATCTTCATATTTCAAACTTACTAGTATGATCAATTTGTTATTATATTAATTAGAGATGTGTGATACTCGAGATTTTGAGTTCGGATCGACTATTGCCTTGAAACTTGAGCTTTTTTCAAACTCGGCAATTTCGAGTCGAGTTGGATTTCAAACTGCAAAAACTGAATTTTGTTCAAAATATAATTTCTTTCACAAAATGCTGTTTAATTTTGTCGTGCTGTACAAATATGCAAAAGGTAGGTGTCCTAACCTATCTTACGGCTGTCACGACAGATCGTACTCACAGCAGTGGTTGTGACTGTCGACAATGCCAAATTATGTCAGAATCAGTGTAATTGCATCCAAAGAAGAAATCCAGTTTCAATTCACCAAGGAGTAAAATATTTGGAATAAAATATATAATGATAATTTTATTTATCCCTTTCTTAGTTTTCTCCTTAAAATATTCATTTATACTCGAGTTTTCAAGCCAAACTTTTGAGGTGAGAGTTGTTGTCGGGAAGATAATTATTGCGATCATTTTTTTGTTGACACGTTAGGAAGAGCGTGTCCTTCCCAGGAAAAAAACAGACACAAACATTATTCCCTGAAGTGATAAAGAAAGGACGTTAGGTTGCAAGAAATATTATCGCTTGTTTCAGGAATCGGGGTTTCAGCTATATTTAGTTGACCTTGGAGAACCACGATATACCAGCAAAATACGGCATAAAAGTCCGTCGTTTAATCATGGTTTATCTATATAAGTTATAAGTTTTATTTTTGTCTCATTTGATTTATAAAATAAAACAATAAAATATGAGCCATCATTTGTAGTTACATGACGAGTATTTTTTATTTTTGCCCTTGGTATAAGGATCTCTTTACCTCCTAATTATCTCACCAGACACACGCACGCACGCCCTCAGACAATAAGAATGGAACGGGTGAGCAGTGTTGATGGGTAAACAAACTCCACCCCCCCCTCTCACAACCGATAAGGAGAGTGAGTTTAACTTACGTTGTTGTGTCGTCTGCCGGTGCCAGTGATAGAATTAATAGTTTGTCGTTCCTTTTAAGTTGTTGTTTAGTGTGATGGTTTATCTTATTAAAATAGTCTGTGTTGCATTTATGCTTTTATTCTTAGATTGATTAGAATTTGACACATTAATATTTGGTCTATCTGTGTCTTCATGGGTTTTCTGCCATTGATTTTAGAAAGTGAAATTATATCAAAACAAAACATCTCCAATTGAAATGTTTATTTTCTATTAACAGTTTGCTCTTTATTTAAATTATTTTTTGAAAAATGGGCCTACTCGAGGCTTGTATAAATATTTCAGAGATGTTAGTATTAAATCTTTTTAGTGATGCTGAAATAACGTATTGTTTTTACAGAAGGTCATAAAATAAATTTATCTTTAAACAACTTTGCTTTCCTATTGGTTAAAGCATTATTTTATTATTGAGAAAAATATCAACTACTACACAAATCATACCCCAAAGAATGATAATAAAATTACAAACTAAAAATAAAAATGAAGGTAGAATTAAATCTCAAGTCTGAAAATAAATCAGTTTATTAAACAATATATTGAAACCTTAATATCCAACAGGTACAAGTATAAAATATTTTTAGCCAAGTATCATGCAATATTTGTAATTAATGGGGGTTAGTGTAATTTTTCCTGTCAATACATGTAAAATACTTACCTTCTTTATCACAGGCATTAATGTTCTGTCCCTTACTGTTGTTATTTTAAATTAATAATATTTAATAGAAGTGCATATTTTGATACTTCTCAATTTATAATTGAAACATTATTTATTGTCACTTTGACAAGTAAAACCTTTCACTTATTCTAACGTATTACTATAACTTAGGCTAAATTTTTTTTAGTTTATACTCGACTCGAACTCGAGATTAGAATCTTTTGACAATTACTCGACTCGAACTTGACTCGACCTCAAAAACCTGTACTCGCACATCTCTAATATTAATGATCGATTGAATGTCAATTATTATGGACTAGCAGAACCCGTGGCTTCGCTCACGATAAAAATTATCGTCTAACCTTGATATGAAGATTCTAGAGGACTGAATATATGATATTTATATCAAGGAATATGTCATGCAGAGATATGTTTGTTTTATGGCGGAATGTAGGATAAAATGTAGATACCACAGTAGAATGCAGGATACCACAGTAGATAGAGAAGGTTTTCTTTTCACCGTTATAACTCGAAAACGGCCAGACCGATTTTAACACCAAATGTGTCGATTTTAAGGTACTTCTTTTACCATTACGTCCCTGGATTGCCTAGTAGGGCATCAATTAAGTACAGTAAAGGGCTGAATGTTCGAAACAGTTATGGTGCTATCCGTGGGCAGTATTTCAAACTCGATTCACTTAGTTTTTAACTTAAAATATGGACGGGTAGGAATAATTTAAGATCAACCACTGATTGCAGCATTTATTTTTCCGTGAAAAGCCGGGACACCGTCGAATTAGATGAAAAAGGAATTTGCCAAATTATTGTAACTGTCATGATTGTAATTAAAAACATGAAGGACGGCCTAAGGATATAACTATAGCTCCCGCTGCCTAAAAAGATGGTACCACATAATGAGCTTATGATTGAACGTATAAGGTACGAAACTAAACCAAATGTAACTTTTATATAGTACGAATAGGCTAACAAAATCATCAAAACAACCACAAAACCATGATAAAAGGAATCAAATTATAAAACAGCTGTAGCAACGTATCCGTTTGTGAAGCTAATATGCTTGATTGAATAAAATTGGAAATTTACACAAAAGATCATCCATTACATTAACATGGGGCATTTTCAAAGCTTCAGCTCCACGAAAAACCTCTAAAAACCTCGAATTAAAAAAATCCGTTCTTGGTGAATGTCAACACTCTGTAAGGAATGTCCATGCAAATTTTCAAGGTTCTAGGTTAAGTAGTTTTGGCTGTACATAGGATAGGTCAGTGGTATTTGACAAAAATACAGTAGAAAAGATAGTATAAATATAACTTACAATCAGGGATTTTATAATTTATAAATTTTTACATAAGTAGATCAAAGAATCATTTCATTTCAGCACATTCTATTTGTGACTGAAAAACCACTGTTCTTTTCTCTTGCCATCATACCGGGATTTAGTCTCAGCCACAAAAGGCAGTATGCTCTTCACGTTTAAAACTGCGTAACTCCCGCTACCGAAATATAGATGGTGCCACTTAAATGGTGGATTTTATCTAAACTAAATGTAACTTTTATATAGTACATAATTATGCCCTTGAAACAAATCAACAAAAATCAATGAAGCCATGATCAAAGAAATCAATTTATTATCATCTGTATCAACGTATACATTTCCGAAGCTAACTACCAGCTGATTGTTTTATGAAATTAAAAATGTAAACAAAAATCGTCCAACTTTTAAATGGGAAAATTTGAAAACTTCGGCCTCGCCAAAAACCCCTTTATAATACGAATTTTGTAAAATCCGTTCTTAGCGGATGTCTACGCCCTAAGAGGAACATCCATGCAAAGTTTCAAGGTTCTAGGTCAAGTAGTTTGGGCTGTATGATGTTTCCACTGAGTGGTATTTGACAAATATATAGTAGATTAAAAATATAAAAAGTATTTGAGGTAGTGACTATTTCTAAGAGTAGGTTTTCCAAATAAAATAAAAACATTATAGCTGTTTAACTAAAAAAAATGTTAATAAAAATATATTTTCATTTAGAATGTTAAGCTGTAAACCAAGACGACATCCACAGTTGGGTACACATTTTGGTCAACTTCAGACAGATACTTAAACTATAGAAAATTATTCCATAGGATATTGTAAATAAGTAGTTGATGGCTCACAGAACAATTTCAGTTTAAAAATTAATAATACTGGCAACTAGATCACTAGTTTGCAGCTTCGCTTGCAAAGGCTGCAATCTGTGGTTTACCTATACAACTATTTCAAAGCAGTGCATGGCAGTTGTGAACAAAATGAACCGAGTTTGGTCAAATATCAATAGATGGCACCACAGTTCTGAAAATGTTAACACTTTACTGTACTTTAGTGACGTCCTTTTTTTGGAATACCGAGATGTATTGGCAAATCTATGAAGAAATACCTTTAAACTGATATATCAAACGTTAAAATAGGCCCAGCTGTTATTGAAATATGACTGTGAAAAGGAAACTCCTTGAGTATGAATATATAGATCAACATTATCACACAACTTGTTTTCACTCTAACAAGTACAGTACAAACAAAAACACAGTTACTTGTTAGACTGTTATAACAAAAGCTTCATTTATGCTTTTGTTATTAATTTCAACAGATCCAGGATAACATAAGGTATACACGAGAGGTTTAGCATCACCACTGTAAGGTTGGCATACCTGTGGGTCGACGCACGTAGACCTCAGCCCAGCCCTGGCACCAGCACGCGCAGAGGGACCGTTCCTGCTTCTCCACTCCTGTCACCACAAACATCAGCTAAGTACACAAATTTCTAAAACACTTGATTTAACATTTGAGGATTAATCATGAATAAGTGTAATATTCAATACACACATTCAATGGGGAATGTTTTACGCATTCCTTGTAATCCAAATTTGTAAGAGTATTAAAACAAAATTCAAACACAAAGTTAACTTTCCAAATTTAGATCCAACCAATTTTGAAGTTGGTAGTTTACTTAAAAAAATCATTTTTGAAAACTTTACAAAAAATGAATAGGATTACAAGGTAAAATAATCCCCAGTGTGATCCTAACTGGCTCTTGCCAGTTTACGTACCAATACTGGGTACAGCAACGGAAGTTATTACATTTGGAGGCAGTGTTGCAGCTGTCTTTCAGTGAACAACTTCAGTTTTCCACCAGAGCAGGCTGGGCTCAATGGCAGGGTGGGAGTGTATTGGCGACCAAGATAAAGTGTACTCGTCCACTTACCCCTTGGTTAAAGGTACAAAGATTTGCCCACCCAGTCTAAGCTTGGCCGAACCTATCCCATCTACCTTATTCCTTTTAGCGAATTTCCCCTATAGGGAAGAAGCTATTACCGTAGGTCTCATGGTAAGACCTAAGCTCGGGACCACTATAACTTTTCGTTTTGGGGCCCCCAGAAGCAAAAAACACTATTCGTTCGAATTTTTATATATATATATATATATATCTATATATATATATATCTATATATATATATATCTATGTGTCTGTTAGCACGATAGCGGCCGCAAAAATGGTCCGACCTTTATGAAATTTGGTACGGACATGTAAAGTGGTAATCAATTGGACGAGTTCGTGAACCAGCCCGATCGGACCACCGGAAGGGGGGGTAAAGGGGGATAAACCCCCCCAAAAATGGGTTTTTTGAGTTTTTTACATAGAAAAATAAAAGTTATCAAATTTTTGTGGGCACCATTGAATTCAGCTCAAAAAAACAAATAATTTAGTATTTTAAATCACTGCTCTATGCCCATTGGTTACCGAGATATTGAAAGTGGTAAACACAGTACGTTGTCCCAATGTTAACCTTATGGGAAATAAGTAAAATTCTATACCTCGCTTATTTCTCAACATATCTTGATAAAATTTGGTAAATGGCTTCTTCTAGTTCAGATCTACTAAATATTGAATTAAAACCATCCAGTTTTAATATACCTGTAGCAGCAAACCTGCATACTCATTTCCCATGTTATTCTTATGGAGCTTAACAAAACATATCAAATCTTGCTATGTTTGCTTGAAATACGTTGTTTTGCATTTGAAATTCGCTGAGTATGCAGGTCTGCTGCAACGGGGGTATTTCCTTTTGCTTCCCCTTTATTAATCTACTAAAGGCTAGGGCCTAAAAGATATTACAGGGGAAGCTTCCTTTCCTTTCCGGTACCCATACAAAAAGACAAAAAATGGATGAACTACCCACACAGGATTTTTTTTATCGGATGGGGTAACCCATGCTTCCTAATCCCTCCAATAAAAAAATAAAATAAAGAAAAAAACTTCGTGATTTTTATGAAATTTGTACTATTTTACCATAAATGAGTTGGTCGAGGCGGCCGGGGTCAGAGTCATGCAGGGAAGTCTCTGAGCGCCGCATCTCCTCCCCCACCCCCACACCGCTCATCTGGAAAGTTACAAGGGCAAGTGAGCATCCGAGGTACAAGGGCTTAAAGCAAAAAACTAAAGTTCCTAATGTTTATTCATCTTTCGATTATGTCGTTAACAAAAATGGCAGGTGTTAATGCCGTTTAATGGTGAGAACCATTCTGTTGTCACAATATTGTATCTGGCATTTAGAAAAATTGTTAATACCTAGATATTTAATTTAAGTAAGCTCAATGGTTATTTTTTCATCCACAATATTTTGGAACTTTATCTATGGAATTACCTCACTAGAGCCGCTCCGGGAGAGTGTCTTGTGCAGGCCTCGGGCTTTATCTGGATCAGCGGTTTCCAATGAGGGTGACAACAGTGAGTCTAAAAATATATCAACAATGTAAATAAATGTGGATAGTGGATATGAATAAACATTACTATATTATACCACTTGGAACAGTACAAACTATTCCACATTGATAAAAAGTGTTACAAAAATAAATATTAAGATGTAGTTACACATTCTAAACATTACTATTCGAACAATCATCAAGCGCTAGTTTCAAGAAAAGCATGGAATACAACAAGAGTGAAATTGGAAACTGAAGAAAACCCTGGATAAATCATTGAATTTCCTTCAATGGACTAACAGTTGCAAGTTAGAATAGTGGAATATCTCAATTATTATAATTGTAAGAAAGAAATTTGACAAATTAATTGTATTTTAAGGGCTTATACTCCATATTTTTTGGTAAGAAAAGGATAGTAAACAAAATTACACTTTAACCACACAATTCAAACAAGTTTCCAATCATTCTTACAAAATCAGGGTGTCTACAACATTAAGTGTTGAAGGACCCGGCGACATTTCTTGGTAATGTGTTATTTATGAAAAATATCAATGTAAATCAATAAAAATTAAGCAAATCCCAATAGATTTAAAAAAAATCTAGTAAATTTAACACACATAATGGAACCAAAATTCGTGTTTCACATAGGTACAATTGTAACATCCCAAAAGTCTAATAAAAGTATTTTTTAAAAGCACAATTTTAAAATAAACTGGAAAAATTGGAGGACCTCCAAGTCAAAAGGACTTTTAGAGGTCTTGGATGACTTTTTTTCAAAAGGAGCGGAGGATTCGGAGGACCAGTGGACGCCTCACCCTTCTCCAGCCGACACGTGTGGTAGCACTTGTCGCACAGGCCGTTCTTGAGCGGCTTTTGGCTGCAGCCGCTGGTGGTGACGGTGATGAGCTTGCTGCCGAGCAGCCACGTGGCGCTGTGGCCCTCGCTCAGCAGGAACTGCGCCATCGGCGTCCTGCGCACCACCACCCGCAATCGATCAATCAATTTCTTTATTCATTGAGTATGAATAAAATATACAATTGAATAATGTCTTTTTCTATCAGAAAGGTTTATTTAATAGTTGCTTAACAAAAGGCAACATAAAGTTGAATAGTGAAGTAAAAGTAATTACAGGTCAGGTGTGTAAAAAGTCTAATAAAATGAAAATACCTTTTTTTAAACGATAAGCTAATAATATATCCAAGAGGAGGTGGTAAAAATATCCCAATAATACAAACTATAGAGGTTGTATTATTGTTCATCCCAAGAATACAAGGATTTTTCTAAAAGCTTTTAAGTTTAAATTTGAACTTTTTGAAGTTTTCTTCATCAATTACTAGGTTTGTTTAAAATACTTCTGTCCAATGTAGGATGGCTTCTTTTAATAACATTTTAATTGGTTATGGTTAGGAATGATAATTTTTTTATACTTGGTGTTATGTGGATGAATTTCTGGTAATATTTTTGTTCATGATTTTTCACTAATAGAAGTGTGTCAAAAACATATTGGCCATACACTGTTAAAATATTTAAATCTTTAAATTTTTCTTTTGTGGATTCATTGTAATCTAGTTGCAATATGATTCAAATAGCTTTTGTTTGTTGTTTAAGGACAACATGTTAGTTTTAGATGTTGAATCATAAAAACAAATACCAAAAGATAAATAAGAATGAATGTTTGCAAAATATTTGTCTCTGAATGTTGTAAAATACAAGTTTAGAGGATAACAGTCTATAATTTTTTGCATATTTGCCAAAGAATTTTAAATAAATGAAAAGACAATACGAAAAAAATCAAACTTGAATTGAAAAAAAAATTCTCTTGAATAAAAGGTACTATAACATTCATTGTTTTCTTTCCTAAGCCTGGTTTTCCATTTTTCATTTTCATCCTATTTTTAACATGATGTCATGGTGTCCTCATCAAGCAGGCTACAAAATATATTAAGACTGGTCCTATGCCCTGTGAAGACGGTTGAAAGGACGACATAACAGGGAAGAAGTATAAGGTACAGCTATTAAACTGGCTAAAAGCTATCACGTTTAATCCCCTCGCAGGATCCCCTGAGAGCACAGTTAATAATTTTACTTTACACAATCTATACTTGAAAATTTTCAATATTCGAGCAAAATGTAAATAGATTTCAGGAATATGAAACAGAAAATTAAATTAAAGGGCTTTACAAGGATACACAATGCAATAGAACCTTGATAACAGTGGTCTCGATTAAATTATTGAAACTTCCTAGTAATGTGGATAGTCTTGATTCAGAAAATGGTTCACATAGAAAATAATTGGCGACGTTCTATCAAAACTTCTTAGTGATGTGGTGAAACAGGAAGTTACCTTTTCGGCAAAGCAGAACATGTGGAGAACGTGTACCGGGCCATGAGGTCGATGCACGTTTCCGTCAACTCCTTGTGGAACGTCATCAGAGCCTCGTCAATCGGAGGCTTCAGGTCCAGCCTTCCCCCGGTGCCGTGAGGCCTGCGACTGCCCTGGACATAACAGTCCGTGTCAAATAATGTGACCCAGTTGATCCTTAAGATTGGGTCCCCAGTTAATTATTTTAGCATCGGGGTTCCACAAGGCCTGGGCCGAGTGATTTGACATATACTATACAGCATTGGAGTGAATATTGGTTATATCAGCTCTGCTTCATTTAAGAGTCTGAAGGTATTGTGGTTGGTGTAATAAAGGTGGTGTTATAACACGAGGACATGCAAGGGTGAATGGGGGCTCTGAGACATGATTGAGGGCAGAGCCATATTGAATTCTAAATTGTTTTAACACTGAATGATTTGAAATTTGAAAACTTTAAGGACTGATATTTTGGTATATTTAGGTTGTTATTAAGAACGATGCAATTTGCAATATCAGATTTCCAAACAGGCATTTTTTTTAGTAAAGGTTTAGGAATAAAAATGCTAAGCTATAGAGAGCGGCTCACTTACAACTTATTTTGTTATGCATAATTCAACTCAACAATACAACAAAGATAGTTATGAATAAAAAAAATGTACCAGCATGACTCGTTCAAGTACTTTTGACACTACAGGAAGCACTTATACTGGCCAATAATTATTAAGATAAGTTTTACTTTCTTTTTTTAAATTATCAAGGCCTACTTTAGAAATGTGTGTTAACTGTTTTAACAGAAACTTACCTTAAACAATGATTATTACCTGCTCTGTCAGGCTTGAGCTTCGTTTGCGGTTTGAAGAGTCTTCGTTGACTAGATCCGCTGGTTTCTTCATCTGTCCTTCTTCAAATGGAACCAGAACATTAGCCCTCAAACCCTGAAAAATTTTAGGATTGAAATTGCAGCACTGTCTATTGGTATTTTAACAATATATGGCTTATATATTTTTGAAACAATAATGTATGTAAAACCCAACTCCCAATACTAATACAGTAGACGCCCTCTAGTTCGGCCACCTCGGGACCGGACCACTGGCCGGACTACGAAATGGCCGGACTATCCGGATGTGCTGTCAAATTGTAAAAGAACCCTATTAAATTCATGACCCATCTTAAAATTCAACAAAATACGTTATTTAAACATGTTTACAGTGTTTAACTGCCAAAATAAATATTTTGACGTCTCTATGTTGAACTGTGATTTTGTGTCACTCATACATAGGTACGTTTTTACTGACACTATACTGAGGATATTAAGTGAACAGAAAAACTCATTACGTACTTTAAAAACACATAAGAAATATATTTGATCAAATTAATTTACGCGTATTTCTTGAATCATAACCTATACATATTAAAAGAAATCTGTATTTTCTTTTGATATGCAAAACCTTTTTTACTCAGTTTTTGTTCCATTATCACAAATGTCTATTTATGTTTTTCACCCATTTTAGAAAACATTTTTATCAAAGTAAATTCGCATACGTACAACTTACAATTACTCGCAACGTTCACTCCCGAAAACAGTACTAATACTAAACAGCAAAAAAAAGCGCACACACGAAATCTCAGATTAAATCTTACTTAGTCCTTTGATTTAAAGGATAACAACATAGTTTGTTAGTTGAGGTCAAGAGTGTCCATCAATTACAAGCTCGCCCGTAAACTAAACTGACATAAATAGTTTATTTCTACAGCCGGAAACTTAAACATTCAGGATAAATCCTGTCGAAGATCATTACCACGCGGTGCGGCTTGGATATATGACGGATATGAGTCACCCTCCTAGGACCGGCCGGACCTTCCGGCGGCCTATCCAACCGGAGCCGAACTAGAGGGCGTCTACTGTAGTCTACAGTCCAGCATGAGGGTTCACAGGAGGGTGAAGCGACACTGATTACAATTTTATGAAAAAAAAACTCATTTAATAGGCAGTACATTTTTATTTCATTTGCCTAAAATTGTTTAGAAGAAAACAACTTGATAAAATTTAGAAAACAATTGAAAGAATATCATCTGAAGCTCTCACCTTACTCATTTGATGATTTTTGGAACAATAAAGAAAACAAAAGAGTCAAATTTATTATTTAATACTTTGAATTTAAAATTTTGAGTACCTCTATGGATTAAGTTAAAATGTAAGACAATATTCTTATTCTATGTACTTGTAAAATTTCAATGAATAAAGAATGTTTCACTTTGACTTCTTCTAGACATGCATGCCACGTTCCATGTGTGATTATTCTTAAAATTTGGCCACAAAAAGTGGCACAACACCAACCGTGATGATGAACTTGACGAAGTCCCGGCGGAAGGGCAGCCGACACTTGAGGAACCAGACGGCAATGACGTGGTGCGCTAGCGACACCGTGTAGTGGTTGTACTTGAACGGACTGGTGTAAGGCAGTGCGATGGCGAACACCGACATGTACTGGTCCACGACGAAGTTGGCGTACACCTTCGGCAGCCGGGTCAGCGCTGCGGCACAGAGAGCAATCATTGATGTGCGATAGGGTTTTTTAGAGAAAAATATCAAAGGCCCCAAGGATGGCACTGTTCCTGATGCGCTTTAATGCATTTTTGTCTTTTTGAAAAAAAATCTTGTGATTATGATCACAGTATTCAGTGAGTATTCAGTGTGTGTGGTTAAATATTCTGTCACTAAACCTGAGGGTTGCCAGTTCGATTCCTGACAGGATCGAAACTGGGTCCAGTTGCCATTTATGAATTAATGATGCTATCCAACAAAAAGTCACCATTAGATAGTAACAAGACCCAAGTTTGGATCGTTCCAAATTAAAACATTAAAAAATGGCGCTGGTGTTGAAATACAAAAAATACTAAACGGTGGCAAGTCACTAAAATGTTGGAATAAGATGTTTTGCAATTTTTTTGTTAGAAGATAAGCTTAGCAGAGAAGATCGATAGATAAAAGTATTTAAGAGAAAAAATATTGATACTGAGAAAAAGTTACAATCCTTTCCTCAAATAAATCAAATAGGAAATTTAATAGAATTTAAATTAAAAAAAAAACTTAATGCTTTATTTGGCACAGTAAGTGTTCAAGAAACTCCCTAGAGTAGAGTGAGGCTACTTGAGAAAAACCGCTTTGAAAGTGTTTTAGTCTAATGACCTAAAACCATTGCTTTATTCTACTGAAGAGTTTTTCGATGACTCACTTTCTCCTTGCTTGCCATTTGAGAGGGAATTTTAATATTTTCAATGTTTCCATGTGAAGTATCAAATTAGTGTGGTCATCAGATGATTGAACATTCCAGTCATCTGGCTCAAGTTCACAACGGAAGGTAAAGATCATTTTTTCTATTCCTTGTTGAACCTAATCCCAAGCAATATCGATTAAAAATGTTTGTTGCAACAATGTCAATGACAATAATTAATAATTAATAAAGGATGGCAGCTTGTTATGGAGAGAAAACAAGTCAAATATATAAAAAGGAATAAAGATTCCAATATCATTTAAGATAACGTAGATTGATCTTGCATCTTGATGATTTTGCAATCAGACCACTGTGACTTACTCGACAAGAACTCCAGTATGGGAATGGCGATGTAGACAGTGGCCGATATCTTGGACAGATTGAGCAGCACTTCCGGCAACAGCTTGACCATGGCGTCCCTCATCTCCAGGATACACGAGGTGAGAGCCATCACACACTGTCTGGCCGACCGCGACACCAGGCCTGCCAACATACCATAATACTCAGCTGTAATCTCGGCACTGTGCAGTTAATTATATGTCTGTGACGGATATTTCCTGGTGAGAGAAAAGGCGATCGGTTACACTGGTACACCGAACCGCAGGAAATCACGTCACGGGTTGTCAGATGCCTTGGAATCGCTCAGCTCGGACGCTGGGATAATTCCAGGGGTCGAGGATCGAAATCACAGTAGTTATCAGATATTCAAATATGAGAGCTCAGTTATATTCAACCTAGATGAAATTCAACTTGGGACAGACTAAATCTGGAAACACCTTCTAAGTAAAATGCCCTCTGCTGTTTTCCCTAGCCTGTGAGATGTTCAGAGTTAACACTAGTTACCCATAGTTAATGTTTACCCTAATCAAGAAACAACATTAAACTATTTCACTAGTGACCAGTAATTACAGGGGCAGGACAGACCTTACACTCCTGTTACACAGCAGGTTTGGACAAGACTAAGCCTGTTACAACAGCAGGAAAATCTAGGAATTAAACCAATGATAAAAATCACCAATTACTCTAAATTGGTTTAAAGAATTTGGAAAATATCCCAAAAGGAAAACTAAATGATAATCGGCACCAAGATAATTAATTTAACCAGTCTTGGTTACAGCCAAGGGATAAGCAGGATAGGTCTCGGAACCCTATCCTGCGTCACGATCAACTTTCAGAAAAGTTTACAGATCGTCTACACACAAATTCAGAAATTACACTGATGTACCTTTAATACCGAAAAGTATTGGAAGACGTCGATCGGAATCAGCTCCAAAGCACACGATCAGAAGCGGCCGGGGAAGAATTCGCAGAAGAACAGAACTCGAATTACGAACCGGTCACTTCCGAAGCGTAGGCACAAGTGTCGATCGAGGGGTTATCAGCACACCATGTGCTCACCCCTTCCGGTGATGACTCACCAGCCTTTTTTGCAGTTGATAAAGCGGCTGGTTACAAGCTAAAAAAAGCTATATCCGGGGCCACTGTTTTTCGGTCTCTGCCAGAAAAACAGCTTATTGGCGCGCTCGGCGAAAAGAAGAAGCAGCGCAGGCTCTGTCACCTGTCACCGTCTGCTCAACTCACAGAGTCGTGACGACGTCTTTTAGGTTATGTTGTTCACAACAACAACAACCGTAGTTCCGTTCGCAAATATTACGTTTCCCAAGGAAAAGATCTAATTACGTGTCCAAATAAGTGTTTATATTAGATTATAGTCGCCGTTATACGCCTCAACACTTTGCTTTCCACATCAAAACCGGCGATCGGAGTTGGCAGTTATGGAACCGACTAGGTTAGCCTTCCGATGGTGATAATTAGGGTTATAACCATCCACCCCAACACCGTGAGTTACTTAATCACTCAAAGGGTTTAAGTTAGGGAAATAGCAGTGTTTATACTGATTGCCAACACTCCCTCCATAGGCTGGACATAGGCTAGGTAGGCCTAGGCCTACTGGTCCCATGACTAGGCCTAATGAGCCAATTCTTACCCCTGTGCAAATTAGGCTCATTACATGTCCTTTGTTCGTGATTCATTTTTTTGTAATGGTGATCTTTTTTTCTACGGACATCTAGCACCACTGATTAGTAACAAGTTATTTTTTACGAATCAATGATGGCAAACTATTATAAGCAAAATTTAAAAAAATAAGTGCTGTGTTATGTGGAAAACCTTTGGAACAACTAAGGCCGAATGATTCCATTACCTTTATTATTTAGAGTTCCTCCAAAAACTTAGACATGGATCCCTTTAAAAATGTTCCTCTGGTAAAGTCTAAGAAGACATTGAAACTCAACCATCATCATTAGATTTAAACCTTCAATTTTGTCAATTTTATGTATAATCTATTGTTTGCAATGTTTAGACTTAACACTATCAAACCAGAATAGTAACAGAATGGTACCAGAATGGATAATGCATTTAAATATTTAGTTCTGAATTGTATCAACTTCCAAATTGGTATACATATAAAAGGACATTGGGTCTAAAGATCAACATTAATTGCATTAGATACTACCATTACCATGACAGAACTAAGGGACATTTCTGAACAACTTTTTTACAAAAAGCACGACGGCTTATAAGTTTATTCATGGTTATCGCCACCTGAATTGATGTAATCATTGATAAAAAAAAGGTTATGTACCTTATGACTGTCTTCAATTCATGTGTAGAAATAATGTCCACTTAAGTTTCAACATATAAAATGTCATTTTCAAGACTTGTACAAGAACTTTTTCTCATTAGTTTCATATGTAAAAAAACACACAGTTTTTTAACACATGACGACTAATGAGAAAAAGTTCTTGTACAAGTCTTGAAAATGACATTTTATATGTTGAAACTTAAATGGACATTATTTCTACACATGAATTGAAGACTGTCATAATGTATGTAACCTTTTTTTTTCATTTGGCCCTAGATTTGTAACTGTTAATACAAGAAAAGGTCTGATAATAGTTTTTGTTTCCAAGAGGAAATTGAAACAGGCAGCTGAGCGGCAGCGACTCACCGTACTCAAGACACTTTATGAGCCGTTGCTGAGGCTGTGCTCGAGCTGCTGATGGTACAAGGCCAGGGCTGCCAACACGGGGAACACGTAGCCCTGAAAGTCGGACCGTGTCAGCTTGGGCAGCTGAGTGGTGGGTACTCACTGTACTCAAGACACTTGATGAGTCACTGCTGCAGGCTGGGCTCGAGCTGCTGATGGTACGAGGCCAGGGCCGCCAACACGGGGAACACGTAGCCGTGAAAGTCGGACCGTGTCAGCTTGGGCAGCTGAGTGGTGGGTACTCACCGTACTCGAGACACTTGATGAGTCGCTGCTGCAGGCTGGGCTCGAGCTGCTGATGATACGAGGCCAGGGCTGCCAACACGAGGAACACGTAGCCGTGAAAGTCGGACCGTGTCAGCTTGGGCGGCTGAGCGGTGGGTACTCACCGTACTCGAGACACTTGATGAGCCGTTGCTGCAGGCTGGGCTCGAGCTGCTGATGGTACGAGGCCAGGGCCGCCAACACGGGGAAGACATAGCCGTGGAAGTCGGACCGCGTCAGCTTGGGCGGCGTGTTGCGTAACACCTCGGGCAGGCAGAGGCTCTTGTCGCTGACCTGCAATGTGAAAGTAAGTAAGACTTTCACACTCCCTATTGGAAGGGGTTTCAGTAAAAGGCAACTAATGAACCGCTGCAGCAAGTTGCTGGGGATGGACTCCCCTGTGGGAATTTCTCATCGAGATTTACTGGGACCAATTTTACCAAATTTTAGGAAAGGCCCTCAGACTAAGCAATTGACAGTTAAGTCTAACAGCATACAGTCTGCAACAACCACAATCTACAATAGGCCTACTAATTGCACGCAGAGTCGCCATTGAAATTCTCATGTGTAACAAATATGCCAGACCCATGGCCAATTTTCAAATCGATCTGATCAATCAATGGATGTATCTTTATTTCCAGGTTGCAAAGCAAAAGCAGGCTCCTTCCATCTTCTTGAGCCCTTATTGATGAGAAGCACACTTCAAAGACTCAAAAACTCATACAGAACATCGCAAGTGATTCAACTAGCCATAGGTCAAGGATGCTGTCATAGTCATGGTCAATTCTCTTCATTTATTTTGATGTAAAAGTGACAACAAAAATAATCACTATTTCCACAAGAAATAAATAGTGTCAATATTTCCTATAAACTTAAAGTACCATACTTATGAGCACAGCTAAAATAGATGCAGAAGTGTAACCAATTGCAATCTCTCACTAAAAGGTTTCAAACTTCAGTAATCTTCTTTAATATTTCAAACAAAGGTATTTGAAGGGTCTACTGTTTATTTGGAGGAAGTAAACTCTCACCATGGCACACAGGGTGTGGGCGAGATAATCGATGTTGTTGTCCTGCTTGGAAAGGATCAGAGCTTTGTTCTTCACAACCTGCATCACACCTTGCAATATCGGCAGCAGCACTTTCCAGTCTAAACATGTCAATATCGTGTAGTTCAGTTCTGATTCAATAGTTACAAATGTAAATGAAGAAATTAATAGGAACTTGACAAGTAACAAGTTAACTAAAATAATAAGTTTCAATCTGGAAGTTCACAACATAATCGTGACCAAATATTTCTAATGAGTGACATTTCATACACTTACCATCAAATTCAATCTAATCTTGAATTATGAGTCAACCCATCGAAAACGTTACATTAAAAACATTAAAAGTATCAACCAATTGTAATGACAAAACTATACAGTATATGGTGGTATAAACTTATGTACAAAAAACAATTCATGACAACGACTTTACAAAATTAACTGTTAAGTAAGCAAAGAAAGGCAAAATACAATGTAACTGTTAAACCGTTTAATCGTAATCGTAATAACTCTTCAATTTAACAGTGGAAAGTTTATGTTTGAAGTTCAAACATAAACTTTCCGCTAAAGAAATCTATACACTTATTTTTTTTAAAGAAATCTATACACTTATTTAATACCTTAAGGGATTTTTCATGATCAAGACTCCTCCTACATCACCTAATCAGTATTAATAATTTAGATGACCATGGAAAGAGGTCGGGGCATAAGTTTTGCAGGAAATATAATTTATGAAGGTTAGACTTATAAGAGAAGCCCCATAGTTTATTAAAGTTTTGCATTCGTCCACAAGATTTAATTTGGAAATAGAAATGTCAAGGAACAACTAATTATAATAAACTCTGTTTTATTAGCAAACTAAACGAAAAGTAGCTGCTGAGCAGCGGGTGTCCACTTATGTATGTATAAACTGAAGGGGGACATCCTTTCCTGACTCACCCAGTTCCTGACGAAGGCAGGTGACCAGCGCGTTGCAGGCCTGCGTGAGGGACACGTAGGTGATGTCGAAGGGTCCGGGGCTGGCGGGGGGTGTGCGGGGGGTCCCCACCAGCAGGTACTGGCTGTAGCGGGGGCCGGCGGGGCCCGGGTAGCCCAGCCTGTAGCTGCCGTCCACCCGCAGCCGCAGGAAACACTCCAGGATCTGCGGCCAGGAGTCACGTAAGATACGGGTAAAAAAAACGGGTGTTGGCCAACCATGAAAAAGTAAATATCGTTCACTTTCTCTTTGTCAATATTAACATTAACATTGTAGAGCATAACAAATATGATCATCCATGACTAGTTAAAATAAATTCATATGAATAGATGATTGGAAATTAAGAGAGAAATTAATATTAAGCTTAATAGAGAGTTACAGATTCAGAAAAATAAGTATCCAATTACGGTACCAAACATTGTTTTAAAAGGTTTAGGCATACTCAAATAATAGTTACAGCGATGATAACTTAATAAAGATTGTAATTCTAGTAAATACAATGAAATACGCAAGATTATTATCATTGTTTTGAAAAATTCGTGTTTCCTTCTTCTGGACATCTCTTAACAAAGACCTAATAATTTAGAGATTCTAGTTTCACTTGCAGTGATGTACTGATTTAGAGTGTGTGTAGTTTGTGTAGTTGTGTACTAGATTAAAGATGTCAACTTTATTACTGTCAATGAGTGATCAATAAGGGCGTCACAGCACTCTGGGTATCACAGTACCCTAAGCAGCTGAAATAACTGTGTTCATTAGTCATACTAAGATATTCCAAATTTTGGAGCATTCTACAGAACATGATTGAGTATAATCAAAAATTTTGTGTACCATATTTCCACAATTCATACATAATAAGTAACCCCAAACATATACAAATTAATCTTTGGGGTTACAGTTTATTGAATATTTTTTAAATTACAATTTTTAATTACAACTACTCCAGATTCAAACTTTTAGAAAAAGTTGAATTGAGTTTAGTTTAAATTGTCATTTAATCTAATTCATTTTCATGTAAAAAAAATACTATACCATCTTAAAAGAATAACAAATTTGTTATAATTTATTTGATGTTTGATTAGAACAAGCTATTGTCATACCATAAGTCTGATACTGATGACGTTATCGAACAGGGCAGGTTTCGAGTAGTGTTGCTCGACAAAAGCGACCAGCATGCGATAAGCACGAATGGCGTGTGCAGACGGCACTGTGAACATCGTACTGGTGAATATCTTTATAACTCCATCCACGGCTGTCTTCACGTCTATAGCATCGGCTTCTGACAATGGCCTCTCCTCTGTTTCAAACGCCCTCATCATCACCTGCAAAATAAAAAATAAATGTTGACAGTTAACTTAAAAAAGTTCTTAGGGAGTTTCCGATATAGAAACTGCTTAACTGTTGTCCTACAAAGTGGAAAATATGCAAAGGTACATTGTAAAGCCATTATAGATTATAGACTACTATTTTATGGAGCTCTGGTTAACTCAAGCTGACAAAATTATTTAAATGATCCCTCCTAAAATACAATGTTAGGCCTAGTTTTAAATCCCCGGTTTCCTAGACACTAAATTAATATATATTTCTTTTTAATATAGCCAATTAACTTGCTTTTAATAACCTGATACACAACAGAGTATAAGGCAGAGTTTAATAAAAATATTTTATAGAAAGTTTTGTATAAATCTCGGAGTCTTCTTCACCTTTTGTAGCAATATTTTGAAAACAAATCCAAGAAGTTTATACTACAACTTTTGGGGGTTAATTGATTAATCATCTTACTCAGAATGACCTTATAGACAAATTTAAAAAAAAAACTCACATCAGGCATTTATTTATTACATAGATTGGCCAAGGAGTGTGATTTGTCAACAATGAGAATGATTTATTTTGCATTATAATACTTGAAAACGAATGCCAATTTACATAAAAAATCATCCTTTTTACAAAGCAGTTGTGGTATTTTTTCCTGCACCTGAGCAGCAGTTGTACCAACCTTCTCGAGTATGTCAAGCAGGTCGAGGAAGCGCTTGTTGTCGCTGGAGGAGCCCAGACACAGGTCAACCACCAGCGCGGCGACGGCGTTGCGAACCGTCACGTCCTTCTCCTGGTCCACGTGTTCCAGGTGCGGCAACACGACACACTCCAGCAACTCCTCCTCGAAATGGAATCTGTTTCAAGCAACAGCTTAAGTTGTTATGACTCACCACCAAAATAGTAGGCAATGCTATAATCCAACTTTCAATGGATTTGGCAGTTGAAAAAAAACCCTTAACTTGGGTATAAGTTTAATTCAGAGCTCACCACATTGATCCTGGGAAAATTATGTAGCTTTTCTCATCTGTTACTTATTATAGGAATTTATTTAACCATTTCATATGAATTAGCTGGTTTTTCCAGTTTCATGGCTTTCATGAACACAGCTTTCATTTTATTCTGTACTCATTTTTCATTCATAACCTATGACATACTTTGTATTTATTCAAATACCCCATGTGTGTGGTCAACTTGACATTATAACTTGTGGTAATCTAATACGTATAGATATGGGGCCACAAAATAGTCAGAATGAAATGGACAGGGTAAGATAATTAAATGTCTGGTTATTTTTTAAATTACAAAATTTTGTAAATTTTTTTTTCAAGAAAGAGGAATGCTTTATGCGCGTACCTCAAGGGACTCCCTCTCAGATATTGTTCAAGGTTAACCACTAAACCACCTATGGAACCGTGGGGAAAAAGCAGGCTCAAACTCTTATCGGACAACTTCAGCACTGGTCAGCGTGACTTAGGCTCAGGGAGTAACATAACAGTTCCAGGAAACTTAGAGGTTTCCTGCACCCGCAGTCTGATGACCTAAGCATCCCTTGTCTCACTTTCGCTTAAAAACGGATTGCACGAATAGCGCGTCCGCTCTCCAGGGGTCTTCTTTGGGGAGCATCGTCCCCACAACGAAGTCTGAGGACAGATCACCAACTGCAGAGACTAGCCTCCTCCTGTCTTCAGCAAAACCGCTGCACCGAAAGAAGGTATTATGAGCATCATCCACCTTCTCGGAGCAGGGCCTACACTGAGGTAACTCACCTTTCCCCAAAAATCTTTATATAAGTTTGCTATTCTTTACTGTAATAAAAACAATTAGCCTTAGAATAAGCAGCCGAAATTTCCTAAACTGAACGGACCTGTTAGCCTGGACGACGGAGGACAGCTGGACAGGTGCTGCACTGTACTGTACTGTACTGTACTGACCTGTTGGCCTGGACAACGGAGGACAGCACGTCCAGCGCCCGCAGTCTGATGCTGGTGCGAGGCTCCTGGTGCAGGTACAGATCTATTCAGCCCAGATGTCCTGTGGGATGCGCATGCGCAGTGAAGATTTCCCCTATCGCAAGTCTCAGTACAGTCAAATTTCGAAATAACTCATGTGTCAAAACATATGATTCTTTGTTTGCTACAATATTTGTAATTTTGTTGTAGGCCATGTGAAATTTAAATTGACTATACACAACCGATGAAGGAAAAACAGTGGTGGGAGTATTCTCCATCTCTCTTGCACTTCCACCCCTACAAGACTTCCTGGCTGAATAGATCTGTATCGGTCCAGCAGACTGTGCAGCTTGCCCAGCCAGTCGTGCTGTGTGGGCACGATGGAGCGACGGGTACTGCACTGTACTGTACTGTACTGACCTGTTGGCCTGAACGACGGAGGACAGCACTTCCAGCGCCCGCAGTCTGATGCTGGTGCGAGGCTCCTGGTGCAGGTATCGGTCCAGCAGACTGTGCAGCTTGCCCAGCCAGTCTTGTTGTGTGGGCACGAAGCGACAGGTACTGCACTGTACTGTACTGTACTGACCTGTTGGCCTGGACAACGGAGGACAGTACGTCCAGCGCCCGCAGTCTGATGCTGGTGCGAGGCTCCTGGTGCAGGTATCGGTCCAGCAGACTGTGCAGCTTGCCCAGCCAGTCGTGCTGTGTGGGCACGATGGAGCGACGGGTACTGCACTGTACTGTACTGTACTGTACTGACCTGTTGGCCTGGACAACGGAGGACAGTACGTCCAGCGCCCGCAGTCTGATGCTGGTGCGAGGCTCCTGGTGCAGGTATCGGTCCAGCAGACTGTGCAGCTTGCCCAGCCAGTCTTGCTGTGTGGGCACGATGGAGCGACAGGTACTGCACTGTACTGTACTGTACTGACCTGTTGGCCTGGACAACGGAGGACAGCACGTCCAGCGCCCGCAGTCTGATGCTGGTGCGAGGCTCCTGGTGCAGGTATCGGTCCAGCAGACTGTGCAGCTTGCCCAGCCAGTCTTGTTGTGTGGGCACGATGGAGCGACAGGTACTGCACTGTACTGTACTGTACTGACCTGTTGGCCTGGACAACGGAGGACAGCACGTCCAGCGCCCGCAGTCTGATGCTGGTGCGAGGCTCCTGGTGCAGGTATCGGTCCAGCAGACTGTGCAGCTTGCCCAGCCAGTCGTGCTGTGTGGGCACGATGGAGCGACGGGTACTGCACTGTACTGTACTGTACTGACCTGTTGGCCTGGACGACGGAGGACAGCACGTCCAGCGCCCGCAGTCTGATGCTGGTGCGAGGCTCCTGGTGCAGGTATCGGTCCAGCAGACTGTGCAGCTTGCCCAGCCAGTCGTGCTGTGTGGGCACGATGGAGCGACGGGTACTGCACTGTACTGTACTGTACTGACCTGTTGGCCTGGACAACGGAGGATAGCACGTCCAGCGCCCGTAGTCTGATGCTGGTGCGAGGCTCCTGGTGCAGGTATCGGTCCAGCAGACTGTGCAGCTTGCCCAGCCAGTCGTGCTGTGTGGGCACGATGGAGCGACAGGTACTGCACTGTACTGTACTGTACTGACCTGTTGGCCTGGACAACGGAGGACAGCACGTCCAGCACCCGCAGTCTGATGCTGGTGCGAGGCTCCTAGTGCAGGTATCGGTCCAGCAGACTGTGCAGCTTGCCCAGCCAGTCGTGCTGTGTGGGCACGATGGAGCGACAGGTACTGCACTGTACTGTACTGTACTGACCTGTTGGCCTGGACAACGGAGGACAGCACGTCCAGCGCCCGCAGTCTGATGCTGGTGCGAGGCTCCTGGTGCAGGTATCGGTCCAGCAGACTGTGCAGCTTGCCCAGCCAGTCTTGTTGTGTGGGCACAATGGAGCGACAGGTACTGCACTGTACTGTACTGTACTGACCTGTTGGCCTGGACAACGGAGGACAGCACGTCCAGCGCCCGCAGTCTGATGCTGGTGCGAGGCTCCTGGTGCAGGTATCGGTCCAGCAGACTGTGCAGCTTGCCCAGCCAGTCGTGCTGTGTGGGCACGATGGAGCGACAGGTACTGCACTGTACTGTACTGTACTGACCTGTTGGCCTGGACAACGGAGGACAGCACGTCCAGCGCCCGCAGTCTGATGCTGGTGCGAGGCTCCTGGTGCAGGTATCGGTCCAGCAGACTGTGCAGCTTGCCCAGCCAGTCTTGCTGTGTGGGCACGATGGAGCGACAGGTACTGCACTGTACTGTACTGTACTGACCTGTTGGCCTGGACAACGGAGGACAGCACGTCCAGCGCCCGCAGTCTGATGCTGGTGCGAGGCTCCTGGTGCAGGTATCAGTCCAGCAGACTGTGCAGCTTGCCCAGCCAGTCTTGCTGTGTGGGCACGATGGAGCGACAGGTACTGCACTGTACTGTACTGTACTGACTTGTTGTTCTGGACGACTGAGGACAGCACGTCCAGCGACCGCAGTCTGATGCTGGTGCGAGGCTCCTAGTGCAGGTATCGGTCCAGCAGACTGTGCAGCTTGCCCAGCCAGTCGTGCTGTGTGGGCACGATGGAGCGACGGGTACTGCACTGTACTGTACTGTACTGTACTGACCTGTTGGCCTGGACGACGGAGGACAGCACGTCCAGCGCCCGCAGTCTGATGCTGGTGCGAGGCTCCTGGTGCAGGTATCGGTCCAGCAGACTGTGCAGCTTGCCCAGCCAGTCGTGCTGTGTGGGCACGATGGAGCGTGACAGGTACGTGATCAGCCGCATCACCGAACTCTCCTGGCCAACAACAAACTTGTTACATTTAATGATTGTTTTTAGGAAAGGCTATGGTCCATGATTTCAATTTTAGGAATTGAAGGTTAAGGGAATAAGGTTTCCTTCTAAAGAATTCAGCTAGGCCTAAGAACACACTAGGTAACTGGGCCCAAAAAAATGGGTAGGACAACTCATCCCATTGAGAGACCACTTCAGGTCTCTAAAAACCTACACACACATTCCCCATGTCATTCTGATGGAGAATGTGAAAAATTACATAAGTAGCTTATGATTTGTTTAAGTATGATTTTAAGCATTTAAAATTTGCCGAGTATCCAGATCTGCAGCAACAGGAATATCTTTCATAATTAATATTTTGTGTTTATGCTGCCCAGACCAAACTCCGTGACACCTGAATGCCTTGTTTAATTTTATTTTGAAGATGGCACAAAACTTTTAAGGTTTAGCATGACTATTGAAAAGCATTGAATTGAAAAGCATCGGGCGTATTAGGGCCAAACTGTTGGCTATCTTGAAAGCTAGGAGGTGGAAGACTAAAATAATTTGGGAATTGCTTTCCCTTAAAATTCTACTTAGGCCTAACTTGTCATAACTGGCCATCACGGGACCGAGCCTAGGCTGGATAACGATTTGGTAGGATAATGCAACCTATTATGAAAGCAGTAATATTGAGCAGTAATGAATTGAGTCCAAATGAGTCCAAAGTAAAGCTTCGATAGTCTTTTTTGGTTATTTAAAAAATACAGACATTAGTAAAACCAATAAAACACATCACTTTTTTTAATGCTATTGATCTCGTTTCACCCATAGTATTGAATGAATTTTAAATTAAATCATTTCCCTATTCAGTAGTACTTTTTACTGCAACAGCTTTCATTGGTGTTTGTGTGCCTACCATACAAAGAGACTTGACAAAACAAAAATAATTAAATGACCCACTTTTTGAGGTTACAAGCTTAACGAAAAGTGTATAAATACAAATTATTGGCTCAAGTTCATATCGCCATACCAGGGCGAATATGACTTGCCCAGACATTCAGCAAACATTTTGCAGTATTAAACCTGATGAGAGTGATGTAGAACGAGTCACACCAAACTTAACAATACACACTCGCATTTACCTGGATCATCCTAACTGTTGGTACCCAACTGAAGCCGTAAACAAATAGAGAGATATCCAAGAAAGAATCAGAGGAACTGCACGTCTACAAGGGTGAGAAACACGTTTTGATGTTGGCTTCTGAGAAACAGCCATTTAAACTGAGGACTGGTAAAACCGAGGCCAGATATGAAGGGGCTCTAATGTACACCAGTACTCTTAAAAAACTTCACTAATGATGTTTAATAAAACTGCACCAAATAACTTCACAAGAAATGTGGAAGAAACTAATCAACGGAAGCTCACCGGACGGACAGAGGAGCACCGTTCGATCAGCTGGAAGACAGTTCTGACCGAGCCGTTGAACTGACCGAGCTCAATCAGCTGTTCGATGGTGCACATCGCTTCGTGGAGGTAAGTCGTCGTGTGCAGAGGAACTGCCTCGTTTGGGTGGTTTTCTGTAATATAAATGGGAGAATTATATCACACTGATTTAATACCAGTTTACACAATCCAACATGTGAGGACAAAAATGGGTAATAGTGTCACTATAATCAGTGGCCCACGTTTTTACTTTAATAACTGCGTTTTACTATTTCATTCTGTTACTTTGTTCTTACTAGGGTATGTCGAATCCAAATCTCGAATCCAATGAATCCTAAGAAAATATTTGAATCTGAGATTTGATTAACGAGATTCGAGAATTGAATTCGGGTCTGCCAACAGAATTACGCCATCATGGCGTAATTTTGTTAAGTGTTGTTTTTATTTTTAGTTTTCCCCTTTGTTGTTTTTGTTGTTAAGTGTTGTTACACTTTCCTTGTTAAGTGTAAGAAAGGGCCATGTGGCCCTAACTTTGCATGGTTAAATAAAGAATTTTCATTTTTTCATTTTTCATTTCATGGCGCTGACATGCTGCCAGATCTGAACAGCCAAACTCGGTCTCAAGGTCATGGCTTGAATTACGTTCTAGTCGATAGATGGAATATTAAATGAATTTCAATGACTAATAATTGAAAAATTCATTATTCATAAGTAGATATTTTTATCTATCGTCATGATATGATTTAAAAAGTAAATATGAATTACGAAATACGATCTCAATACCAATGTCGGTGGTTTTGAGAATCGACTAAACAACTATGAATAAGAAAGAACGAAAAATGAATAAAAGAACAAAACCCAACCTTTCTATACTAGAGAAACAGTTTAACACATCAGCGTACACAAAATTATGGTACGGTACAAAAATATCGTATGCACGCCTTGGACGTTCATTAAGTCCAGTAATAATTAGGCGCTATATCTATCACCAAAATGTTTTACATCTATCACCACAATGATTACTGCAACAAGAACAATTATACAACAATTATACTTATATTTTTAAGAATGAATGGTTACCGATGTGCTGGATGATGGACTCCATGATCGCCAGCAGTATGGTCCAGGTGGGGTCAGCCAGCTGCAGGCCGTACTTGTTGACGAGTCTGTGGACGGCCTGCATCACTTCATACACCACCGTCGGGTGGTCGCTCTGCACAGCCTGCGACGACAAACAGAAGCACTTGAACTCCGTGACCAACCACAATACTTAGACGATCTTCACCGATGATGACTCGGGAATGAAACCCCCCACTTAGACAACAACTACAAGGCGCCGACGAAAGGTAGTAACCGGCGTGATAGGGCATTCCCAAAAGTCAACAACACACCTGACGATACGACCAGTCCAGATGAGAACGAAAACAAAATTCGTGGACCTCCTGCCGTGGGTCCCCGGGAGGCAATCTCCCGGCATTGGTAACAAAACGGCATAACACTAGACTAAGAAGGAGATAGAGGGAGCAAGTAGGGAGAGAGATGGAACGAGATAAAGAATGGTACTAACAACCAAAGAAAAAAACCAAAGGAAATAGAAAAAAATAATAAATAAAAAATAATAAAATAACTATAGAAATAAGGAACAGGCAACACAGGAGGACGTGTAGAAAGAGAAGGAAAAGTATAACTCTGTGTATGCCGAGAGAGGAAAGGATAAGATGGAAATTAAAAAAAAAATGCGGCGACAAACACCAAACTCGTCAAATTTGTATGCACCGTTGTATTAACCACTAAGCTCAGAAAATTAACCACAATACTACAGAAGACTATAGTTCAACACTTAATGTACTATGAGGGTGTCGAAGTATCAAAATGTCGAACTATAGGGAGTATGTGATATGAGATTTCACATTGATAAAAGCATTAAAAATAAAGGTATTACATGTTAATCTCCTAAATTTATTAAATACCATTAACCTAAACATCAAAGCTATTTTACTAACTTGTATCATAATATAGGTTCCTGTAAATATCACTTGACAAAATACTTGGGAGTCTTAGAAAGTTTGTTGAACAATACAGAGTGTCAAAGTATCGAGTGTCGAACTTGTGTTGTATCATATGTGTTTTAGAACATGTGATATTTTTATCTTGATTTAGTTTTGTTTGTTGATAAACAAGTTGTTATTTTTAAGTTCACTAAATCAAGTATTTTTCTTGTTAAGTTATATTTTTATAGCGTCACGATAACGCTACAGAACTATCGAGAGTCTATTGTACAATCATTATGGTCCTATTATGATTGAAAAGTAAACAAAAAACAAATCAAAATGTTGTTAAGTGCCTCAGGTGCTGTTGACACATGTTAAATAATAAAAACATTTTTTTTGTGAATTAGTTTGTTTTGAAAGGAGGGATAGTTTTCACCAAATCAATCGCTTATGCAGTGTTAAGATCAACTGGTCAAAAGTCACACGGGGTCAAACTATTCGCACTTATTGTATTAGTCTAATCTGACACTAATACAATCTCCAGGGCCGGCCCAAGGGGGAGGCCTGGGAGGCCTCGGCCTGGGGCGCCGGCTTGGGGGGGCGCCGACTCAGGGGCGCAACCGCGCAACAGCCGGTCTAGTCTAGAAGCCACGGTAACTAGAATAGATTCTAGTTACCGTGCTAGAAGCGACGTGAGTGGCGGCCCGGGAGTGGAAACAGCCGGTGGCAGCGCCCCCTCCTACATTTCCCCTCCCGCGCCGCGCCGCCGCGCCCCACTCCCACTTTTCCCCTCCCGCGCCGCTTAGTCAGTGGGTCAGTCACCTTCACATATCGTTGTGCGCTTTGCCGCCAATTTCGTGTTGTGGGCGATAGTTTTTCTTGTGTATTGTTTTGAGTGACTAGTGTTTTGAGTGAGTTAAGCATGTAGGAAGTGCTGTAATCGCTTTACTGACTCTTAGTCCCATACTTTATATTTAGCAAGCTTAATAAGTTATTTAATCGGTAAATTTATAACACAACCTCAAATTTCTTACTTTACATACCGACTTAGGCTTGACTGATGCTTGTAAAATGTCATCTAAGCCATCTGGTGCGCAATATCGGAAGAGAAAAGCCAAAGCGGAAGCAGATGCAAAAGCAAGTGCGAAGGTACTTTGTGGCTTTTTATCTCATGCTAGTCAAAGTGAACCTAACAAGGACAGTTTAACAGCTCGTTCGGCTCCACTAACCCATACTGCCACTGGCAGTGACGATAATTATCCTCAAGTTCAAGAGAGTACCGACAGAGAACACGGAGAAAATCTTGAAACTACTGTAAGTATTGTTGACGACAACACTGTTGATGAACTTATTGCAGACAATGTAGACATTTCCACTGCAGTGGAATTTGATTTGAACGACATTGGAAAATGGCCTACACTTACATCATCTATTAGGGACGAACTTATTAGAAGAAGACCACATGAAATAGTTGGGCCCGATTCAAGATTTCCTCTTGATGCTGAAAAAGGTGACAACTCTAAAGAAAGGAGGAAACATAGAAAATTTTTGTTATTTAATTGTAAAAGAAAATTGTCAAACAATGAAATCTCAAGCCGGACTTGGCTGCAATACTCTGATGAAAAAAAACAGTGTGTATTGTTTTTGTTGTAAGTTATTTGGCAACAGTGAATCACAGTTAGCTGGAAATGGTATAAATAATTGGAAAAACATTGGAAGATATTTGGCACAGCACGAAGTTTCAAGTGAACACTTTTCTAATTATGCCAAATGGAAGGATGCAGAAAAAAGTTTACTTGAAGACAAGGGAATTGACGCTGAACTTCAAAAAGCAATGAAGCGAGAAGTAAATCACTGGAAATGTGTGATGGAGCGTTTACTCGATATAACAATGTTTTTGTCTGAACACAACCTAGCATTTAGAGGTAATAAAGATGAGCTATTTTTAAAAAAACAATGGGAACTTTTTAGGCCTTGTTCAACTTATTGGAAAGTATGACCCAGTAATATCTGAGCACATACGTAAAATACAAAGTAAAGAAATTCATTATCACTATCTCGGAAAAACAATCCAAAATGAGCTTATAAACCTTCTTGGAAATAAAGTTAAAGAGGAAATTGTAAATAGTGTTAAGGAAGCTAAGTACTTCTCAGTCATTTTAGATTGTACACCTGATGTTAGTCATCAAGAACAACTATCCTTCACGGTTAGATTTGTAAAATGTTACAAAGAACAAGTTGAGGTAAAGGAACATTTTTTGTCATTTCGCCCAGTTTCTGACACAACAGGAGAAGGGCTCACAAACTCTCTTCTAGAAGAAATTAACATGTATGGGCTTGATATGAACAACTGTAGAGGGCAGGGTTATGACAATGGCGCTAATATGGTTGGAGAAAACAAAGGGATTCAATCGAGAGTATTGTCTCAGTTTCCAAGAGCTTTTTTCAACCCATGTGGATGCCACTCGCTCAATTTAGTTATTGCCCATGCTGCAACATCATCTGTAAAAAGTGTTTCTTTATTTGGAGTTATACAAAGACTGTTTGTGCTGTTCTCGTCTTCAACTAAAAGATGGAAAATAATTCAGGACACTGGCATTGCTATGACACTAAAGGAAGTTTGTGAGACTAAATGGGAGTCTAGAGTAAACAGCCTCAAGTCAGTACGATATCATATGTCAGAAATATGTGAGGCTTTTTATCTTCAATGCAAGAAGAAGTAAATGACCCTAAGGCTACATCAGAAGCTAAATCATTAGAAACTCATATAGCCTCTTATGATTTTATTTTAACATTAATAGTATGGTATGACATATTATTTCAAATCAATCTTGTCAGCAAGAACATGCTTTAACATTAATAGTATGGTATGACATATTATTTCAAATCAATCTTGTCAGCAAGAACATGCAGAAAGTTGAAACTGACTTGCCTGCGGTAGTGGCCAAATTGAAGAACTGTAAAGACTTTTTGGAAAATTACCGTGAGACTGGTTATGGAGGTGCTGGTACAACCGCAAAAGAAATTGCTGATGAGTTAGGAATTGAAGCAAAGTTCAAACAACCCAGAATACGCAAGAAAAAGGCTCATTTTAGTTACGAAAGTTCAGACCAAGTCGAAGCCTTAGCAGATTCAGAAACCAATTTTAAAGTTAATGTATTCTACCCAATAATAGACAATGCTTTGGGTGCCATTCAAGAAAGATTTTCTCAGCTTCAAACCCACAGCAATGATTGGGAGTTTATGTATGATATTAGAAACTTACCCGAGTCAGATTCTCTCAAAACTAAATGTTTCAATATTGAAAAAATTCTAACAGACCCTAACCCTAACGAAATGGATGTCAATGGCAGAGAGTTGCATGATGAGCTCATACACCTGCAAGCTCTTTTGAAAAACACTGATGTGTCATCTCCACAACAATGTCTGACATATTTAGCTAACAACGGTATGATTGACGGTTTTAGCAATGTATGGATTGCTCTAAGAGTATTGCTAACAATGCCAGTATCCGTGGCGAGTGGAGAACGCAGCTTTAGTAAGCTAAAGCTAATAAAGACGTATCTACGCTCAACAATGACACAGGAGCGTTTGTCATCATTGGCAATTATATCAATAGAAAACGATGTTGCCAAGAATCTAGACTTTTCTGCTGCAATAGGGACATTTGCAAATTCCAAGACCAACAGAGGGAAATTTAAATGAGACAAGATATTTAAAAACAAAGGTGTAATGAAGTAAAATAATTTATAAACAAGGACATTATAAACAAGTACTGTTTAATATTTTGTAATACAATTATAAACAAATATACGATTCGAGCATAATGATAGATTATTGAATGCAATCATTTTTTAATCAACCCCCTTGCAAACACAGAAAATGTATTAAAGTTTTTCATTACTGAAAATACATTAAAATAAATTAAACTGTTTTTAACTGTTTACAAAATACCCTACCATTATTTTTATATAGTCTACATCTTTTAAAGGGGGGGGGCGAAAATCTTTGGGTTGGCCTCCTACCAGTAAAATGGTTGGGCCGGCCCTGACAATCTCAGCTATGGATTGTTTTCAATAGCAAGACAACAGATATTTCACTGTTGTACCCTAGCCATTTCAGGAGAAAACCTTTGAAGGTAAGGTTGTAAAATCTTTGTTTTGTGAAGTAAATAGCTTAATACTGCGTAGAATGACAAACAATGTATAGTTCAAAAAGTCACTTACTGGATATAAATATTTAAGATATTGATATAGATCATGGGCACAGATTATATTTAAAGTTACTTATCGTAGCTCAGTCATTTTTCACATTGTGGAAATAAATAACAACTGATTACCATATTAGTACTGTTTTGAATTAATGAAATTAAGGACGAAAGGGAAATTTCTAGTCCTGTTCATATTGAAATTCAGTTGTTTGATCTTAGTGTAGATAAAAAAAAGCATTAATTGCTATACTTATGTTAGGAAAAGTATCAAATTATACAACATAGTTGATATCCGTTAGTTATAACTGACCATCTGGAAGGAAGGCAAGACGGAGGTGTGGGTCGCCTTGAGCTTGTCGACTCGCTTGGCCGACCACAGCGCCATGGTGATGTGGAACACGGCGCCGCGCAGCAGCTGCGGATCCGACTGCAGCTCCGGCGACTGCAGCAGACGCACCATGCAGTACACGCCCGAGTGGCCCATGTGCGTGCCCAGCAGGTTCCGCATTATCTGCACAAACACAGACGTACAAACTGCGGTTAGAGGGAGTGCATAAGTTTGCAATCAGAGTATAACAATTCTGCTGCACCATAACAACATCTGCAAAAAGAGATGTGCAAAATCATTCATGGGATTTTGCCCGTTAGGCCCTAAAATACATTTAAATCTTGTAACTTAATTTTTTATCAGTGCTATTCAAGATTAAACATGTAGACCTACAAGAAATCTTTTTCAGTTTTCAGCTTATACAATGAAAACCAGAAGTTGGTCTGATGAGCTTTGGCTGGACATAAAATTAATGGTACAATAACATGTCAGGGTGATTTTAGCGAATTTCCCCTATAGGGAAGAAGCTATTACCGTAGGTCTCATGGTAAGACCTAAGCCCGAGACCACTATAACTTTTCGTTTTGGTGCCCCCAGAAGTCAAAAACACTATTCGTTCAAATTTCTAGATATATATATGTGTCTGTAAGCACGATAGCACTCGCAAAAATGGTCCGATTAGAATGAAATTTGGCACAGACGTGTAAAGTAGTTATTATTCGGACGAGTTCGAAAACCAGCCGGATCGGACCATCGGAAAGGGGGGTAGGGGGGGATAAACCCCCAAAAAGTGGGTTTTTTTGAGTTTTTTATATAGAAAAATAAAAATAATCCAATTTTTGTTGGCACCATTGAATTCAGCTCAAAAAAACAAACAATTTAGTACTTTGAATCACTGCTCTATGTTCATTGGTTACCGAGATATTGAAAGTGGTAAACACAGTACGTTGTCCCAATGTTAACCTTATGGGAAATAAGTAAAATTCTATATCTCGGTTATTTCTCAACATATCCACATAAAACTTGGTAAATAGCTTCTTCTAGTTCAGATCTACTACATAATGAATTAAAACCATCCAGTTTTAATATACCTGTAGCAGCAAACCTGCATACTCATTCCCCATGTTATTCTTATGGGGCTTACCAAAACATGTCAAATCTCGCTATGTAGGATTGAAATATGTTGCTTTGCACTGGAAATTCGCTGAGTATGCAGGTCTGCTGCAACGGGGGTATTTAACTTGAACTCATCTGAACACTTATTAAACTAATTAAAAAGAGTACAAATTCTACAGGCTAGCCAAACTAATTTTATATGTCTACAGGCATGGCTCGAAACAAATTTCAGTTCCTAGACAGAATTAAGATCTTATTATTTTTACGAGCCTGGCTTGAAATGTGAAAACTAATGTGACAAACTACATGAAAATAAATAAATAAAAAAAACCCACCTTCCAGCTCTGCACGCAGTAGGCCTCATTGTTGACAGTACGGCATAGACAGCTGATGTAGACGGGCAGTGACTGGCGGGGGAGGGTCGAGTAACACACGACGGTGTCCAGCACTTGGAGACACTCGAGCACCGTCTGCGTGTCTTGGCACTTCATCGCCATCATGCTGATGTTACTGCGAAAGAAACCGGGAAAGATGTCAAATGATCCTACACAATACTGTGCAGGTAACCATGATTGAAATCCCATTTCTGCCTCAAAGATTAGGCCTACTAAAAAACCAAATGGGATAAATTATAAATTTCAAGTAGTAAAAATGATCGGTAGCTTGATTGATATTGGTATGTCTACAGACCAAGAGAAGTCACATTGAACCAATTGTATTATTTTGATCAAACTTAACAATGATATGTAATGATAACATTTTTGAATTTTTCATAATTTTAGATTGTGGATGATTCTATCTAACACCTATAAGTTTATTGTTGTCAGAATATTTCATTAATTGTCGTATAATTAATTATAGTAACCCATAGGGCCTATTCAAAAATATTCCAGGGATATTTAGGAAATTGATAGGAAAGCAGGCTCACCTTTAAATAAGTCCACAGAACACATAAAGTTCACAACAAGTTTGGCAATTTTTGTGGTCACTGACCACTTTATCAACCACTAGAGAAATCGCTATGTGTTATATGTGTTCTGTGGACTTATTTAAAGGTAAGCCTGTTTTCCTTTCAATTTCCTAAAAATTCCTGGCAAATGCCCTATCCTTCACTCGATATTCCAGGGATATTTTTTTTAATAGTCTCTACTTTAAAACTTAAGAGTGGCAGAGTCAAAAGCAAAATTACTAATTAATGTTATAAGAACAACAAATTGATTTCATTATTAGAGATTGAAATAGGCCATGTTTTTATAATCCAAGAAACATCCAAAATAAAATTTCAAATATCCATATTAGCAGATATATTAATGAAGTCATGATAAGGGGCAGATTCTTGATGGGAGTTAGGTTCATACTGATAACAAATTAATACTACTAAAACTCACTGAACAAAACCATGAAGTATGTCCTCATCAATGTAGGCAGCGTTGTACTTGATGAGGTTGACCAGTATATGAAGGAAATCTATTTCACGATCGGCCGTGACGATCTGCCCGATCCACTCCAACAGGAATGGGCCAATCTCCTCCTCCAGGTACGCGATGTTGCGTCCCCCCTCCACGAGGCTCATCAGCAAGTCCAACCTGGAAATTATAACCAATGTAACACGGAAAAAAGGTAAAAGATATCAATGATTTTTAAAATAAGGTTAACCATAGTGAAAAACAGACACAAAACTTGTGTCATTAAAATGGGCAGGATCATTTAGGTTTTATGTCGCATTGTTATGTTGTGTAGAGCAGGGGTGGAGATGATAAATGAGGGTTTATATGTCTTTTGGGCTATTTGTTTTTACTTTCAAACATCTAAAATTGAATGAATAAGTTTAACTTAGCCTATTCAAGAAAATTGGTTGTTAGTAAATATTTGAATGCAAACAAAGTCCGAAAATGTGACCACCTGCAGCGAAAGTGATTTTGGTGTAAGTGAATTTCTGGATGATTCACAACAAATCAGATAATGCATGAAGCGTGAAATTTGAGTATGCGTCATCTGAGCACCTTCGATTAGGACTGAACTGTGTTTGCTGCTGTTTCAAACATCGGTCACACTGTGGGAAATTTCATGTTTTCCCAGCTGCTCCTTTGCTTGCATTTTTGCTTATTGTAACTAAGCCTATGGAAACAATACATTACTAACCTTGGTCCTACATCCTCAGGATTGGGGTGTGTTTTAACAAGCTTGAAGTAATGAACCCTCTGAATGCCAAGACGCTCAGCTTGTCCCTGCACTAGGCACCGAAGGAAGTGGAATGCTAAGTGTCGATGCTCTCTAGGCACAGAATCGGCCAGCAGATCTTTCACACAATGCCACAGCTTTTTAATTGCTTCCTGAAATTTTAGGTTTTAAAAGTTAATGAATTAAATGTTTAACATTTTTGTAGTATAGAAAAATATTAGATAGGCCTCTGACCTTTTTTACAAAAATATACTATTTTAAAAATAGTATATTTCATTACTAGGGCCATAACTTAAGTGACGCTTTTTTTCGTAAAATGTCAAGTTTTTACCTAGCCTGTTATTGGAAACATTCCACTACTTGATTCAAAAAAAGGTCAGTAAATTTTGACTTTTTTAAACTAAACAATTTACAAAGGTAAGCAAATTATGAGTGGGTAGGTTATATAGTTTCTGCACCTGAATTTCTACAAATCAAGCACTGTCTAACTGTGACCTTTAGTTTAGGGAGTGTATCATAAACTTAATGCTCAATGACAAACTGCATCTGGTCCCAATTCAACATAAGCACATAGTTGTATCCCACTTGGATATGCTGGCCTCTTAGAGTGACATCAAATATAGAATGAAAGAAGCAGTGACGGATCTAGGGGGGGGCAGCGGGGGCACCTGCCCCAGGCGCCGGCCAGTAGGGGGCGCCAGCGGCGCCCCAACTGGCTGGCTGCGGTTGAGTAAAAATTGAAAAAAATATTTAAAGTAAATTTTTTCGTTTCGCGGCCGGCAAATCTCTCAGTAGCATCACTGCAGGAAAATCTCTGTCACATAGCGGCCGTCAAACCTGTTTCTGTTTTCGTGACCGTCACATTTCTCGTTGTTTCATGGCAAGAAACCCGCTCGCTCGTTTCGCGGACGGAGAATAGCTCACTCGTCCCGCGGCCGAAAGAGCGCTCGCTAATTTCGTAGCCGGAAATCACCTTTTGCGGCCGGCAGATCTCTTGGTCGTATAATGGACGACGATTCTTCCGCTCTTTTCGCGGCCGTCACATCAATTGGCCATATCTTGAACAGATAATCAGTCATTGCTGGCAGGCATATTTCTTTGTTGTTTCACTGCCGACAAGTATTTCGTCATTTTTTTGCAAGACCATATTCAAGCCGAAAAATCTGTCGTTTAGAGCACGGCTGACACATATCTGTCGCATTGAAACTACCGCTCGCCCTTTTTCTTGGCCTGTTACACCTTTCGCGGTTGCATCGCGGCTGACAAATCGCGGTCGTATAAACTACGGCCAGTAAACCTCTCGGTCGTATTGCGGTCGGAAAAAATCGCTCACTGTTTCTGTGACCGCAGTAAATCTCTTGGTCTCATTGCGGCTTTTAAATATGTTGGGACATATCGCGGCCAAAAAATCTCTCGGTCGCATTGCGGCCATCAAATATTTTACTTTACATAGATTGCTGAGCTCAAGTATTCGTTTTTGGAGGCAACATGGGTGATTTCACTGGTTGGGAATTGTGTTGAAATAGTTGGGAAAGGTCAAAAAAAAGTCGGAAGTTTCATGTGAAATCTGGTAGACACCTTGCTTTGGTTTTACAGATGTTTAACAGCGGCTGGAATTTCCCGGTCATATTGGCAATAACAACTCTTGGTTAGACTGTATCGTAGCCTATGAACATTGGTTGTAAAAAATCACAAGAACCATAAGATAAAATCATATAATGATATACGGAACGAGATAATTGCTCATCCATCACATCAAAGGCACATTAAAAATATAATACATTTCTAGTGTTTAGTGCCCGGGGGGGGGGGGGGGGGGGGGCGCCAAACTCCGATTTTGCCCCGGGCGACAGTAAGTGTAGATCCGTCACTGGAAAGAAGGTGCAGTAACATATTTTAGGGCAAATACTTTACCTCATCCAAACGATGATTTAAAACAGTATCACTTAATTCTTTTATGATTTTCATTCGATGGTTGGTAGAAGTCTCCGGACTTAATTCTTTCTCCAATTCATAAGTCAAAGTATAATCTTCTGGAAGTTTGAATCCAGCTAAGAAAAACAGAAGAAACCAATTAAAAAATATAGGCTATCAATTCATTTTCTGAACCTAAATTAAAACACTTCTTCAGGAGCCTAATGAATCCATTTGCTAGACGTAACAAAATTAAAATTGTTATAATATTACTAATTGCTAAATAAGACTATTTATGCCTTCCCATCTCTTACAAACATCATTCAAGAAATCTCCAGGCTAAACAATAAATTTAACACAGCTAGGAATTCAAGAAGACAAAATATACAAAACTGCCAAGAACAGGTGACTCTGTCTTGAACCACACTGAGCATAAAGCTAATTTCACTCTGATTCTTTATTCCTTTTAGACATCACCGACCCTATGATGCCATTTTCAGTAATGACTGATGGGAGTCTCATTGAAATTCAATTTTGTCCACATTCATTACTGAACAACAAAACTATAGACTCATCCTAGATCTACAAGCACTTTACAAAATTAAAGTAGAATTAATACAGCTATGAAGCATGAGAGAGAGGGAAATTAGACTGATCTTGTGGGCGACAGTAATGTCCCTCATCTAACATAAACAAATTAAAAACGACTATAATTCGCAAGGTCCTACCAAGTATGTCGCTGTCTGGTTTTATAGTCATGTCGTCACCTCTCATTGGATGAATCAGATGGTTTCGTTGTTATTTTGTTCTAAAAGTTTATCGATTGTCTGCTAGATAGTGATACTGAAACTAATAAATTTTCAGAGATTTTGAGATTCCTTGTGTACTTCATCTGCTTTTGTGGGGTTGGCCTGCCATTAGTGAATGATAGGCCTAAGTATATAAATAACACTCCCTCTCCCGCTTCACAGTAGTATTAATTTTTGTATAGAAACAAGTCTATGTTGTTAAACAAGGGGAACCAACTTACCTCCACCACTTTTATTGGAGCGGAAGAATTGCTTCAACTTATCAAGAGTTTTGGTATCTTTAATGTTCGCTTTAGACATTGTAACCTCTGTTTTTCAGCTTGGTGAGGTTAACAAACCAGTATCTCAACACATCTTGGAATATATTAGTCTTGAGAATTAATATGAATTAGGTAATCTAATAGGTAAGATTTCAATCCGCACTTTAGAACACGAATAAACATTTAGCCTATTTCAAAATTATATACAGCCTACGATTAATTAGTGTATATAAAATAGCATAACCTCAAATTCTGCGACTGACAGAACGAATATCGACTCCTGGAATATCTGACTACGAATTAATTATTAGTGGTTGGTATCGATATGCGATACATCGGAAATATCGATATTTTGATTCCGATAAATCGTTATTTTTATATCGATATTAGACTTCCAATATTATCGGAATATCGATATTTTACTTCGATACTATCGTTAGTATCGATATTAGCAAATTTTTAAGAATAATACATAAATAAAATACAGTTTAACGTTTTTCTGTACTTTTTCATTTGTCAATTAAATATTATTTGATAAGTAAATAATAAAGTTATTAATTTGGAAATAACTTATTAGCTACAATAAGTTCAATTTCAAAAAATGATCTTGGCTATGTAGGCTCTTTTGCTGTAACATAATTTATTTTACAGTTATTGATCTAAAATTATTTAAAAGTATAAATTGTGAACAATTTTACGTCAAATGGACGTCACAGGTGTGCTGCTAACTGTTGTGATGCATACCTTACAGTGTCGCCTTGGTTCGATTAAGTTTCAACAGAAATTTTCTAAAATTTCGATATTTTTCTTGATATATCGATATTTTTGATCCGATATTATTGGAATATCGATATTGAGGGTCCGATATTATCGTCGATATAAATATCGATAGTTTCTTTCGATATCCAAACACTACGAATTATTATTACGAATACGCCGAATACGAATACGAAAACGATAGGCGACTAGGCGATGGACAGGGTCTGTAGAGAAGAAAAATGTATTGACAAATACCCCCGTTGCAGCAGACCTGCATACTCAGCGAATTTCAAAAACAAAACAACATTTTTCAATCCAACATAGCGAGATTTTACATGTTTTTGAAAGGTCCATAAGAATAACATGGAGAATGAGTATGCAGGTTTGCTGCTACAGGTATATTAAAACTGGGTGGTTTTAATTCAATATTTAGTAGATCTGAACTAGGAGAAGCCATTTACCAAATTTTATTAAGATATGTTGAGAAATAAGCGAGATATAGAATTTTACTTATTCCCCATAAGGTTAACATTGGGACAACGTACTGTGTTACCACTTTCAATATCTCGGTAACCGATGGACATAGAGCAGTGATTCAAAATACTAAATTGTTTGTTTTTTTGAGCTGAATTCAATGGTGCTAACAAAAATTGGGTTTTTTATTTTTCTATGTAAAAAAGTCAAAAAACCCATTTTTGGGGGGTTTACCCCCCTTTACCCCCCCCTTCCGGTTGTCCGATCGCGCTGGTTTTCGAACTCGTCCGAATAATTACTACTTTACATGGCTGTACCAAATGTCATTCAGATTGGGCCATTTTTATGGCCGCTATCGTGCTTAAAGACACACACACACACACACACACACACATATATATATATATATATTGTTAAATAAAGATCACTTAGAAGGGCTACTATTAAATAAATATTTAAAATTAACATGAGTACCCTTTTGTTTTAAAAATAATTTTATTTCACTGACGCGTTTCGACTATAATAGTCATTTTCAAAGTGCGGCATGTTTTACATAACCTCTTATCAACTGTAAATAAATACAATATTTTATACTTAAACAGTAGTCAGCTGTCCGTTATTCTTTTGTGGTGCAATTGGATTCTGTTTTAAATTCATGATTTTATCAAATATAGAGTTCTTGTTTTCTATTAGCATGGTATTTAAAATATTATTTTTATCTTTTTTATGGTTTTCATAAATATGATATTCTTCTTGGATGTTAATTTTGTTGCCTTTCTGTACTATGTCAAGAATAAACATGTTATTTTCGTAATTTTTGTATTTGTGGTCTGTTTTTAATATGTGGTCGGCAAAAGTGGATTTTTGTGTAGTTTTATTGTTTGATTTTATTGCCTGTATGTGTTCATTATATCGTTGTTTGAAACTTCTGCCAGTCTGGCCTATATAATATTTTGGACAATTACTACACTTTATTTTATAAATGCCACATTTTTCGTATTTGTTTGAACTGTTGTTTGTTTTTGACAATTGAAGGGGTCCCTCCAGTAACGTTGTAAACGACAACTTTTTCAAAATTGAGATTTCTATGTAGTAAGGTTGTAAACGACATCCTGCATCAGTGCAGGGCATTTTTTCGTTGATATCTCTTGTTTTGGCAGCACTACCACAGGTTGAAAACCAAGTGCTGTTGGTCCCACAGTTGCAACAACGTTGTAACCGCCAAAAATTGCATTATCACCGCGCACCGTTCTGTCGCCGTCCCAATGTTAATCGGCTAAATCGTAGTAAAAAACGCCCTGTTAAGTTCGGAAGTTGGACCAGAAATGTAAGTAAGCAGAGAAGAAATGCTGGGGAACTGTACATAAATAAAAATAAGAAACCAAAAGTAACATTGTTGCATAGGCCAAGCCGGCAACAACGTTGCAAACGACTATCATTTACAACGTTATTGCAATTTTAAAATCACTTTTTTTGTAATAACTTTTTTATTACGTGCGATAATATTGTAATACTTCATAGTTTGGCTAGATTTATGATATTACAATTATATATAACAAATAAAACATATTTAAATCATTACATTCCCAATTATATGTTTTTTCCATTTCGTGAAAAATTTACTTTATGTCGCTTACAACGTTACTGGAGGGACCCCTTCAATTTATTGATTAACTCAAAGGCGTTGTTTCTTGTTCTGAACGCTATCTTAAAATTTGACTTCTCAAAAGTTTTTCTGATGGCTTTATTAATTGTTGTGCTGTAAGGTAGACATAAGTAATCATTTTTTGATTAGTTTGAATTTACGTTGTTATGGTTGTTTTTCTTTATTTTCTTTCTTAGCATGTTGTCTATTAAGTTTATTTTATAACCATTAACTCTTGCTAGCAATTTTATTGTTTCTTTTTCATTATTATAGTCTTTTTCGTTCATAGGAATCCTAATCATTCTGTTAAGTAGACTGTGAAAAGTTGCCATTTTGTGTTGCCATGGATGGTTAGAACTCGCTGGAATTATTAGGTTCGTTTGTGTTGGTTTTCTAAAAATTTTAAATATATGTTTATTATTTTCATTTTTTATAGTTATCAGAGGAACAAAAGTCTGAAATCAACTTTTTGGATATAACTATCAAAAATGAAAATAATAAACATATATTTAAAATTTTTAGAAAACCAACACAAACGAACCTAATAATTCCAGCGAGTTCTAACCATTCATGGCAACACAAAATGGCAACTTTTCACAGTCTACTTAACAGAATGATTAGGATTCCTATGAACGAAAAAGACTATAATGATGAAAAAGAAACAATAAAAATGCTTGCAAGAGTTAATGGTTATAAAATAAACTTAATAGACAACATACTAAGAAAGAAAATAAAGAAAAACAACCATAACAACGTAAATTCAAACGAATCAAAAAATGATTACTTATGTCTACCTTACAGCACAACAATTAATAAAGCCATCAGAAAAACTTTCGAGAAGTCAAATTTTAAGATAGCGTTCAGAACAAGAAACAACGCCTTTGAGTTAATCAATAAATTGTCAAAAACAAACAACAGTTCAAACAAATACGAAAAATGTGGCATTTATAAAATAAAGTGTAGTGATTGACCAAAGGCCAGACTGGCAGAAGTTTCAAACAACGATATAATGAACACATACAGGCAATAAAATCAAACAATAAAACTACACAAAAATCTTCTTTTGCCGACCACATATTAAAAACAGACCACAAATACAAAAATTACGAAAATAACATGTTTATTCTTGACGTAGTACAGAAAGGCAACAAAATTAACATCCAAGAAGAATATCATATTTATGAAAACCATAAAAAAGATAAAAATAATATTTTAAATACCATGCTAATAGAAAACAAGAACTCTATATTTGATAAAATCATGAATTTAAAACAGAATCCAATTGCACCACAAAAGAATAACGGACAGCTGACTACTGTTTAAGTATAAAATATTGTATTTATTTACAGTTGATAAGAGGTTATGTAAAACATGTCGCACTTTGAAAATGACTATTATAGTCGAAACGCGTCAGTGAAATAAAATTATTTTTAAAACAAAAGGGTACTCATGTTAATTTTAAATATATATATATATATATGAAAATGAACGAATAGTGCTTTTTGCTTCTGGGGGCCCCAAAACGAAAAGTTATCATGGTCTCGGGCTTAGGTCTTACCACGAGTACTACGGTAACAGCTTCTTCCCTACAGGGGAAATTCGCTAAAAGGATACCAGGCCATGACCAGGCTACCTCTCTAGCTTATGAAGCGAAAGCTTGTGACCCAGTGACGTCAATACCGGACGGATCCTTTTCCGCTCCATCAAAGAGGTGGGCACCAAATAGCATGGTGGAAGGAATATCAATACATCAATATAAGACCAAATAGGCCGGGTGAGTGAGTGCTCTGTTGGTGAAATTATTGTTTATTATTTGTTAGTTAAGGTAGTTAATCAACTTATATGACCATGGCTGTGACCATATACGATAAGCCTAGTTTAAGCTAAGTTTACACTAGCATCTAAATGTGTCGTCACTTGGACACTCCAAATAACATTGTTGTTATGCCGATACAGGATTACCAAACATCACAGCTGTTTTAACACTTAAATTGTTACAAAACCTTATTTATCATTGGAGGGATGCAGTTTAAAGTGGCGACCCAAATATTTGTAAAAACAAATACTTGTGTCGTCACTAAAGACTGCATTCTTCCAATGATAAATAAAGGTGTTGTAACAATTACTTAAGTGTTAAAACAGCTGTTTGTGGTAATCCTCTATCGGCATAATAACAATGTTAATTAGAGTGTCCAAGTGACGTCACATTTAAATGCTAGTGTAAACTAGGCAGCTTTACATCAAACACATATTTAAGCTAGAGCTAAGTTTACACTAGCATCTAAAGCCTAGTTTACACTAGCAAACAAATATTTGTGTCGTCACTCAAGACTGCATCCCTCCAATGATAAATAATGTGTTGTAACAACTGAAGTGTTAAAACAGCTGTTTTTGGTAAACCTGTATCGTCTTAACAACAATGTTAATTAGAGTGTCCAAGTGACGCAACTTTTAGATGCTAGTGTAAACTTAGCTTAAAAGTATCGACCCTTGGACACTCTAGTTAACATTGTTGTAATGCCGATACAGGATTACCAAAAACAGCAGTGTTAGGCTAATACTTCAATTGTTACAACACCTTATTTATTATTGGAGGGATGCAGTTTTGAGTGACGACACAAATATTTGTAAATCTAACCAACTCAGATTTTTTAAATACCAATACTACAATGCTCTTTATTTAACTGGACTAAAAAAATGTTAATTTTCAATTTGATCAACAAAGATGCCTCATATTTTATCATTTGTGATTTGAAGAAATTCAAATGCCATGACCTCAAATTACATAAGAGTAATAGGAAAGGAAGCGTTTATGGCTTCTGAGGACCCCGAAAAAAAACTTACAATGGTCTCAGGTGAAGGTCTTACCATGACACCTTGTATGGTAGGTAATACTTCTTCCTACGAGAAATTCGTCAAACTGTCAATACTGTATTAAAATAGTGGGTTATTTTTTAAAACGTTCACGGAAAAACACATTTTTGCAAACCTCTACCCAGATCATGAAGTATATAAAGATGACGTAAAAAAGTTTTATTCAGTAGTAATGTAGTAATGGCACACTGGTGTTGCAGTAACCAGCCTCAATAGATTTTGAAAGTTGAAAAGTCTAGTAACATATTTGTGGCAACATTTTTTTTACGTCTACACTGACAATCTAACCTTGCTCGTGCCACTTTAAATAAAAAATAGCTATAACTTTGATACATTTTCTTGGAATGGCAACCTACCAGCTTAAGCGAGATTTAACTTCATGTCGACCTATGCATAAAAATGTATATTGCCATGCGTCCTCTATTCTTATTCTTATATTACTTTTGAAATAAATATGATTAGAATGTGAAAAATTATGTCATGTCTAAGGCAACATCTGTCACCGACCGCACACATTGACTGTTTCATCACCATCGACACCACACAGTGTTCTCCACATCAATAAAATCTCTTCATCAGGATCCATGATTGTAATAACTAGCCACAAATCCCACCACAATAACTGAAGGGGTCCCCCGTAAAACGTTCTAAACGACAAAAACCTAGTTTCGAGTAATCAAGCGTTGAAAGTTGAATTCTAAAATTTGTGTTTTTTTCAAGGTTAGAACTTATAATCATGTATGATTTTTTAAGACCCAATTCATAACATCATAATATAGCATTATATTGAATTTTTACTCGAAATTAAGCTTTTTACATAATTTTATGTGAGTTTTTGGGGGTTATAACGTTCTAAATGACTGGCGTTTGGAACGTTCTCTGACGGACTGCTGTCCTGCTTTAAAAAGAAAACATCAGGGATTGTAGTAATACCAACATAAATGAAAATAAAACCGAATATAAAACAGTTTTATTGATATAGATGTACAAAAATGTAATGTTGTTACATAACGTGATTCGTCATTTCTCAAAAAGTTATCCAAATGTGGTGCTTAAAACGTTATTCTACCCACTTCTTTTGGGGGCAATTTCCAGGCCTTGGTTTCTTAGTTTTTGAAATATAGGGTAATCCAACTTTCCGATATTCCTTTCTGGAATTACCCTTCCACTTTCCAATATTTTCTTCGTGTGTTTTATTTTTATTTACGTGATTTTGGTCGTGGGGCGACAACGCGCTGCCCGGCGAGTCCAAATAAACAATAATAATAAGCAAATAAACCGTTATTCCCCAAAAAGTCTGTGCAGTCCCGCGACTTACGCCAACTTTGACAGACGAAATCAGGGCTGCCAACTCAAATTTCTTCAAAACAAAATATACCACAGTGTAGTTCGTGTCCTAGAGAACCTTTTTAACTGAATATCTCCGATTTTGAAATTTTGTCGCTTAGAACGTTTTACGGGGGACCCCTTCAACTAATGTATTAAAAACGCCGTTAACACAAAAGTGAAAATGTCTGCAGGTAACAACACACTCATAACTGACCCGTAATTCGGCAATCAGCCGCCATGTCTGCAAGCAGCACTGCCTGGCAGGACCCAGCTGATCTGTGAATAATACACACATCTGACTAGCGCTGGGCGAAGTGTTTTAGCTGGGCTCCTAAATTTTTGGTGGCTCACTTAATGAAGCAATACACGACAACTACAGATGTTGCTGTGCCACCGAGGACTTGTCAATGAGTTATCTGTCCCACTCCGTCTGTCCCAATAGTTATCCATCCCACTGTTATCCCACTAGTTATCTGTCCCACTAGTATATATACTGAGCAAATTTACATAATATTTATATCACACTCTGGTGGTAATATCTCAAAACCTTACTTTAAGTCTCTCACCAACCCACAACAATGATGGCTTCAAAGCCCTCATGGACATATAATTGAAGGGGTCCCCCGTAAAACGTTCTAAGCGACAAAATTTCAAAATCGGAGATATTCAGTGAAAAAGGTTCTCCAGGACATGAGCTACACCGTGGTATATTTAGTTTTGAAGATATTTGAGTTGGTAGCCCTAATTTCGTCTGTCAAAGTTAGTGTGCTTTGCAAGACTGCATGGACTTTCTGGGTAATAACGTTCTATTCGCCGAAAGATGGAATCCCCGCCGGTCGATGCGCTGTCACCCAAGGACAAAAATCGCGCAAATAAAAATTAAAGACGTGAAGTAAATATTGGAAAGTGGAAGGATAAGACCAGGATTGAATATAGAAAAGTTGGATTACTCTATATTTAAAAAAATAAGAAGCCAAGGCCTGGAAATTGCCCCCAAAAGAGGTGGGTAGAATAACGTTTTAAGCACCACATGTGGATAACTTTTAGCAAAATAACGTATCACGTTTTATTAACAACATTACGTTTTTGTACTTTTACATCAATAAAATTGTTTTATATTCAGTTTTGTTTTTGTTTCTGTTGGTATTCCTACTCTCCCTCATGTTTTCTTCCAAAATAGAAGAGCAGTCCGTCAGAAAACGTTCCAAGCGCCAGTCATTTAGAACGTTATAACCCCTAAAAAAACATGTAAAATGTTTTAAAATGCTTGGTGGCAAGTACAAATTCAATATAATGCTACATTATGATGTTATAAATAGGGTGTTAAAAGATTATACATGATGATTATAAGTTCTAACCTTAAAAAACTGTAAAATTTAGAATTCAACTTTCAACCCTTGATTACTCAAAACTAGGTTTTTGTCGTTTAGAACGTTTTACGGGGGACCCCTTCAATTAGCCCTTGTCCCCATAATTATGAACATTTCTTGATTTTCCATTTTTCTCAGAAATACTATCTTAACTCCACTTAAAGCACTTCTTCTTCCATAGGTGGCTTTCAATAGTTTCAATTAATTGTAGTCTGATTGTGGTTGATATATTGTTCCTCTATCTCCCAAAATCAGAGACTGATACTTTAAGAGATCATATTTTAAGAGTACTGATGGTTCGAGGGGAGGAATGCTTTATTGGCTTTAATTTTTGATCAGAGCCAAATGTGAAAAAATTCAACAACCACTGTTTCTTCAAAACTGTGCCTTGCGAATAGAGGCCCGTTTAAATTAGGCTGCCAGCTTTGATGATCAGTTGCTTAGCAGAAATCTTTTTTTATTTACACAGAGCTAACAGAACAGAACAGTTTCGCTTTTTCACAACAGGTGATCGTCAGCGTGACAAGCAGCCTGTTGTAAACGAGCTTTAAGTCGGCTTCAGCTCCAGTTCGAATACCGTTTACTGCTAAAATACTTCATCACCTAAGACCATTGTAGCCATTGGGTCGATCAACTGACTTATGTGGCAAGACATTGCCTGGGACTGGGCAGTTACAACTCTCTCAGGAGAAAAAATTATAAGAAATAAAAAATAACAGAATCATTTGGAAACTACTTGAATATCTGAGCAAGGACCTAAACTAAAAAAAACCTAAAAATCTAAATTTTTGAAAGGTAAGCCAAATAAAATGAAAACATTTACTTTTCAAATAAGTGAATTTTATTGGTGCTGAAATCAGTCAGATATGACATGTCTGAAGTTTGAGGTATTATTGAGGTAACGCAAGAGGGGGAATGCTACGGCAGATGGTGGGAGGGGAGGGGAAGGGGTGGATGGTCTACTACCGCAGCACAGCTCTCTCCCGTCCGATACTGGCAAGTACGCTTTCAACAACAGAAACTAAATACTTTTACATGGGAACAAAATTAGTAAACTTGACATTAGAAGTTGTTTGACAACATTGTCAAGAATAAAACAGTTTTTAAAATTTTATTTATTTTTAAAGAGTTTAGAGGAAAACTATACGTTAAGAATGTTGTGTATACATCTTTTTATTTAACAGATCAAACATAACACTTTCAGTTTTTATCAGGAATATATAAAAACAAAAATTATATAAACTGTCTGGTAATTGATATTTAGTTTTTAATTGCTATCATATCATCTATGTCATTGTGAGAATACTTTTATAGTTTTCAAAAAACTTACTAGATTAAAACGTAAAAATTAAATAATGAACAACACTTAAGCTCAGGTGTAAATCTAAATTTATTTTTAGCCCTTTACAACAAATTATATTAAAACCATAAAAATCATAAGAAATCTGTAAATATTTATAAGTAATTAACATGTATTTTACATATAAAATATCAAATCACTTTGGTAATGATGACTGATTTTCTAATCTGAATTATCTTTGTAACAACATAAGAAGTACAGGTAATGACTAATGTGCAATAAAGTATTGGAATGGCATAGGAATAATCAATATTCTAGCTCTGTTATTTTTTGAAAACATTAATTAATATTATATATAATAATAATAATAATACAACCTCTTACAGTGATTATTTCATCAATGAACAAATTAAGGGTTCTGTATTGCATGTGTACACTTTAAGTACACAGATCAATGGCACTTACCACTGAAAATAGCAACAAAAAGATTTATACAAAAATAAAATAAATACTTAAATAAACACTCTACATGAATTTTACTTACTTTCGCTAAACGACAATTGTAAAGAGTAAAATATTTATCAACAAAATTGTGTTTACAATTGCAACTAATTTTATTCAAAACTCTATATAATTATTTAACAATTTGTATTGTATTAAAATTTACAGCCACTATCCATACAAACAAATGAAAAGTTCTAAGTCTTATTATACAGATATTTATTATTTATACACAGTTCTAATGGACACCTATTAATGTAACCTATGTTACTATGATACATTATTTATGATTTGTCCGTACCACGCAAAATAATCAATTGGCCATGATGTTTTCAACACTGATTTTCAAACGATGATGATAAATTGTTAGTCTAACGTAATCTATATATACAATCATAAGCAAATGCTTATAAGTTTATCATTAATAGCATAAGCAATATTGTTGTGCACAAAAATTGTCAAAAAGGGTGAAATAAATCGAGTGAGACACACAATTCGTGATAAAACTTTTAAAAAAGAAAATCTGACTGGAGAATTTCCCCATGGTCACAGTTAAGCCAAACCTGTTACAATTTGTTGGATAATTTTAATGAGCTATTAACATATATAGCATGTTTATTTTCATTATTGCACAAGTGCTATTGAAAGCAAAACAATACATTTTGGTTTGTCCAAATATGGACAAAAATTGCCATTCACAAAAACCGGATTTAAAATGATTGAAATAACAAATTTAACAAAATTAAGAAAAATTATTTTTATTATAAAACATATATTACACTCTGATGTTAGAATTGACTAATTAATTATCAACAAATAAAACCCAATACATATATGTAATGTACACATAATGTATAAAATGAAAGTGAAACTTGCTGCCATATCAGGGAAGTTGAGACATGTCCACTGTACAAGAATCACTGTACCTCGGTACCTTGACTTGAGCACTTTAACACTACTGTTAGGCCTCGTTTGAAAACTACCAGCTTCACAAAGTGATCAAACGCGAGTTTTCATATCTATTACAATTGATGGTTTTACAAATGTTCCATAAATAAAAACAAAATATAAATTCGATTCCATCACAAATGTCGATCATTATATTTATTTACATAAACATACAAAGGCAAAAGTTCTCTAAATACAAAAACACTATGTCCACGCAAGCTCCAAATTATAGAGACTCTTCAAACGCGGCCATTAAGTCACTCTGCATATTCATGTCTATTTGACTCGCCATCTGGAAGTAAAACAAATTTGTTAATGATTACAAGAGAATAACGAAGAAATCTTTAATAGAAATAAAAAACTACAATCACTTTAATTTACCAGAAAGTATTTAATCTTTCAAAATACTTCTGTAAATTATCTTCTGAATTCCTGACTAAACCGCTACCTTGCTTTTGAGTTTATTTCTTATGTTCTCTATTCCTTTTAGAGGAAAGTCAATACACCAAATTCGTAAGTTTTGATTTACTCTATTTAAAGGACCCATAACTAGTTTTTGACTCCGAACATTTTTCTTTACTGGTTTGAATTATGTCAACACCAATTAAAAGAAGCCTTTTAACTGCATTTTACACTACATGAAACATATCATACAAATTAAAGGGGCTTAAAGACCACACTGCTACCCCTACAAGTTCAAATGTACTTTCCAGGAGTTGTAACAGTTCTTGAGGTTGAAAAAAATAAAAAATAACCAAAATTCCAAAAAAAATAAAATAACCAAGAGCGAAAAAAGAACAAAAATATAAAAAAAATAACCCGTTACAAGCCCTGACTTTCAAACGTCATCTAGCCTTTTTACCATTTATTTCATTAAAACAAATCATTGAAAAGTGAAATATTTTGTGTAGGAAAATCTATAAAGGGTTAGGATAAATATAGGATATAAATTAGGATAATATAGGAAACAACTGGCTGGTTGAGTAGGCCATTAGAACACACAACACAGAAGTTCACAGGAAAATATCCAATATTTCAGTCCAGCTTGTTTGGACCTTTCTCAAGGGTAGAAAGAGATGGAGGTAAGCCAGTTGTTTCTTCTATAACCCTAATTAAAAAATAAAATATAAATTATTGATTTTTATCATTTTTTTGCCCCTGAGTAACGATAAATGTAAGACTGAATTATGACTATGCTCAACTGTGATGTTTATTGTTGAGGCTGGACGGAATTTAAAAGTTAACAGTGTTAAAGGTGGTATCGATACTCACAGCCTCCCGCCGCCGCCGCTCCTGCTCCCGCAGCCGCTGCCGCTCTCTCTCGGCCGCAGACTTGTCCGCCGCGCCGCCGCCGCTGCCGGGGCTGTGTGACGCCTCCGGTGCCACCACCTTCACCTCCTCCACTCGCGTCGCCTCCGCCGCGGCTTTCCTGCAAACACCATCACAATACATCACTACAAAACCAATGCTTGTGATTTTTTTTTAAACTTGACAGGGTGTCTACCATTTGATATGAAGTAAAAAGGAGGACTTTTGAGGAACCTTTTAGAGGACCCTACAAAAGTGTAGAGGACCTGGCGACATTTCTTGGTGTGGTGTATAAAACATATCATTGTAAATGAATAAAAAACAATAATGTCAAGTAATTTACCCATAATCTCATCTACCGATAAATATCCCTCGATTCCTCAAAAACTAGTGAGGTTAACAACATAATATAGTGACATCAAAATTAATGTTTTACGTCATTACATTAGTAACATCTCCAAAGTCTAACAAAGAATTTTAAAAAACCATGATATTCTATGATTGACTGGAAAAATTAAAGGACCTTCAGGTCAAACGTAGGACTTTTGGAGGACCTTTTTCCAAAAGGAGGACTTGAGGGGGATTGGTAGACTCGCTGCTTGATGAAGGCTTTACAAGCATGTTTACTGTATTCAAATGTAAAAAAAAACTTTCTACATATTTGTTCTTAGCAGGTTCTTGGCTGGGGTGGAGGTGGTAGGAAAACATTAGTTGTACAGGAAACACAATGCCAAGCATAAAATGAATGTAATACTTATAACATTAAAAAAACTACTCCCAAAAAGATTTTGATGGAAAAGATTTCTTTTGTGATAAATTACAAGCCACTAGCTTATTGCGAAGTAAAAAAATATTCTTAACCCTTAATTAATTAAGCGTGTGCAAGTTTCAGTTGCAATTGTATTTAATACAAAAATTCTCAAAAATACATTATTGAGCAAAATAAGACCAAACTTATTAAAAATGAAAGTATACAATGTTTAAAGTTACCTGGCTTTTTCAAGAGCCTCTTCTTCTTCTTTTTCTCTCCGCCTCTCATTCTCGAGCCTAAGCCGTTCTCTCTCCGCCTGTTCCTTCTGGTGTCTCCGCATTTCCTGCTGCTCTATCAAAGCTCTTTGCTGTTAAACACAACATTACAATTAACGAAGATGTCACTCTTTAATTATTAAAACCTAAGAAAAGAAGTTACTCTGACAAGTAAAATTCAACTGGTTGGTTTACGTAATCATCAGTGTTATTTTTCTTTAAAAAACTTTCTACCTCAATGTTATAGTACTTTTTTGCCATTTCAATAATTATGTTTCAGATTACATAAAAAAATAATGAAACTTACATATTTTTTTCTAAATTAACAAAACATTAGAATGTTGAGCAAAACAGTTGTTATTGTTAACTGCACCAGATTCATAGATCCCAGGTTGGGTTGAATAATTATTTTGTGCTAGTTAAATAAATTGTCCCTGGTTATTAAGATCAAAACAACACAAATGAAACCAGGCACAGTTGATTTAACTAATTATTTAAACCTAGCTAGGACAGATTTAACGTACCTAAAAATATCCTCTTTTGTACATTATATCAAACTCGTTTATCAAAAATCTAGTGATAAAAAGGTTACTTATTTATATTATAATGTAAACTAAACGATTTTAGGAAGCAGCATGGCAACTGAGTAACATTTCAAATTTATCATGTACCGAATTATAAATTTTCTAGTCCACCTAAAATGTTCAGATAGGGGTTGAAAGCATATTTTTTACCCCATGATAAATACACACAGCCTTCCGCAACAAAGAACTAGTTAAAAAAAATAGGATCTGTTTTATTATTACATAAAGTTTATTATTAAACGTCATCAATACGTTGACAACAAACCTTCTGGATCTTTTCTTTAGCCTGTTTTTTAAAAGCCTGGAACTGGTCGGCCAGTGCCGGCCTGGCTACAGCAGCCGGGGTGCCAGGTGCCGCGTTGGTCGTCGGCGATTGAGCCAATGACGACCAAGAGCTTGCGTTTTTCACGTTCGGCTCCGTCTGAAAAGGCAAACACTCCACCTGTTAACCCAAAATAAGTGAAAACCAAGATAAGTTACGGTCGTGATAAAAACATATTATATAAATATGTGATGCATAAAGTGAAAACAGGACTCTTGTTGTTGAAGAAAAATCTGCAGTAGAGGCATTGTAGTCAAATCTAGTCAGCGGACTTTAGGTTCTTGATTTCTCAAAATTCCTATTTTGATTTAATAATATTCAAATGCCAGTGCCTAAAATAAAAATAATCATTGAATTATAAATTAAATATCAAATTGTTCAAAATTGAAACTGAAAGCCAAAATTCAGAATGCTAAAAACTTAAAATATGGAAATTCCAACAAGAGTCTATTACTTTCTGCATCATACCTAGTACTATGACTAATTTATAATATTAAGGACAAATTTTTAAATAATAAAATTTTTCTAATTTTTACTAAGAGAAAGTTGGATGAAAACATACTTTTGAACCCAAGACAATTACTGATGTAAATACAGTACACCTCGGATCATTCCAGTTACTGTTACTAAATTACTATAACACCAGAGCATATCGTAAATTAGAAGGACTATATGGCTGTCGATAATGACATTCAATTCAATTCAAATATCTTTATTAATTAAGTAATTACATATTACATTGAATATTGTCAAAGAACAGAAAGTTAAATGATATTATAACCTCAGATATAAAAAGGAGAAATAAAATAAAAAAGGCTAAGAAATACAATAATTTCTTAAAAGTAAAGCTGACAAATTTTAATAGCACCGGTAATTGATTAACTACTGTAATATCTGTCAAAATAATAAATTACTTTATTAATGAGATAATCTTTAACTTTTCTTTTAAAGGTTCTGAAGTTTTGTACCGATTTCTCATCATCTCCTCATCTTCAGACTCTATTACATAAAATATCTGTGGTATCATTGTTATATCGCGGCATATGAAAATTGTATTCTGTCACTGTTTAAGCACTGTAATATTATTCTTTCAAGAAAAATATGGTATTCGTCTGCAGAATGAACTTGTGGCAGACAAATCTCATCTACACTGAGTAAAAACGAGTCTCGACATCATTAGTCGTGTCGAATCTCGGTAGTTTGGAGATTTGACTGTTGAATTTCAGAGATATAACATTTATTGAAGGTTTGGATTCAATGCAACACTGATGCAGTTTTTGTAACACTTATGCACATTATGGCTCTACGCGTGTGTCTGAGATTTAGAAAATCTTTAAAAAAGCTAACCCTTATTTCACCGTGTGTATATTTTTCAACCTTTTCAAGATAATTTGGTTCTGGATAACCCGACGTGTATTATTCTTAGAAAATAAATCAAATATTTGCGATTTAATCAGTATGTTTGCTTGAACCATTATGAAACGGTCTATGAAATACTGAAAAGTTAAAATAAAATAAGGTTTTGGGGATACTTTCAAAATATTTATAACAAAATTTCAAGTACATATTTACTTGAAAAATAAGAAAAGCATTCTTTAAATTTTTTATTTGAAGGAAAATAAATATAGCATAACTTAAAACACAATGCACATAAACATTAAGTATAATAAATCCTCCAGAAAATTTACCAACACTGTATTAAACTATGTTATATTTACTTATTCGATTTAAACTTTGCAAACAAGTTCAAGAACCAATAAATTCATCATAAAAACAAACAGGCCAAGTAAGAAAATCTGATCTATTTCTAAATAGGAACTTTATATATAACAGTACAAGAAGAATTAGCCAAATTTGAGAGAGTATATAATGATACACGAAGTAACATTTATTTGCACTCGGAGTCGATACCTTCGGTTTAAAAGCAGCGGCAAAGTTGTTAGTGGCAGGGGTGGAATTCTTGTTCATGTCGGTGACTAGCGTCGGAGCCGAGACCAGGACTGGCGTCGGCACAGGCAGCGAGTTGTTGGTCACCGGCACCGAGTTGTTGATCATACCTGGAGCATTTAGTCCAGTAAAACAGAATGTAAAGAAAAAAATTTGTATCTACAGATAAAAGGGGAAAAAATAACATAAATAAAAAATTATGAGAAAAAGAGAGCACACTTTCAAATAGTTCAATTTTGACATTTAAACGTCCTGTTTGTGAAAATTAAAACATAACACTTGCTTCTAGAAATATATGCCTCCCAGCCAATCTTTTTAATATGAGGGCTGGCCAGAAAGTAAGACAGGTTTTGCCAATGTGTCTAGCATTTTTGCCCCACCCCTATAACCGAGTGAGCAGCTACAAGCTCTACTCCCAGCTGCAATTTGAGCAAAGTTTTTCTGCCAACCAATCATGTTTTTAATTTTTACACTGTTTTTTTTTTAATAGATGAAAAAATGTTAGCATTTCTTTGCACTGAAAATTATGCCTAATACTTCTAGAATTACGACAACAGTCTTTTGGGGTCATACAAGTTAACTCCATGTTGGTTTTCTAAAGGAGAAATAACAGATTTCAAACGTATTGTGAGTTCCTTCGAGCTACAAAATGCTATATACCACAATCAAAATGGAAAAAAATACTATTGCAAACATATTTTTTTATTTATATATATTTTTCTAATATTTACTATACTAAAGTAACCCAACTCTTGAAACTTAAATTGGTTTTCCAAGTTATGCCTGTCTGTCTGTATGTGTATGTGGATGTATGGATGTGAACCGAGCTAGAGACATAATTTTGATTAAAGGTGGTCGAATTTTGATTAAAGATGGCATGTGGATACTAAACTTAAAGTGTTTTTATGTTCTTTTAAACCTTTATTTTAATATTTTAACATTTTTAGGTGCAGGCAACAGCTTCTTCTTTTATTTATTAGTTTATGTTTTTGTTTTTTTTTTAAAAATTCTTTTTTCTTGTAGCGTATTTGTATACTCATTCTTAATGTTAGTTTTAGGTATGAGATACCTTATTTTCTTGACACTATTCTGCCTGTATAATTTGTACAGCTGATGAATAAAGATATTTGAATTGAATTGAATTGAATTGAATATTATTTAACCTCTTAAAACCTCCACAAAATTTAAAAAAGCTGATGTTTTAAAACAAAATTTTGTCGTGCATAAGATGCAAACGAAATCACATTATTTCATAAAAAATCAGGTTCAGAAGTTATGATAATCAAAGTAGTAAAAAGTTAATTTTTTCCAACTTCTTAAAAATCATAATATTGATTGAAGATCTTTTTGTAACTTAAAAAATAAGTAATTCTGTGTTTGAAATTAGTAGTGAACACCAACCAATTGCAGAGAAAATTGAATTTTTAATTTGGAATAAACTATAAGCATGAAGTCTACAGTTATTTTTAAAGGGAATATTAAGAAACCTATTTCTCCATAATGTATCAACCAATTGTGATAAGATGTGGACTTTGGATATTAAATACCAACATCTTAAGGGTATTAATTCATTTTTCTTTTTAAGGGTTGTTATCTGTCAAAAACCTTTAAAAAATGCAAATTTTTTAAATTGACTCTATTTACTGGTTATTTTTATTGGCATACGTTATTTGGTTCATCATTTCCTAATCAGATGCTACCACCTACAGCGGATTTTCTTCTGTAGCCTAAGTAGGGACCGAACCCAGCTGGAAAAGACTTGGCAAGATAAACCGACAAGCCATTCACTCATATATTATATATCTAAAACACAATTTATACGTCATTAACTTGTAACACTGGATATTTTGTAAAATTTGCTTTTTGATGACTTTCCTCTAATTTTTATATCATTACATCATTGTATTTTTGCACACAACAAAAAAATGTCAAATCTGTCACCACAACACGGTGGCATTTCATCACCACTTCAATACTGAATGGAATGGAACAACGCCAAGTGAAATACGTTGTTAAGATAGATGTAAGCATTCAGAACGACATGTGAAAATAAAGAAAAGAAGATACAAGGCCCTGCTTAAACCGTGAGGGTTTCTGAAAACACTTCAGGAGAGAAGTGCATCATCAGGAGTCTGAGCTGTATACGAGCCATGTTCAGTTGACTTGGCTGGGTGAAAACCACTTCTAATTATCTGTTTCCGTTTGTTAGGGGCTGATAGAAGAACTGTGTATTAGTGTCCATGATAGCAGCAAATTTTGTATTAATTTTAAGCTGATATCCGCAGCTTCCTCTAAACAGCTGAACATCAGTGCTGGCAACAAGTCTAGACTAAATGTACTAAGGAAGAATCGTTTGACTGGACTTCCTGTTTTGATTTAGGTGTTGGCCATTTTGATGGAATTCATGTCATAAAAAATCTTTCTTCTGAATCTTGATTCAAATTCAGCTTTCTTGCAGATTGTTGGCTTGGACTGCTGATTCACCCCCCCCCCCCCCAACCAGTCTCACAGATTCTTACAGTTTCCACAGAGCCTGGTACCTTCTTTTCTTTAGTTTTCCTGTTGTTTAGAATGCTTTAATTAATTTTATTGGTGTATTTTAGCTCTAATATTCCAGTGCCCTTCCAGTCAATATTGAAGTCCCTACAAAATCCCACTGCTAAGTTGATTTCACTGTGCATTTTGAAATCCAGTAGTTTTTATGTTGTCAACATGTCTATTTTCTGTTTACATAACTTCTAAATTACCTTACACTTGGCGCATTATATCTTGACCCTTGGGAACACTTTACACCTGAAGCAATTGGAGTTGAGTGAAATTCATTAGGAGACCACAGCTGATACGTAAAGTTGTACTAGCCTGACATGTTAGCATTTTCCAACAGCTGTCAGTGTAAATCTTAATTGTCATTTGTAAACAAAATACAGTTGATGTTTGTAGAAATTAGTTTTTTTCATTTTTTGTTGTCCAAAATCATCCACAGTAAACAATATCTGACAGCTCCAGCAATGGACTAGGCCAAGGGTCAAGATATAATGCGCCAAGTGTACACGAATATTGCTTTAGAGACTTGAACACTTAGTTCTGAATTAGACATGTAAAGCATAAGTGGTACACTAAATTGTAAATTTTCATGACACCTTCAAGAAAGCAGCAGATCGAGCAATGTAATTGTTTGGTAGAGTGATCGGTTTGTGGCTAGCCAGTCAAATATTTTCTTACATTAGATTAAAGTGCTTAAAGTGATTCTTATGGTCTAGCCTAATGTTCACTTAATTGGTAAAAATATAGGCATTGACTCTGAATCTAGTTATTTATAGTCAAAGATATAGGTCTACGGATTGCAGGGTTTGCATGAGCACAACTAACTAACTTTTGGTGATATTACTTCGTGTTTGCTTGATCAGTAACAGCAAGTAGATTTTTATCTGGAATAGTAGAATATACTGCAATATTACAGTACGTAATGTAAACACAATTTTTAAGTGACTTAGACACACTTCAGATTTGGTTTGTAAAAGAAAAAGAATTATTTTTTGACTTTGTACAAGTAAACTAATTATTCACTCAAAGCCAAAAACATTGCAAGTGTGGAAGCTTTTTAAAAGTCTTCTTCATTTTTTTGTAATTAATACATTAACAATGCTGGGAATAGTTCTTAAAACATTTTTGGCAAGTGTTTAAAATCCTTTTGTTTGTTACCTATTTTGATAACTATTTATTACTTCATTACACATTTTCATTCCAGAAGAGGTCACGGAAAATTTGGTGCATGTGAACATTGTTCTTTATCTACTGAATAAGCCTATCAAAACAATTTAGAATAACTAGAAAAAAATAATAATATATTTACAAAATTGTTATTATTTGGTTAAATGAAGATTTTTATTACTTTTACTAACAGTTGCAACTGGAATAGATACTATAAACCAGAGAGATATAACTAAACTATCCCTCTGTGCTTTTGATTCCACTTTATGTTTTCCCTTTATTGAAGCATCTTCATTGAATTTAAAATAATTAGTTAAAATATTTAACCCTTTGACGTAGCAATTTTTTTTACATTTCTCAATTTTTAATTGTAATATTTTTATTTTTTCTATATTTGGTCTAATATTTCGGTTATGACCTTTGTGATTGTCAATATGTATTGACAATATGCTAAATTAATTAATAAAAATAAAAAAACCGTGTCTCTATACAAGGGTAAAATGAAGCAAAACAGGTGTCCACTGCAATCCCTATTAAACCTACAAATGCCGTCAACTTCCACCCAAGCCGGTCACCGTTTATTTTAGGTGGGCCCTCCCACCAGCTTTACCACACATTTGAAAGCCTAATAGGGATTGCTCATGGTGCGGGAATTGAACCCGCGCCGCGGCGTATGTCCTAATCATTGGCTCGTCAGTCAATGATTTAGACCACACGACTGCGCAGTACCGTCAGACCAGTGCTCGTTTGAGTCTTAAAGCCTACAGCTCTGGCGGCGATTCATTGAACCGCTTGAGCGACCGGCCTGGTGGCAAATCAGTGAACTACTAGGCCAAGCCGTCGGCAACAGCACAAGACAGTCCCATCGCAGCGCCATGAGATAGTCTCGTATGTCTACGCCAATGGGTTAAGATATGATTGTTTAAACAACTATAGTTTAGGAAATATTCATTAAAATCCTGAATAAATTAAAAATGATGAGGTTTTAAAATTATTGCATTTGCTTGGTTTTCTCTTTACACATTTATCACTACACCTTATTTTTGTATACAGGAGGGACTTCCCTTGCCTTGGAAGTATAGACTATAATTGTTCAAACATCTCAGAAATAAAACAGTTTTAGACCTAGCCTCTCTTGAGTTCAATTTAAGAAAAAAATTGAAACCAAATTTAATAAACACACATTATAATTCTATAAGAAAAGACTACATATGTGGGACACAAATCTTTTAAAACACTACCATTTGATTTTAGACAAGAAGCAAATATTGCAAAATTCAAATCAAATTTTAAAGCTTTTCTTATTAACAAAGCTATGTACACTTTACAATGAAGAAAAAATTGTACCCACTTTAATTTTTGTCTGTTTTAGTTTAGCTTTTGACACGATTTATTTAACTATGTGTAATGAGAAAAAAAGATTTTTTATTTGATTACACATGCCCCTTTCAGTCAACGATTTGACCGGGATATATTGATTTGGCCAAATATTAATACACATATATATCTTTTAATTTGTTCATTTGCAGTAATATGTACAATTATTCTTATTGTGAAATGAAATATGTTATAAACTAATAAAAACATAAGGGAAGGAACAAAAATAGAGAAGATTTCATGTTTTAAGGCCTTGAGAAAATTCATCGCCAACATCCATTTACTGCGCAAAAATGTCACAAAGTTGGTTAATATTGCCAAAGTTGGTGGATATTGCCAGCACCAGTAATTTAATGTTTTGTTGGTTAGAAAGCTCTTTGCTGTTATTTGTTTGTTTGTTTAGGAGGGTATTTCTCCTTTTTTAATGTTAATTGTGAATGAGGTGTGATGTAATTAATTGAATTATTTGATCATTTTCAGAATAGAATTAAATTATTCAAATTTCCCGGATGATAGGACTTTTTGTTTAAAACATAATATGAAGAAATATATAAATCTAAACTAATGCTTGAACTGAATGTATTTTTGAAAACTATGTTTTATTAGCGAAGAGTAAAACCAAATTGTTAAATGAAATGTGTACAAGATTGTTAGGCATATCCAGGGTATTTATAGTGACCGTTACGTATCTCATCACATGGACAGATTTTTTAGCGTTATCCAGAAAGATTGTTTTTAGAAATAAAAGTACAAATACTGATAATAGCAGCCAGCATCACTTAAAAACTTTGTTTTGGGGGTTTTCTAAATGTATTAACTTCAAAAATATTTTATTAATATATTCTGACTATATTTAATTATATGTTCAATCTAATTTTGTTACTTAACCCAGCAAAACACAGCACTGTGTTTTATTTAACAAGGAAAACAATTAATTTTGGATTTTATTATATCAGGTTGAGCGGGTGCCGGCATTAGATTTAAAGTCATTAGATCGAATGGCACTGGATCGACACTTTTGTCGGTCCAATGCCCTGTCGATCTAATGCCTGTCGGAGCAGTGCCTTTCGATCTAGTGACTGTCGATGCAGTGCCTTTCGAAGATATATCTGTATTAAGTTTGGGAAATCGTGATTATTATAAAATTATTGTAAGCAAATTTTTGTCTATTGAAAGTTTTAACGTCGAACGGCATTGGACTGACAGCCTTGGATCGAAAGGCACTGCACCGACAGTCACTAGATCGAACGGCACTGGATCGACAGTTACTAGACCAAAAGGCACTGCATCGACAGCCACTAGATCGAAAGGCACTGCTCCAACAGTTATAATTCTAAATTCAGGGTTCCGGCAATACTGTCCTCACAAGTTTCGCAACGGAGAAAACATCTAATTGAATCGCTAAATTCAAAATACCCATGATTAAAAAAAAATTGGGAAAAACTATTAGTTTAATTATAGTTTATTATTTTTGAGGCATTGAAATTGTTTTTTAATGCAAACGTAACATCACCATGTTTTTAGAGAGATTAAAAAAAGTGAATTTATATTTCAAAAAAGATCAAAATTGTGCCTATGTTGATATTTCTTTTCCAACCAATAAATTTACCTTGTTTTGCTAAAGATAATTAAAGGCATATTTTCAATAAATTTGTTATTGAAGATACAACAACAACAAGACTTCGTCTTATTTTTTCTATGAATTACTGGTTTTTAAGTATTAAAATATTGGTAACATTTTGATCAGATAGAATTAGTTTATTCTGAATAAAAAGTAATCTCACGAATGGCATTGTTTTGACGTACATATTCAAACGGCACTGGATCGACAGACATTAGATCGAAAGGCACTGGACTGACAGGCATTAGATTGAAATGCACTGTTCCGACAGTGTCGGAGCTATGCCTGTCGGTGCAGTGCCTTTCGATCTAATGACTTTATTTTGTGTCGGTCCAGTGCCTTTCGATCTAGTGACTTTCGATGCAATGACCGGATCTCCAGGATGAGCACAGCATAGGTTTGGATATAACAAACAATTATACCTCATACATATTTTCTTGGCAATTGCTGATCCAACTATCACTGATAGGTAATTTTTATAACTAATTTATATGTAAAATTTGATAGAAAATTAGTAAAAATCACTTAGTTAGAATTCAAACAAATACTGGGGATCAAGGAAATATTCCACTTCAAAAAGACTTTGAATCCTATACTCTTATATGAGCAATGTTATCTTTTATGCTTGTATGTTACTTGCTTGCTTGTTTGCACAACGATCTCAAAAACGGCTCCAAGGATTTCCTTCAAAGTCTGGAAATAAGTCATTTATGACTCAAAAACGTGATCTATGTAGATTACTTGGCCAAAAAAATCTTATTAAGTAATAAAATTAATTTTAAAGTTGTAAAACATTGGCATTATGAGTTGCCATGATAGCAACTAAGTTAATAAGGAAAGTGTAAGCAAATAATCAAAACAGCTGTTTGTAAACTACAGCCATCTAGTAAGAATGAAGAATTCAGCATATGGGATAAAGATTGCATGGAGAAATAAAAAAGTGTATTTTAAAATATAAATATAACATTTTTTATTATTATTGGATTAAGTGGTAAATATAAAATAATACCGAGTAAGGCTCGGTCCACCAGGTATTTAGTTCAAAATTACCACATTCGACTAAATTTAAATTCTCTAGAAACCAAGATACAATATTGCTATCTAATGCCATCTCATGTCCATAAGTCTGTTTTATTAACAATTATAATCAATTATTTTACATTAGATATTAATTCTCCAATAACAGTTTAGTCCCATAAACCTGGCACTAGATAAGGGACTATCCCTAAATTACGGAATGCTCCTGGAGGGAAGGGAGTTTTTGGCAGCACTATGCACAATAACTTATTCTGTTCTAGGAGTTTGGTGCAGCCTTAAAGAACTATTAAACCTCGACACCTAATTTTATAGATTTAAAAAAGAAATTGACTTTTCCCCTAAAACGTTCTCACAAGATAATATATGATTTTAAAGTTATTTTTATATTTCACCACTACATGAAAGCAAATGAAATGATGAAATGAAGTTGGCATGTTGATGTCTATGAAAAATACAAACATGCAAGTTAAAGTTGGATGTTCTGGGGGGGAGGTGATAGCACAGCAAAATGTGATTTTTGAGGGGTAATTAAACCATTACAATTACTTTACAAGGGGGTCTAAAAAGGAAGATTTTAATGTTATTTGATACAATTAAAACATACTAGTGGCTTTGAAAGGCTAATAGCCCCTTAGCATAATCCTTCTTTACTAAAGTACAAAATACCTTCTTAGAAAAAAGGCTTTTGAATCCACAAAATTGCAATTTCAGTATTTTCCCCGAGTCCCTGAGATGGAGACCTTCAGTTTCAGCCCCCCCCCCCCCATCATCATGAACCTTCCAAACGCCTACAATTTCTTCGCAAAAATTTCGCTTACGTAGTTATATAGATCATTTGGTATTAAATCTGCATCGTTATAACACAAACTAAACAAACGTACTTAACTTTTTATAATTTTAAATTATGAAAAACTCAAACCCTTAATTATTATAAAATCAGAAAATCTTAAATTTAAAATATATTTTGTTATAGTACATTGAACGTGCATAGTTAGCTGCATTTTGAAACAAATCCCACATGTCAACATCTACTATATGGCTTTGAATCAACCATTAGCACCACATGTTTCATGTAAACAAAGCAGACGTTTTTCAATCTTTTCAATCCCAATGCATTTTAAATGGAAAATATTTTTTGTTACTTCTCATTTTCTGGTATGTTTGGACATAATCTGCTATTTTTCCCGACCCCCTGGGGCCGAACCTTTCATTTGAGCCATCTCCTGTCATCCTGCAAGCTCGCAAACTCTCACAACTTTGATTTAAAAAAATCGCTTACAGAATTAATAATATAGATTACTGAAAAATTCTTATGACGTGGCAAGTTTTTCGGTAACATGGTTAGAAATGTACATTTGGATTGAAGCAAGTGTTTCTAAAATTATTTTTCCAATTAATCATGATGCCTATTTTACACAGAGTTTGTGGGACTCAACTGTACCTTCTTAGAAATATGACTATCTGTGCATAGGAAAAACAATGTGTGTAGGAAACAGAATTCGACTTACCTTAGTTTTGGAGTGAAATGAAGAAGATTATGGATATTTTTGAATACAAAAATTCACTTTAAACAGTCCCAAAAATATACTTTTTTGGTTTTTAAATCCTCTAGAAATGAAATGGTTATAACTTAGCGTTTTTCAGCTTATTTTAAATAAAAGTTGCATTTTCTTAGTTCATTTACCAGTAAAAACATATTATATGTCAATCATAAGGTGTTTCATATCCTCGTTTTAAGAACTACATACCACTAGACTTTTATCTGAAGGTTTGATGCGCTTTGTATTTTATGTGAACAGTTTAATTTGGAATAAAATATCAATGCAATTTACTAGTAAGTTGATTAAAAATGAACACAAACTCTTCGAAATAAAAAAAAGTTGGTTAAAATTTAATTTTAACACAAAATAACAGTTTGAAATTTTAAATGTGTATTACCTGCAAAACTGTGTTTTGATGTATAAAATATATTACATAAAAGCTTTCCAGAAGGTCTGAGCGATAAATAACAAAATTAGTTCTTCCTTTTGTTTAATCATAGACAAGTCAGTTTGATTTGGAATAAAATAAAAGGAAATAACCCCACTGCAGCAGACCTGCATACTTTGCGAATTTCGAATGCTTAAAAACAAGAACTATATTTCGAATCCATCAAAAGTGATTTATATGACATATTTTTGTATTCCCATTGAGAAAAACACGGGGAATTTTTATGTATATTTGCTCCAACAGGAATGTGAAAATTAGGTTGTTTAAGTCATTATCCAATATTCCTGAACTTAAGTTACATACCAAGTTATATCAAATATCTTTAGAAGTAAAAAAGATATACAATTTTATTTGCTTGCCATAAGGTTATTGAGAAGGGAATATGCAAATCAGCTGCCTCAGGTTTGGAAACATGACATATTAATACCGCCAGATAATACAGCCAGATACCAATTTTTTATAAGATGTATAAAGAAATAAGTGAAATATGTTCTGATTTTGATTTTTGCGGACATATGCCATCACTGAATAGTAAAAAAAAGAATAAATAACGATGTTTCGGGATCTAGAATCTAATCCCATCTCCAGGTGGAAAGAACCTAGAACATACTAAGTTTATAGCACACAGCCAGGAGGACCTGGAAAAAAAATTTAGGTAAAAAAGGATTACTGTAAAAGTAGTCAAAAACACTAAAACTGAAACAAAAAAAGAACACAATCTAACACAATATTACTAAATGTCACCAATAAGAACAGAGCACATTCATACTCAATCAGAGCTAAGTAAAGACTGGTGGGGGGAGGAGAAAATGGCGGTGACAAAGGAAATGGTGGTGACCACAGCCAATCAAAATGCATCACACTTCCGGTGACGAGAACCTGAGAAAGACATGTCGAATGTAAATTCCATGTGTCTGTTTACATTTTTTAGTTAATTTTTAAACTGATTTTGCTCCTTGGTTATGCTACGAGTTAACATGGTGTGACCAGAGTTTTAAACAGAACTAAAGAAAACTACAAGAAAAAAAACAGCAGGCCAACCAATTAGTCAATCCTTACTTGAAATAAGGCCAGTGTGGCTACCCAACTTAAACGAGGAATAGAAACATAGGGAAACTTAAATATCAACAAGTAGGGGTATAATTTTCTAATAGTTCTGTTCAAAATTCTCATAACATAAAAAGCCATAATAAGTCTAAGCGGTAAAATCAGTTAAAAATAGGGGTGTGCGAATATTCGAACTTAGAACTTTTCCGAATCGAATATCGTGATATTCGATTCGATTCGAGATTGCAAAGAAGTTCAATATGTCCGAATCGAATATTTAAAGGACTGGCATAAAATCAAAAGTAGGTGAAAACGTACCCATTTTCAAAATATAAGTACGTTTTTTGTAGTTGCAAACAAATACAAATCCATTTTTTACATCAGAAACAATTGCGTCCTCACGTGGACAGACGATAGATGAATAGCTGCTGTAAAATAATACTGACATCACAGTTTTGCCACCAAATTCCCTCTGCCGTGTCGATCAGTCGTGCAGTACTTAGGTAATATCCTGTGCAATACCCGACGCGACAACGAATTTATTTGTAAGACAAATCCTCGTATCACAGCATTAAATCATATAACAAATAATAGTCCATCCTTCATCAGTTCTGTCTCCACCAGTATCCGATACCGGCGAAACATCAGTTGGTAAAAGAGAGAAATTGCAATCAAGACCAATCAGAGTTCACCGCGATGACCGACAGTGTCCAGAGTCATCTTCAGTTGCCAAAACGAAATATCCCGTAAATACCCCATAAATAAATAGTCGTGTTGGTGTTTCGTACGACTTTTTCAGGCCATATATCTTCAACGGAATCCGGGATCACCATCGCTTCCAATTTTGATACGAAGAAATACAATAATTTTGGGCTGGCAAAGAGTTGGCGACCTGTTTATTATTTGTCTTTTCGTTTTCGAATGTCGTCGTAGTTCTTCTAATCTTCGTTTGCTTTTGAAGTTTAGTTGTTGTTAATTACTCGAGAACGTCTATCACGTGTTTGTTTCAATCGCTCAGATTTCTTTATTTTTCAAATAAGCAATTACGTAGAAATAGAAACGTTGAATGATCAAAAATTGGTTTTATTTTGTTGAAATCTGATGAATCAGGCGGAGCGTGTTTATTTTCGATACGTGTTTAAAATGGTCATTTTTAGATAAGGTACAATGTTGGTTTGACAACTTAAGCCTATGATAATAATTAATGAAGTTTTTGCTTGCTGTTTATAATGTAAAACAAATAAACTTTGTTGTAAGTAAATGGTCAATGTAAATTATCTTAAAATTCAGGTTAAGTTTACTGGCCTGACTTATTATTATTTGATAGTATTACTTTGAGATATTTGTTCTCAGGCATTAATGAACAAAAAAATTGTAAGGCTTTCTTCAAATATGAAATAGTTGGTGAACCAAGTTTTATATGTAATTCTTTGGTCTAATCGCTTAAGCCTAGTCCCTGATCAAATAATTTATTGGTTCATTAAAAGGAAAAGGAACAAAGGGATGCAGAGGCCTAAAAGTGAACAAATTTAGGTTGCAGTAGAAAAGGAATTGTTGAGTAGCCTAATCCTGTTATTGCTACTGTAGGCCTAATTATGCTTATTCAAATGAATATTACCTATGCTTAAGAGGAATCAATAAATTTCTAAATTCTTAACAATTGATTAGTTGTACCTTTGTGTACTTTAGTAATTGATATTTGACCTATATTATTTTGACATGTTGTAATGCTATTAATAATTAAATAAGATAAATACAGGGAGGAGAGGAATAAAGTAAGGACAAGAGTAAATAAAATCAAGAAAACACAATGAAATAAGACTTTTGTTTTGATAACATTATATTAATTATTGAATAGTTGCTAAAAATGCTTGGTAATTTGCTGAGTATACATGTTTGCTGCGAAAGAGTATTTATAATTACATGCTGCGATTTAAAATTTGATCTCATTTGAACGAATAACCATTAACATAAATATTCGTTCGAAAATATTCGATATTCGGAATAGTTATAAACTATTCGATTCGATTCAATTCAAACCAAGAAATCACTATTTGCACACCCCTAGTTAAAAAAAACAGAAACAGGTACAGGGAATTAATTTTTAAGATGTCTTTTTTTTCAGAATTTCGTGACTGGAAAAGGCCGCAATTTCCTTTGCTGCAGCCATTTCCTCCTCCTCCCATCAGTCTTTACTCTGATTGGGTGTGGACATGTTCTGCTCTGGTTGGTGTCATTTGTGATTTCTGTGTTACATTGTGTTCTTGTTTTGTTTCAGCTATAGTGTTTTTCACTGCTTTTACAGTTCTCTGCTTTAGGTTTTTTTTTTTGGCCAGGCCCTCCTGACTGAGTGTAACTAATCTTGTTCTAGGTTCTTTCCACCTGGACAGGATCAGATTCCAGATTCCGAAACGTCGTAAAACTTGTTTATACTGATCAGTGATGGCAAATAAATGTCGGCAAAAATCAAGATTACAACACAAACTCACCATTACCAACAATGAAGTTCAAATAAAGAATTGATATATATATATAATTCTATATATTTCCCATAAGATTATCATCGAGACAATGTTCTGTGTTTACCAATAACAATATCTTGGTAACCCATGGACACAGAGCAATAATTCAACATACTATATTATTTCTTTTTTTGAGCTTAATTTAAGGGTATAGATAAAATTGTTTTTTATTTTTATTTTAAAAGTCCTAAAGTCTATTTTTGGGTGTGTTTTTGTCCTTACTCCTTTTCGATGATCGTTAGGCTGGTTTTCGAACTAATCAGAATAATTTAAACTTTACTTGTCTATGCCATATTTTATAAAGATTGGCCCATTTATTATTATATCATATGAAAATGAAAGAATAGTGTTTTGATATCTCGAGGCCCAAAAACAAAACAAATTACGATAGTCCCAGGTTTTCAGGTCTTACTATAAAACCTTACAGTAAAAGCTTACTCCCTATAGGGAAAATTCGCTTAAAAGACATTTAAGTTATTTCATACTTAACATTAAATCACAGTTAAATTTAGAAATAGGAGATAAAAAATAAAGATATATATTTTGGTAAACTAATATTGCCTTCTCTTTGGGGAATAACATAACACGAAGTGATTTCATGCAACAGCTTGGCATTAAACAACTAAACCATCAAAATAAAATTGATGATAAATAAACAAATTATCAGAGGAGATTGTTAAGGTTGGTGTTTAATGTTGCCTTATTCATTGAACTTTAAATGGTTATTTTAATTTAAACAATTTGGTGCCAATTTCAATGTTAGAGATACTTAAATTTTTCTTAATTTATTGGTAAAAGTTTTCACAGCAAATTGAAATTTACTAAATTTTAAAATACTAAACCATTAATATTATAGCTGGCTGCCACATTCTTAGAAAGTTTGTAAACATTTTATTTATGAAAGTTTTTTTCATAAAACAATGATTTTAAAAACCTTACCAAATTTAAAGAAAAACATTAGTGTGACATATTCTTACTGGTTTTAGTTTAGTTTTTATGAATTCTTTTTATTTTGTAGGATTATTGTAGGAAATGGACCATATTCATGAGTTCAATGTAATTTTGTCCTTATTTATTTAACAAAGAGTGTACATTTGAGGCTTTCTCTTTTAATGTTGAAGTACACAGCAAGTTAAGACTCAAGCTTTTGACTAATAATAATAACTAATTGAACTAACAATATTAATAAATACAATGCAAACAAGAAACAAAGAAAATGCAGTCAATAAAGCAAAGCGCAAAATAATTTTTTAATTTTATCTTATGTTGGAATGTTACATTTCAGTATATTTGTTCACAATCACACCTATAGATTGCACATTTAAGATGCTTTACAAAGTCACGGTTTGTACAGAAACTTGGGATTCAGTGTGAAAAAAGACAAATTCTAGCGTAACTCTTCATGTTTTCATTGCCTTGGATAAAACACAATAAATTTACAAGTAATGTTCATAAATTACCATTAGTGTTGATAATCTAGTTTAAAAATCAAGGAAATTTTAACATATAATCCTATGATAAATTTTGTAAATCTTAAAAATTATGAGGTCAAAGGTAGAAAAAAACTTATATATACAACTAAAATAATGTTATTGCAAGATTGAGAAAAATATGTGATTTTTTAAAATGTCACCATAGTTTTCAGTAGGCCTACTGTAAAAAATGTGTTGTGTACACTTTCAACATAAAAAAATTGGGAAAAAGTTTTTGATTTGTTAATGTAAATATTACAATAAAAATTTAAAAACATCAAGAATTGCATGGCTAAAAACTAGGATAATAAAGACTACAATTATATCGTGTAAAATATTTATTAAGAAATTAATAAAACAACATTATACTCTGAAAAAATCAAAAATAATGAAAGCTAAACAATATCTAGGAACGCTTAACCTAATATTTTCCGGAGTTTTTTTTCTAAACAAATATGATGGTTTGATTATTTGGTGACTAAAATAGTGACAGCTGAACAACAGACACAATTCCAAACAATTAAGAATCATTGTATATATGTTTTTTATAACCAAAATCTAGTGCAACATATAAAAACCTAAGTGATGTAAAAAAAACCACAACAAAGCCTATACATTTATAGGTAAGGTGCAAACATTTTAAGAAAACACTAAAATTTACATTTTCTAAATCAGAAAGAAAATACACTGGGAAATGAAGTAATGTTTTTACTTTTTACAATTTGAAAAGTTGGAAATTCTTTGCAGCTTTTAAATTAGATATTAAATAACCGAGGTAGTAACAAGAAATATTTAAATTGGGACAGAATTAATAAGTTGCTGTTAGTAAAAGTACAATTTTAAACAACAAAAAAATTTACACTGCTATCCAATATTGTTAAATTGATAATTTCAATAAATTTTATGAAACATCGCCACAAATATTTTACATCCTGTTGGCAGCCAATAACGAAATAATGTATTTTTATTAAATTTTCAGATTTAAGCCTAGAAGCAAATACAGTACCCTGAATATTCCTTCAGTTCAGCAAAATACTTCTTGAAAGAAAAGTGATCCAAAATAAGCTTTATAGGCAATTATTAAATTTAAAAACAGATACTAATATAATGAGAAGTGCCTTCTTACTCTTTTATGATTTTAGCATCAGATAAAAATAAATTAAATGTTTTTCAGTATTTTACAGATTTTTCTTCGGAGTGATGGTTTAGAGTCATTGCAGGTGAAAGAGAAAGCAATATTTTTATTAGATCAAATACAATATAAAAATATATTTAGGTTTTAGAGCCAATCTTTGAGAAGCTAAGATTTCAAATTTGGAAATTTATTTCTTTACTAATATGTTAATGAGTAACGGACTGGCTCATTAACTCTAAATATACTCTTTCCGAGTAAAGTTTTTGGGATGAATACAACTTTGAAATACAGATAAAATAAAATACCCTCTAATATGAAAATATTTAAATCTGCTACATAATATAGGAGGGGGGGGGAGGGGAATTATTTACGTATACCATTCACAATTTTAAAATTGAAATGTACAGTAAATAACAAATTTCTCTGAGGAGATAGTATCTATAAACAGAATTTAAAACAGAAAACCAAAAATATTTTTAATTTAAACAATCAAAATGGAGCTGCAATTTTAGTTCTCCTTAAGTTCAAACATCGAACATTTACAATTTGGTACCAAGTTGTTAATCAATTTAATGCAAAATAAATAAACTTGAAGATATGAAAAGTAAGGTCATCCATGGCCATTATCAACGTACACTCTAGTTTAGTTACAATTTAAAAATAATAAATTTGAAAAATTATTTTTTTGGTTAAATAAATCTGTACATTACAATTTCAAAATTAATGTGTGAAACAATTGTAATTTGTTGTTTTTTAACAACCTTTTTGCTTTGATTTAATGTGTCAAAGTATGCCTAATGATGTCAGTAAGAATCACACTTAGTAAATCGTAAAACAAATTGTTTAGACTCAAAATGAGTTTAACTCGAATATAACAACAGCTTTATATTGCCACAAAAATATTAATAAAAGAGGATGGAATACTACAGAATAGCTTTTTATTGACAGAAACACATCTCTACATCCTACAACAATAAATCTTCATATCGTTGAAAGTTAAATACATAAATAACAAGACATAACACATTTGTCTATTACAAAAAAACAACAGTTAGTTTACAAAATTTAACTATGTACATTATGTACATACAGCTTTAAGTCAATTGTATAAGAATATTAATACTTTAATCGACAAGCTTTACTTGTCAAAAATGTGCTCTTTTTCCTCCATTATCTCTCTTGACTTACTAAAATACTTTGAAAAGGAAACTTTAAAATCTATACAAAGATTCAAGATCACTAATATAAGGAACAAAAAATCAAAACTAACCGTCGTTGGGATGAGGAAGAGCCTGCAACGGAAGGACCGGCTTCTCGTCTTTGGGACTCTCCGGCAAAGGGTCGAACACAGACGGCAAAGCGGCCAGAGCGGCCGCGGGGTCAAGCGGCTCCTTCTTGACCGATTCGACAGCCTCCGGAGGGACAGTCGCGACGGGCGGCTCGACCGACTCCGACTTAACATCTAATATTGCACCTGCACAGGACAACAACACCGTGCTATTGACACTCAATCAAGACATCCGAAGGTGGCTCCTTCTCCTTTCGAAGAAAAGTTGGAAACAATCGAGAGGAGAGGGTCTTACCTTGAGAGTCGAGCGAGGGGGGGTTGGCCGCTAGGGTGGTGGGCGTGATGACCTGATTGGTAGATGGCCTCTTGGCTGCGACGGGCGCGGCCGTGGCCAGAGGCGTGGGTCGGGCGGGCTGCGCCGGCAGAGAGTGACTCGCCACAACCGGCGGCTTCTTGGCTGCAACACACACATTCGTTAGTTGGTGTGGAAAGACAAAACATTTTCAAATAATCCTACTATGCAGTGAGGTGGTAATTCACCCAACTTACATTGAATAAGCAAATATTTGTTCTATTTTATTTCATGCTGTAAACAAAAACACAAGACATATAAAGAGCGTACACCCATTTTTTATTGCAGCAAGGTGTGAAAGCAAACCTAAATAGTTTATGCCTGAATTTCGATCAGTACGCAATATCCAGTACAAACTAGCCTATTATCCTGTATTAATACCTTCAATAATTTACATAGCAAATCGTAGGTCTAAAAAAGTCAAACCTGAATAACGATTCAATTTCACTAAACAATTATGAAATTATATACTACAGTAGATGTAAATTTCAACGTAGGTATAATTTTCATGTCTTGAGCTAACCTTGCTTTATATTATGTGATCTAAATGCAAAATTACTGAAATCCTTAACCAAAGGATGATGAATACCAAGGCGTTACAAACTTTTTTATGTGATTTTGGAAATCTCTAGGGTTTTTTTTACTTTCACAACTAAAAAATAATAATTTTTTTTAATCTGCTCAACTCTTTTGATTCAAAATTATTTAACTTGGTAAAAGAGACTTGAGTTGTAAAATACCCATTTTTTCTCATGCTGTACACGTTCCCCCCTCTCATTTATTTCATCCATCATAATTTATGTTTTTGCAAATATATGATAGTTTTAAAAAAAGAGTCTCTCAGATTGATAAAGAGTTGATTCAATTGTACTACTCGATGGTCCTGCGATAATGTTCGGCATCCTGTAAATTTATGTTTTCATGTGTATGTGCCTCATAAATGTAATGGTAATATATTTAAATCAATATGTTTGTTGTGAAAACCATCAAATAATGGTCTACCAAAAAAAAAAAAAAAAAAAAAAAAAAAAACAACTAGCTGCAGGCACTGCTAATGATGTACAGCAGTAGTGTGTCCAAAATGTATACAGCGTAAAAAAAAGAAATTTTTGGAACCTAAAGGCCATTCACCTAGGAAAAATAACTTTGAATCTATTTAATTAGGTGCCAAGGCTATCTCAAAATAAACTCTTTCATTGAATAACTTAAGATCATTTATTTTATATTGCAGTTTAATTTCTGAAGCTTCTACTCCTGGCTCAGAAAATCCTTAAACTTAGCCAAAGTATGAAAATGAATTTGACAACCTGGTCAGGTCATAGTTGTTTACAATGGTTTTCATAGGGAGCACATCATTTGTCCCAGGTTTCAAATGTCCCAGGTCGTTAAAAAATTATAAATATTAAGTAAATCAAATGTCCCAGGTGTCAAATGTCCCAGGTTGGTTTAAATAATTATTCAAAGTTTGTCAAATCATTTGTCCCAGGTGGCAAATGTCCCAGGTCTTTAAAATATTACACAAATTAATATAAAATCAAATGTCCCAGGTGTCAAATGTCCCAGGTTTGTTAAACTAAATAATAAATATAAGTTACATCATTTGTCCCAGGTTTCAAATGTCCCAGGTGCATTATTTTTAATAAAAACGCATCACGTCAAATGTCCCAGGTGTCAAATGTCCCAGGTGTCAAATGTCCCAGGTATCAACGGCGCCAAAAGTGACTCTGCCGCCGCGCAGCGCCGCGAACGCTTGTACAGTCCGCACAAGCAGCGTCTAGTGAATCTGGCTGTGGCGGCCGCGCCGCGCTGCGCGCCGATATCTTCTTTGTTTACACCGTCCTGAAGTTTAATTAAAAAATATAACTTGGTCAAACCTAATATATTATTAATCTGCATAAATTGGCGAACATAACTTGTAAATATTGTTTAATACAATTATGTGAATAAATTGTAATATCAACAATTTAAAAGCATTATAATTTTTCTGTAATGAAAAAGTTAGTCGGCTACTACTTTTTTTGTTTTTTGGTCAGGTTTGTTTCGTCTGTGAGAAAGTTGTAGCTATTGAAATGAGCTATGCACTTTACATTTAACATTTTTTCCTAGCTGGTATAGTTTCCTCATAAAATTAGGTTGAACAGCGGTGAAGTTCAAACTCGAGCGCCCGTCGTTTCGCTGGTGGTCGCACTACATTATAACACAAAGTAACCGTTTGAATATTTAAATGGTTGTTTATGTAACAAGTTTATAATTTTGAGCAGAAAAATTTTTATATTTATGAATTCCAAATCCAACTACTTACAATTCTGTATATTCCTTAATATTGAAGTAAGATATATAAACTTAAAATGTCTTACGATATGTTTATCGAATTATATGATTGATATTCGACCAGAAATTATTATGTGGGTGAATTAAAAAACGTGTGTATTTGTTTTGAGTAGTAAAGTAAAAAATATTAGAACATTAAAATAAGGATAAACTATTTAATGATTTAATATATTTTTTAATACTGTTTTTGTTAAAGATAAATTTGTATTTGGAAACCCAATATATTGTAAACCCAATACCTCATAAACTGACCTTGAAAAAAATGCTATAGTGATGCTAATTACAAATTAGAATACCTCTAAAGCAATTATTAATGGAAGAAGAATGCGAGTGAAGAACCTGTACCACAACCCAATAGACTGTGAAATTCTAACGGGAACTTCGATTGGGCAAAGTTTAACCATATCATTAATAAAATAGTTCTTGGATACTGTAACATAAGTATTGTTGTTTAGAAATCAATACATGATCATTGTTTCTCATGAATCATTTAATTCGATTCCGAGCAACGGGTTTACTAGTACATATATATAAAGGAGGAGTTTTCTTACGGACAGCAAATCTCCAAAACTATAAGACCTAAGGAGTTGAAATTTGGCACATGTACTCCCCTTGGGTCCTAGATGCACACTAAGAAACGGATTTACAAAATTCCCAGAGGATTTTCCCCTGTGGTATTTCAAAGTTTTAATGTAAAATTATAGGGAAGGATATAAGGTTGTCATGGCAACCTTAAAAAGTATTAAATCCTAAAAAAAGACAGGGGAGGTTTTTATGATTTTCCACGGGTGAAACATTGATCAGCTAGTAATATAATAGAATAGCTATCTCCCATATGACCTGTACTAAAATGTGATTGTGGAATCAAATACAAAGGAAGGGAAATAATAATAACAGGAGATAAATTCATTCAACTATGAATTTCTTGTGTCAATCATAAGTTATATCTTCCTAAACAAAAAAAACCCTTACACCTACTTATTGATTGTTATTCAAAAAGCAAAAAATTGTCTCCAATATTAACCCACACTTGGTTTTGGTTTAATATTTTTTAACAGTAGCGTAACCACATATGGCTCTCTTTACTTCCACGTCATCGATGATTTTCTCCCCTCCTTTGCCAAAACTTAAGACTTAAAAGCGTGAACATGTTACTTAACATCTATATTTATTTATATAGCAGATTAACGGCTGATTCGTTTAAAAAGATGGAATCCTATACTCTTATACGAGCAGTGTTATCTTGTATGTATGCTTGCTTGCTTGCACAACGATCTCAAAAACGGCTCCGAGGATTTCCTTCAAAGTCTGGAAATAAGTAATTTATGACTCAAAAACGTATTTTACGCAGATTACTTGGCCAGAGAAAATCTAATAACGTAATAAATCGAATTTTAAAGTTGTAAAATTTTAACATTGGCCTTATGGGTTGCCGTGATAGCAACGAAAATAAACAAGTGAAAGTGTAAACAAATGACGTAATCATAACAGCTGTTTGGAATCTACATCCATTAAGGGAGAATACAGCAAGTGGGATGAAGAGTCCATGGAGCAATAAAAAAGGTTTCTATTTATCAATTTTATGACATTGAAATATTTTATAATAACTGGATGAACTGCTAAACATGAAATAACACCGAGCAATGCTCGGTCCACCAGGTACTCGGAGTTATAAGACCAACGCTTTTTATATTTTAATAGTTTTTTATTCTTTGAGTGTAATGTTAATTGTCGTACAAATACAAACTTTTATAATTTTTAAAATTGCCGAACAATAATTCGTAGAATTGTATACAACTAATTAAAAGAGAATATCATTCTCATGTATAAAATAACTTAACTAATGTATGTTCACTTTGGTATGTTAAATAGCCTAGCTAATGTAGACCTATTTTTCATATTATAACAGTATTGTTATTTTGTACAATAAAAATCAAATAAAACGACTTGCGGAATTAAACTCAATAACCACTTACGTTTCTTAAATAATGTTTTGATTTTATGATGACGAGAGCCGAACTTTATATTGGGGTTTAACCACAATAAAACATGCACTTTTTATAATTTAACAGCACTTTAATACTAAGTTGAATTCCATAGTAAAAAACAACTGACCGGCTAGGATTTTTACTCATAAGGTTTTAGCATACATATATATATAGATAAATTTACTATTAAAACCTACTTTAAAAAAACACTTATAATGCTAAAATAAATTAAACTAGTCAAGGAATACAATAAAATTAGACTAAAAACATCTACAAGAAAATGCGGCGCGGAGAATCGCGAGAAGCCGATGATAGAGAACGACACGACGTGGGCGGTTCAGGCTACTTCTTGTGCGGACTGTACAAGCGTTCGCGGCGCTGCACGGCGGCAGAGTCACTTTTGGCGCCGTTGATACCTGGGACATTTGACACCTGGGACATTTGACGCGAAGCGTTTTTATTAAAAATAAAGCACCTGGGACAAATGATGTAACTTATATTTATTATTTAATTTAACAAACCTGGGACATTTGACACCTGGGACATTTGATTTTATATTAATTTGTGTAATATTTTTAAGACCTGGGACATTTGAAACCTGGGACAAATGAAACGCACCCTTTTCATATTACTTACTATTGAAAACACGCTGTACCAACCAAGTAGGAGGAAAAGGGTAGTATTGCCAACCACGCAAAGTTAAATAGTTAGAAGAATGAAAAATTACTCTGGGTCCCCAACCCGACTGGTCCAATTTTGAATGCATAAAATCTTAATTTTGTTAATAATTAAACCTTCATAAATTAGGCTAAACAAGTATAAAACCTGTTTATAACAGAAAATAAAAGTACAAATATGTTTAGCAATAAGGTAATCAGGCCAAAAAATAGGCAAGGCAGGTAACATGTTAAAAGGAGAAGTTCAGCTTAGTTCTTTTACCTTTTGTAGCACTGAAAATGTAGTGTCATATCAATTTACAAGGAAGATACAAATTAGCTTCATTCAATCCAGCAAACGAATTCTAATGATCTGTCTCGGACAGAGACAGTGAAGAAGATCCTGATTCATAAGTCATATGGTTAGATTCGCAGAAAAACACTTGAATATTTACCTATAAATCAAAATAATTTATAAAAGTAAGTTATAACTTCTGAGTATATTTGTATTCAAAATAACGGATTTAATTCTGAGAATGCAAAATTATATATCTATTACGACGCTGCCCATTGTAACGCCGCAACAACTTTCTTTACATCATGTTGGGCAGTTTATTGTTAATGTAAAAAGAGCAATAGGATTTTTTTCTATCTCAATATGAGTTGTGTTGAATAGTTAAAGAACAACAGAATAAATGTGAATGACAGAATACATTCCCGATTCTGTTGCAAACACGAACTTACCAGGGTCAGGTTGAGCCGGGTTAGGCATCAGCGGCGCGGGATTTGTCGCTTTCCGAGCCGCGGGTGGTTGTTGTTGAGATCTGTTGACAATCTGCCCCGAAGCGGTGCTCATCGTCAGGTTTGGGACTGGCCCTGTCGCAGCCCCTGTCTGATCCTGCAATCCAAAGACAATTTATCGGTAAGACTTGACTAAACAAGGTTAGACTTACTTAAATAAGAACAAATACTCAAACTTACTAGTACTAGCACTTGGACAATGGTAGTAATTCCAATATAGGCACTCTAACATCTTTAGATTTCAATAATTAAGAATCATCTAGATTTCTATTATTAATTCCATACTGCTCAGCAAAAATCATCTAACAATCTTAAACCGCCTTCTTGTTATGAGGGTATCTATATTCCCTGCCAACCTGGAATCAAATATAATTTCCAAACTTTTCAATACAGTTTTGGATATAAAGATAATTTATCGACAAATTAAAATCTTCTTACACATAGTAAATTGTAAGTTTATAAGTATACAAAGAATACTTAATTATGAACGGATTTTTTTAAATTTTCATTTAAGTTTTCATTTAGTTAAATATTTGATTGTAAAGAGTTCAATACTTTATTATTCAATTTAAAGTTTTTTTCAAAATTAAGAGAACAAACAATGGTATTGTCCCTCTTGACCCTATAAGGAGGCCACATACTTAAATTTCTTTAGATTTAATTTAACAATAGTCCACAGGGTTTCATACTGATCAAATTATTTACTGCTGTGCAATCATAAAGGCAGAATAAAAAAAATTGATTCGCTCAATGCATGATACATTATTTCATGGTTTTAAAACTGCTTAGTTCAGTCATTTAACACCATCAGACATGGTTAACCTTTTTTACAAAAAAACATGTTAAAATTATTTTAACTGCACTCAGTAAAATTTTATTCATGAAATGTTAATTTTGGCTGCATTTTGGCTTGTGGATGAAAATTGATATAATTGATATAGTTTTCTCGGCAATGTTACATCCAATCATAGCACATGATCATTAGTTTACAGCAAAATTATTTCTGCAAATTACATTACATTTTTGTCGTATTACACCAGTAGTTAGCCATTTCACCTGATCTTGTGTTACAATACTCAACATAGGCGGATTTCTGGGGGTGCTGGCACCCCTGAAATTTGGTGGATTTGTTGACAGAGAAGGGGGGAAATGTTTTCAACATAACTTTGACTGAGGAATTTGCATAAATTACAAATACAGTGGAACCTGGATAATTCGAACCTCAAGGGACCAGCTAAAAACTTCGAATTATCCATAAATTCGAATTAAAGAAGTTCTAAAGAATGAGGCCAAAACTTAAAACTTCAAATTGTGAATTTAACCTCTTTATCAAATTGACACTCTAAAAGAATAAATTCATCAACAAACGCTAATTATAAGGGTTCAAAAACAGTAATCATAAAACAGAAATAACTACCCTTAAGTATAAACTACGTACGACGCGACCTACGATAATACAAAGAAACATTTCTGCTAGAAAAAAATACAGTACGTTCTGCTACTTCTGAACTTGATACAGGCTACCAACTTAACTTCGTGAAACATTGACAATTGCCCGCTCATTGACTTTCCACTAAAGTGAGTGTTTTATAGGTCCAAGATTTTGTCGACATGATCACTACACTTATTTAATGTTACATAAAAAATTTTAAACACTCAAAAACAAGACACTGCACAAATAAAAAAAAAAACACTTTGTTTGAAGGACGATCGAAAACAACGGAATGCTGCACTGGAATTCGGAAGTTAGTTTGGCTGGTGGGGGGAGGGAAGGGGGTCGCAGTGTTGAGTAGCCTTTGTGTCGACATAAAAAACTGCGCATCAGGTCTGGCGCACGGCTCGTTTGCTGGGAGCCGTTCTACACAGAATCAAGCTCGAAAAGATTAGTGGCGCTGCCACGGCGAGCGCAACCCTTTTCCGAACTCGGTCAGCGTTCTGTATTGTTTTTGTTTACATTATTGGTGTCGAGTTACAAGCAATGTTGGGGCAGGGTGGGAAGCCTGGGAGGTGGAAGGGATGAGTCATTTGACCATAACCTGACACGCCATAGGTCTGGCGTTAACTTTTTATTTAACGTCGTAGTAAAACGTGTTTTTCAATGAATTTGTAACTATTTCCAAACGTGGAATGAAATTGATGTACCTTAATTTGGCACTTAAAAAATTCGAATTATCCAAAATAAAAATTGAATTATCCACGATTTTTTAGCATTGTTTAGATACAAAATGCCAGGGACCAAGATAAATATTCAAATTAAAGAAGATTTCGAACTATACAAGTTCGAATTATCCAGGTTCCACTGTAGTTGTTAAATAAAGTAAGTGCCTACTTGCAGTAGGCCACTAAATGGACCATTTAAATAGGAGTTTGATGTTGAGCATACAATACTTCAAACGTTAGGTGAGCTGGCACCCCCAAATATTACGAGCTAAATCTGCCCATGATACTGCAGTACCAATACTTTTCCAAAGAACTGGTGGTCCAGTTTACTATTGGTACCAACAAATCACTATTAAAAACAATACCCCTGTTGCAGCAGACCTACATACTCAGTGAATATCAAATGCAAAAGAATATATTTCAATCCAATACAGAGAGATTTGATTTGTTTTTGTTGGCTCTACAAGAATAACACGGGGAATGAATGTGCAGGTTTGCTGCAACAGGTGAGAAAACTGGGTGGTTTTAGGTCAATATTTAGTACTGAAGATCTGAACTGTAAGAAGCCATCATAAAGGCTGGAATGATCATGTTGATGTTGTTTACAATGGTATTCATATTACTGACTATTAAAAACACGCAATACTAACCAAATCAGAGAAAAAGGGTAGAATTGCCGACCGCGCAAAATACGTGCGGTAAGTTGTCCACTTATATCAAGTTTTATCAATATATGATAATAAATAAGGAAGATATCGAATATTTTATTTCCCCTAAGGATAACATGGGAAATGAGTATGTAGGTTTGCTGCAAAAAAGTTAAATATCGGAGATTTTAGACTAATATACATTAGATCTTATCTATCATCGCGAGCAGCAAATACGGCGGATGAGTGAGTGCACTGTTGGCGAAACTATGGTTTATTATTTGTTTGGATAGTTAATCAAATATACTGGTAAAGTAAACACAAATTTACACGTAAAATACCTTTGAGAAATGTAAACAAAGCTTTGACAGTTCAACGAAAACATTTCCTTTAGTCATTTCAGCTGATATTTAGCAGACAATTTTATGAGTTTACTGTTTTTGCCGCCCGCCGTATTTCGTGCTCTCAACACTAGATGAAGCCACAAACCAAGTTTTAATAAGATATGCTGAGAAGTAAGCAGGATATAGAATTTTGCTTATCTCCTATAAAGATAACATTGAGACAACGTACTGTGTTTACCACTTTCAAGATCTAACTGATGGACACGGAGCATGATTCAAAATACTAAGTCATTTGTTTTTTTGAGCTAAATTCAATGGTACTAAAAAAAATTAATTTTTTTCTCTGTAAAAACTCAAAATATCCATTTTTGGTGGGGGTGAGGGTTTATCCCCATTTACCCCCCCCCCCCCTTCTGGTGGTCCAATTGGGCAGGTTTACATACGTGTTTGAATAAACACCACTTTACACGTCCATGCCAAATTTATTTAAGATCGGACCGTTATTACATAAGTTATCGTGCTTAGAGAAACAAAGATATATATGTTTATGAAAATGAACGAATGGTGATTTTTACTTCTTGGCGCCTCAATAACGAAATGTTATCATGGTCTTCGGGCTTAGGTCTTGCCATGAGTACTATGGTAACAGCTTCTTCCCTATAGGGGAAATTTGCTAGTAACTATAAATACAAACCATTTGATGATTTTTCTTGTTTTTCTTCCTCGGAGGTCTACCACTACGACCTGGAAAAAGATATACTGTTAACAGAATTCATTCTAACGATGAAAAAGAACAAAAGTACCAGATGTTTAAGGGAAATCTTTATTTTCTGTGTATATTTAAAATAAGAAGATACAACAATTTAAGAAGGTAATTATAAAATTGAGTACTCTTACAGCACTCTGATGTAAGGGAGTGAATTTCATAATTCAAAAGGAAAATTTGAGTTGTCTATTTTAATCACAAAAGCTCCAAATTTTGGGCATTATGCCCCCCAAGAATGAGGATATGGATGGTATGGAGTTATACAAAATAACTTTCCAATCAGACCACAGAATATTAATATCTCTACCAAATTCAAGGAAATCGAATGACAACAAGCTGTTTTAGTAAATTAACACTTTTATGAAGTAAACAGTTATTTTTTGTGTTATAATTTTGAAGGAGGGCTTAAAATTATCGTAATTTTAATGAAATGTTTCCATTGATAAAAATTTATTTTAAGTCCCAGGAGACCGAGCATTACTCAGATAAAATAAAAAGAACCTGAATCTATGAATCAACTGATTTAGTTAAAATTTTCCATTAACGATAAAATGGGCACTTCGAAGGGCTGTCGGACTTACAGATATTTCGCATTCTTGTGACTGGCTCCAATCAATGCATCTTGGCCAAAACTCTCATTAAAAAAAATCCTTGGACGAAAAAATGATGCTCTTACACTGATTGTTTTAGAGTATACAATTACATTATCTTAAATAACACTTTTAGGCCTCAAAAACTTCAAATTTGATGCATTTACTCCCGCCCTAAAGTGGGTTTAGGGGTGCTTCAAATTTTTAGCCAAACAAACTTTATCAAGAAATGTACAAACCAAATTTGAAGAAAGCGGACAAAAATTCCAGACAATACAGTGCCCACGTAAAGTTTTTAACAGATTTCTTTAGTATCTGGCTGGAGGACATGAGTTGAAAAGTTATCATGGTCCCATGCCTCAGTTCACCATGCAGTTCATGCCAATTGCTCAGTCATAGGAAATTTGCAAATAACTGATGAGCAATAAAATGTTTATGTAATTCATTGAAAAATATTACAACCCGCACCAATTAATTACAGGCTTGCAAAAGAAGAGAGAACAGATTATGACAGATTAAGTCAAGTCGCATGTTCAGGTGACAAGATGTTAGAAATAGTTACTCACTAAAATATAAAGGGGGTGGTAAAAGGTGTCATACCTAAGAGCGACAACGGTTTGGTTTTTTTTCTGAATAGCACCCATTACCTGTCTTCTTTAAATTTTAAATCTGCTGGCCCTTTGAACTTTTATAATTGTATCAGCAGCCTTTCCAAAGTGACATTACTGCCATTTCAAACACCGCATTATAGGAATGTCAAAATTGTGACTATACACTTGTAATAGACTGCTTAACCAATAGCCCTGTGTGCTAAAAAGCTTCACGTAGGTCTGGTAGCACTGGATAAATTAAACCACCAGAAGATGAACATACATCAGATATGGTACTAGTATTGACTCAGCTATTTCTGCTAGTTTGGTTCCTCATTCACATAGTGTTGTATAAGATGAAAAGTCAAAGTGGTCCACCTAATTTGTGGTTAAAATGGAAGAAGCACTTAGCTGACCTGTTTCCTATCTTCATTCACAAGTTAGATAGAGCTTGTGTGGTTTCTCCAATCGACACAAACATCGATAGGTCAGCTAGGTGGTTTCTCCTCCTAGTTTAACATCTTCAGGGTGTCTTCAAAGTCAATGACATAAAAAAGTGTTCTCACCCTGTCAGAATTTTGGAGGAACCAGTGGGATTTATTGCACAAATCTGAAATTCCTGTTGATAAAAGGATTTTTTGTAACATTATTAACTTTCTAAGAAGGTTTTAAGTTAATTAAAAGGATTTTTATCATTCGGACCTTGAGACAAAAAAGTAATTATGATGTATGTTATTTGTACAGTCAACAGAGTAAATAAAATATACAACAAAAATGAGTATGTTTGGTTTTCGAGTAAACAAAACATCAGCTTTTAACTGTAATGCTGAGGTTTGTCTAAAAAAGTTGTTTAGCTAATTTTTTAAGATTTAATATCATAAAACTCTAAAAAGTATTTTTGATACATCTCTAAAAAATGAACTAAACTAAACTACTTATTCAAAAACAAAACCCTAGCATTACAGCTTAAAGGAATAATCACATTAGAATAACATGTACAACAACCAGGTTATTATTAAACTTGTAAAAATGCTGCATTAATTAGCTGATCATAAATGGTTGAAGCTACCCGATCGCAGGTTCTAAAGAACAAACTAAATGAATTTGGTTTGGTATGATAAAGAAAAGGAGACTTATTTGTTGGGTCTTTATTTTTTATTGCAGGTGTAGGAAAAATGTTGTGTGTACTTCAAAGTAAAGTACATTGTCTCCCTCATGAAAATTGTCGCCCTTGGGTGACAACAATTTCACTAATGATACAGTGGTGGACTTTACTTTCCTCATTACTGTATTACTCTAATTAACACATTGCCTGCGTGCCACCGACCAGTCGGTAGTTCGGCGCTTCGCAGGCCACGGCGTGCCGACTGGACGGTAGCGTCTCAAGGGAACAGGCTCCGATCCTGGCAGTGCTGCTTTCTGTGGGTGTTTCACTGAACTACGTACACACTCGTGGTAACGCAGCATATCACCGCTCAGTGTTTTGTGAATCGTTAGACCAAAATATTTGAATTTGTCTGTGCCAATCGGGTTCGTGGAAACTGCTACAATTGGTGGAACGCAGTCAACGTGTTGATGGTCATAAATGCTGGCCACATCACCGCAACTTTTACAATTTTGGTAGTCTGCAACTTTTACAATTTTTGTAAGATTTCTCGCCCTTGACCTCTCAAACATATTACGTTTTTTTTTTATAGAAAGATTAATGTACTTGCACGTTGTAAGTTACCATTTTTCTTTTAGAAAAACCTTTCATTAAAGTTCATCTAAAATAAAAGAAATTCTTCAGACTAATGGTGCAGACTATCACTGCTCTACCAGTGAGATTTATTGCACAAATCTGAAATAAATTCCTGTTAATAAAAAGACTATCCTCCTTGGGGTAAGTTGATGATGTATGTTATTTGTGCAGTAAATAACATAAAAAAATGTGTATGTTTATCAAGTTGGCTAAATAAAATGTCAGCTTTAAGCTGTAATGCTGGGGTTCGTTTTTGAATAAGTTGTTTAGTTTATGTATGAATTATGCTCCACCTACACTCTCCAGATTATCATTTTATTTAGCACCATTCCACCATGTAAAAAAACAAAAATCCGATAAATTATTTGTTTTTTTGTCCGTGTTTGTGCACTGTGCAAAAAAAAAAACAAAAAAAAACATGAAGTAAAAAAGAAAGGTAATTCTGTATGTGTATAATCAAAAATAGAACAACAGTGTAGAAACCCCAAAATAGGTCCCTCTGAATAAGACAAGCAGTTTTGACCCGTGTTTGTATTTACGGTGCACTTGCACCGCGCCGTGTGAATTGTTGAATCTGTCCTTCGTATTAAAGACTTCTCCCTTCCATGCAGCCCCTGGGTCAGCCTCTCACTGGTAGGCTTAGAGTAATTTTGATGGATAGGACGAAGGTGATGGTGTTACTTGATAAGGAGGAAGTCTTTAGTAGGAAGGACAGATTCAGCAATTCACACGGTGCAAGAGCTGCGGACATGATGGGATTGTGTTCAAGGTCAATAGGCATTTTATCTTGAAGAGAAAGGAATTAATCGTAGGAATTTGTTGAATTACCAATGGAAGGATTCAAGGTATTTTGTTTTTGAATTTTTCATTTCTCTTACGTCTAGTGATAATCGTGAAAATATGCTCAAGCATTGGGGAAGATCTGCTTACATAAAAATGCTGGATAACGTCAAAATAGACTTGAATAACAAGTTTCCAGCTGATTCGCTAGAGTGCTACATGTTGAATGCAACGGTCCCAATAAATTTAGATCAAGACTGGATGTTACCCGTGGCTTCACCCACGTTCAAAATGATAGCAAGATATTTTCACAATCATATTCAATTTACATTGGTTAATATGTGTTCATGTAGAATACATGTTCATATGTGTTCATGTAGAATACATGTTCATATGTGTTCATGTAGAATACATGTTCATATGTGTTCATGTACTGATTCGATGTGACTTACATAAAATGACTAACAAATTCATAAACTTTCACATTGTTCTAAGATAAATATGGAGTGGATTGAAAATCCTTTAAAAAGGGACCATTACAAAATTAGTTTTTCTTCAAAATATATTTTTTTGACTTTCACTTTTAATCCTCACTAACTGCAGTGATTCGCCGGCGGGATCCTACCTGGCTTTTGTTAGTTTAGGTACCAAAACTGGGTGGGTACAGTAACAGAAGTTGTCACGACTGAAGGCAGTGTTGTAGTTGTCTTTCAGTGAACAACTTCGTTCCCCACCAGGGGAGGCTGGGCTTTACGGCAGGGTGGTGTCGTGTACTAGCAACCAAGATTTGGGCAAAGATGTGGGCCACTTGTCACTTGAGGCCCACATCCGTAGGTTAAGGTGTATATCTTAGCTCACTCTGTTTAGGCTTGGCCGAACCTATTCCACCTATTTCTTTTCCATTTGCTTTATTAGTTTCCTAAAGGACTAGGGCCTAAGGGGTATTAAAGGGGAAGCTTCCTTTCTTTTCCCGTAGCGGTATAAAAAGATAACAAACTGGCTGAAGTACTCTCACAGGATTTTCATGTGGGGTGGGGTAACACAGGCTTCCTAATCCCCCCTATAACAACAACCACAGAGACCTCAAATGACATTCTAAAATCACTATAGCAAAATGTTTTGCATCTACCCAACAAATTTACCAACATGAAGCCATGAAATGAAATGATTGCCCCAAACTGTGATTTTCTTGTATCATACTTAAAATAGGCTACAGTCCAACACTATTATTAAGTCATGTCCATGATACTAATCTCTGATCTACATAGTGATATTATTGTGATCATTATTCCCAAATACCATTTTAATTTTAAAAATCATGATTTTCTGTGATAAGAATCGAGAATAATTTTTATCGAGGGCAATATGATTTTTGGGTTGACTTATATGTTGTAATAAAATTATGTAGTTTTATAATCCTTCTAGATTTTTCCTTACAGCCCTTCCCAATTCAAAAATTTGTCAATTAAAAATGTTGAATAAGAAGTTTCAAATTAGATGCATATGTTAACAGGTCCAATGTGACTTGAAATAAAATTATTTGTTGTTTAGTAATCCTCATAGACTTTTCTTACTATCCTTCCTGATTCAAAAAAATTTCAATTAAAATGTTGAAGAATAAACAAAAAGTTTTTAATGGATGCCCATTGAAATTTCTTGAAGATTGAAGGCCATTGCAGATTGACAAAGTAAAGCTGATTCAGACAGCGGTCAATGGATTGCCCAACTCATCACAATAGAGAGCTATTTCCAAAATCTTCAAGTTCTTTTTGGGTTTTGTAATATCATGTAATGTATTACAGGTCAGTCTGAAATGTCTTTACATGTTCATATAACAAAAAATGTGTCAGTACATGTTCAATGTTCATATAACAGAAAATGTGTCAGGAACTTGTTTAACTATTTTGAAGTTTTGGCTAAAACATGTGTAACCAACCAGTGGCCAACAATTCTGCACTATTTAGGCCACACCAATAAAAAAAAGAAACAAAACTGACTTAAACTAATATGTTAAGTTAAAAGGTATTCCCTTTGACACACTACCGTCTCTTAACTCTTTTCTCAATAACACAAATACCCATCAAGGCAGTCAACAGGTATATATAACTGTTTGACTGTCTTATTGGTATATATATGAATGTTTTGCTCACCTTTTTTTGACTTCTTAGACTAAAAATCTAATTTAACAAGAAACTGTCATGCATCAAATGTATAGAGGAAATGTTTTGGAGTCTACAACCAGTCTTTTAAAAATTACAAAAAAATAAAGAAAAATTTGTGGGAGTTGTAGCAAGCATGGAGGATTGTGAATGAACAACTTTATAGCTGATACTAATAGGCTGTAGGTATTGGTGGTGATAATAAGTGACTTACATTAGTAGACAAAGAGTATTCAATGTCATCTGTTGAATAAAACATCACAAATCCTGCATCCATGTTGGAGGATAATAATAGTAATATTGTTATTAACTTTGACAAATAAATATAAATAAGTTAATGATTTTAATTTTAAAACCCTCTTTAATATTGGATGACAACTTCAGTTTTTGTGAGAAGCTAAATATAATAAGCTCGACATATAAAAATATGGGTCTATTGCTTTAAAAAAATGTAAAAACTGTCCCTATTAAAAATATAGCCTGTACAGGATGGTTTTAATGGGAAAACAAACACACATGCAATATTTCTAAACAGACTAATCCTACCTTATTCCGACGATTGGTTATGAACACTTATCACATAATTTTTAAAATGGTATCTTAAAAATTAATTCTATATTTTATAATATGACAAAATTCATATATTAAAGTAAACACAACAATTCAGCAGAGAAAGAGTTAAGAGTTTTACTGTCAATCCGGTGATATAAAATTTGGATAAAACATTTTGACATGGCCCAAGTGCAGAATGTGTGATGGGGTACAAAAAGGAAAATTGTCAGCAGATAAAACAACCAGTCTGAAAACACCTTCATGGTCTTTTATTGTTAATTCCTCTTATTTGTTTACAGAAAGTTCTTTTCTTATTAAAGATCAACTATAATATAAAATTTACATGGATTGTTTATGCTTTAAAAAAGGAAGGATATTAAAATAATTTAAAATAGACAATGCAGCAAAACAATGACTGATATAATAATTACAGGCACGCACACTGACAACACTACAACTTTGCTTATATACTTGACCTTCCTTTGTATCAACAATTCAGAAATATTTACAATTTGTGGTAAGTTGAAAAATGCTGGAGTTAAACTAAAGTACGCCATAACATATAAGTTAATATACAAGTTTAATATAAAAATGTAAATATAAAATTATACATTACTCTATATACAATATAAATTATGGTAAACAAAACATCAATATAAAATATAATACACGATTTGACTATTTACCAAATTTTGTTGGTGGGTTTTATAAAGATCTTTAAACATAATATGCTTTGTCTTTCAAGAAACAAATGAATAATTGTCATATTCATTTCAAAGAGTGGGACGATATCAGGCTTGAAATGTTTGATGACTAGTCCTGTCTGAGAAGAGAGTAATTTAACTAACTTACACGAATGTAATACTGTTGATTTCAAACTATCTCAAGCCGGTAGTTTTATATGCTATACTAGATATAAAATCAAAACTTTTAGATTCTACAAAATTTTAAATCACAGAAATCAATTTACATTTAGAGTGCCAATGAAAGCAAGCTATGGCACGATAATATAATTTCAAATAAGACAAAAAAAAGAAAAGAATTTTAGCATGCGTCATCAGTAAAACCTATTAATGAAATAAAAACAATTTTAAATAATTTTACATAACTATCACAATGAATCCAGCTCACAATGATACACAAATAGTTGCAAATAATTACAAATTCATATAAAACTAGAAAAGTGAACAAATTATATTCATACATATAAATCGGACAATCCTGGTGAAACTCTTTACAAAAGATCAATGGCCATTATATTACTTTTATTTATTTTAAATTAATATTCTGTTTTGTTTTTACATACACAATTCGGAGATCACCAGAATCAAACAAAACTACTTCCTGTTTTGGATACCAAAAGAGGAATTATTAACACGAGAACTAACGTTAGAAAAATTAAGTCATAAACTAAAAACTGAAATGAAATAGTAATACAGAAAACTAAAAATGTGTATATTTAAAAATACAAGTTTAAAACAGCTTCATGAAAGCTAACTTTAAGAACCATTTTGATTATATCAACAAATGACATTAGATGCACAGGAGCTCCGGAGGGGGGCGGAGCTCCGAGTGCAAACAATGTGCTTGGAGGCCAGCGAGCATGCCTACGTAGGGATCCACAGCCACCATTCACATTGTCTGCCGCCCTAGCATTTCCAGCATTTTTCAACACTTACAACTATTAAGTCAAAAAAGATAAATATGTATTCTAAAATTTATTTATAAATATGTACACCTGAATGCTGGCTGACCCCCATCACACACATTCTGCACTCTTGGCTTTAATTAAATACTAACTGTAGCCAAAAATAAACAAGATCACCGGCGACAGTCTTTGTAGTGGTCGGCAAAGAGAATAACTTAACTACGGCATCTTGTGGTTATTCAGACCTGGACAAAAACAAGCTACCGTTATAAATACGGCTTATGAAATCACATGAGAAGACACAAAATTGATGAAGAAAAGACACATTCATGACAGTGACACTTGTTGGTGACAGAAAACACTTACGAGGAAGGCTTCGGGCCATCAGCAACAAATGTTACAGGGGTGAATAGGGCTCAACAGCAATTAAAACTAAAATATTGGTTCTAGCATTACTGTTTGAAGTTAATCAAGTACGAATTCTTTTAAAGATTGTTCTTTGAATTTCTTTGTCCCCTAATGATTAGTTATTAGAATGTCTACTCAGTATTTAGCTTACATCACATAAAAAGCAAAATTAAGAAATCATAATAAGTTTGAACTTGATATAATTCGAACTTTGAAAATTTGTTTTAAAAAATTGAGGCAAGATTTATTTTTTCAAAACATAAACCACAAGCTCATTTGGTCTATTGGCCAAGAAGTCAAAATTAATTACATCGAAATTTTAATTGTCATATAGATCAGACTGGTGTTAAAGTTTTCACTGTAATTAAATATTTGGCTTACCTCCTTCTGAATCGCTGGATTCTGAAGAACTACTGGATAAACTGGAACTGCTGGAGTCTGAATCCGAACTACTCGAACTCGACGCAGAGAGCCTTGAGGGACCACCGACCACATCCACACTCTTGTTGTTGCTGGACTCTGAAAAACCAAATAAGTGGTACAAAGTTACATACAAAAAATGCAACTTGATGTTTTATTTTTTAACAAAGGTTTAGTTGACTTTTAAGCTAAAAACCAAAGCTAACTGGATCTTAAACCTTAAAACTTCTCTACAATTTAAAAATTATATATTATAATTTAACTTCTTTTTAATACTCTCAAAAATTCTTGACTTGGGCTTCTTCAAAATATCCCAAGGTACTCAACTAACCCTGAAGATTTATCTAAATGAAAAAACTTCTTTACATCATACCACTGCGAGATTAGACGTTACTAAATCAGTTGGTTTCTTATATCATACAATCCAGTGATAATTTGAAATTTGGACGAGCAGCTGTTTGAATAAATTTTAAGCTTGAAATTGTATGACGCTGAGTATAGTATATAGTTTTTCACCAAGGATTTTTTGCCTAGGGAATACAGTAAAACCTCACTAACTCGACACTTGATGACTCATTAGCTAGTTTAACTCGACACACAAATAGTTGAAAGAAATCTTCAATCAAGCATTTTTTCAGAACATTTAGTTTTGAATGTTGAGCATTTTGACATTTCTCTAAAGATTGCTTGCTCACTATGTAACAATACTCATGTAATTAGTAAATTTATATGAGAAACTCAAATCTGTTATGTGTTTATATGTTAAAAACCTATTAAAAAATCCAATGTTCTAGATAACTTGACAACCCTCACACTCGACAACCTCTGGGTCAACAAATAGTCGAGTTAGTGAGGTTTTCCTGTTCTTTCATAGTATTTTATCTCTAAATCTGATTTTGTCATCATTACTTTAAAGACTCTTTTTTTTAAAGTTTGAGTTTCAAGGAAAACAACCCTAACCAGTGTTATTAATTAATTGAAATGAATTGTATTAGTGTGACTGAAAAATGTAATTTGTAATTTGTTGCAGAAAATAGTTATAAAAAAACTGGGTAAATGAATAATAAATACTTGTATAGAACAAGTACTATGGAATCGAGCATGGTGGATATTAGTTATTGCAGTTACTGCTTTAGTTATGAAGGTTTTTCGGTTTTAGAAAACTAAAAAGAAGTATGAAATAAAATGAAATGAAATATTCTTTATTGTCGTAAGAAAGTTAAAACATCATTGACAACGTCATAAGCACCAGCATGCAAGCTAGGTCACGTTAATCCTATACTCCTATACACGTATATCCTATACAGGCAATGTTTGTACAGGCATATATTTAAACAATAATAATTTTGGCTATATAATACAACATAAATAAACAGACAGACCAGAATATTTCAAACAGTGTACCAAGATTAAATCTAGAACATACATAAAGCAAAGTACAACTAAAAATTGATATTTTTCATTTTGAAAAAGTCATCTACACTATAAAAGGGATTCTCAAGGAGCCATGAATAAAATTTATTTTTAAATATTTTAAATGGATACAAACTAATTTTTTGTTCTAGGAAATTGTAAATTTTGAATGAAATTATAATATGGCTATTAAGAGTTTTGCTTGAATGTGAAAAATTTATTGCTGAATGGTTTTGATAAGTGTATCATGAACAGAATGCTTAAAATTCAGAAAATTTGGTTTTTTAAATATATAAATAGTTAGGTCAAAAATATATAAATTTATAATCGTTTGGAATTGGAGTAGGATAAAAAGTGGTTTACAGTGCTCTCTGTTATTGCATTTTGTAAGGGTTCTGACTGCCTTTTTATGAAGTATAAGAATTTCTTCAATACTACTACAATTACCGTAAAGAATTAAACCATACCTGAATATAGTTTTTGAATTTTTTATTGAAGACGGTAAATCATTAATATAAATGAGGAAAAGAAGGGTTCCCAATACAGCGCCTTGAAGGACTCCCCAATCCACTGTGGCTTCATCAGACCATTTTCCATTAACGTACAAAATTTGCCTACGATTTTGTATATAAGATTCAAAAAATTTTAAATATTGTTGAAATATTGTTCTCATTGAAAATAATTTTTTTCCGGAATATTTAGAACCAAAACTTAAAAATGGAACAAGGCAAACAAAAAACATTACTCTTACTACTATTTTAGCTGTTAATTTTTTTCCACTTTCCTTGACAATCATTATTATTTATAAAACTTACACCTTCAAGTATATTTGGATACAGCAAATCTTTAATAGCCCAGTGAAATATATCTTACCTTTCTTAGCCTGTTTTTTAGCAGTGCCAAGCTGTCCAGTTACATCTTGAAGTCTTTTTTCTAGTTCCTGTTTCTTTTCAGCCATTTGCTCATCTTTCGATTTGCCGGAAAGTTTTTTATCTGAAAAAAAGTTAATGCTCAAGCTAAACAATAATGTGTACAATTTAAATAAACGGTATCAGGAAACTGACACATACTTTCTCCCTGCAAGTCATTTAAAACCAGAAAACATATTTAGTGAAATAAAACAAATTAACAATTAATTATCACACAATATATACCAAATTTTATCAAAATCAGTAAGTAAATAACGGATATATCGGTTTTTAAATATTTTCCATAAAAATAACATTAGGCAAGGTACTGCGTTTACCGCCGTACTAAAATATCAATTATCTCCGCAACCAGTTGACGTAAACTAATGATTCAAAATACTAGATTATTTAGTTTTTCAAGTCAAATTTAATGGTTGCAAGTATATTTTCTATAGAGGTCACACATTTTGTGAAATTTGAAAAATATGGATTTTTTAACAGTTAAACCCCTACCGCCGTACTAAAATATCAATTATCTCCGCAACCAGTTGACGTAAACTAATGATTCAAAATACTAGATTATTTAGTTTTTCAAGTCAAATTTAATGGTTGCAAGTATATTTTCTATAGAGGTCACACATTTTGTGAAATTTGAAAAATATGGATTTTTTAACAGTTAAACCCCCATAATTTCTGAACCTGAATTTTTACAGACATGCGGGTGGAGTCACTTTGTTTGTCATCTTAAGCACTAAAAACCATGAAATTTTTATAAAAATCGTTAGAGCCGTTTTTGAGAAATTTTGATTTTTGTCATTTTTTATGGGTTTTTATGGGGTAAATACCCTTAAAAATCAAAAATTCCAAAAAATGAAAAATACGCCTGGAGATACCACGGCTTTATGAAAACATGCCAAATTTCATGAAAATCGGACCACTGGTGTCGTCTCTAGCTTTGTTTACATCCGCACGCACGCACGCACGCACGCACGCACGCACGCACGCACACACACACACACAGACAGACAGACAGACAGACAGACAGACAGACAGACAGACAGACAGACAGACAGACAGACAGACAGACAGACAGACAGACAGACACCAGGCCGAAAACCACTTTTAGAGAATTTCCCCTATAGGGAAGAAGCTGTTACCGTAGTACTCATGGTAAGACCTAAGCCCAAGACCATCATAACTTTTCGTTTTGGGGTCCCCAGAAGCAAAAAACCTATTCGTTCATTTTCATATACACACACACACATATATATATATATATATATATATAGATATATCTATGTGTCTTTAAGCACGATAGCGGCCGTAAAAATGGTCCAATCGGAAAGAAATTTGGCACATCCATGTAAAGTAGTAATTATTCGGACGAGTTCGAAAACCAGCCCTATCGGACTACCGGAAGGGGGGATAAAGGGGGATAAACCCCCCAAAAATGGGTTTTTTGGGTTTTTTACATAGAAAAATAAAAATAATCTAATTTTTGTTGGCACCATTGAATTCAGCCCAAAAAAACAAACAATTTAGTATTTTGAATCACAGCTCTATGTCCATTGATTACCGAGATATTGAAAGTGGTAAACACAGTACGTTGTCCCAATGTTAACCTTATGGGGAATAAGAAAAATTCTATATCTCGCTTATTTCTCAACATATCTTAATAAAACTTGGTAAATGGCTTCTTCTAGTTCAGATCTACTAAATATTGAATTCAAACCACCCAGTTTTAATATACCCGTAGCAGCAAACCTGCATACTCATTCCCCATGTTATTCTTATGGAGCTTTCAAAAACATGTAAAATATCGCTATGTTGGATTGAAATATGTTGTTTTACATTTGAAATTCGCTGAGTATGCAGGTTTGCTGCAACGGGGGTATTTTGGATTCAGGGAGCACTAAAACGAATATATCCACTAACAACTCAAATTCAAAAATTTTGATGAAAACAATATTTTCTCCATATACTATGTATAGGGGGGAGAAAGTAAAAATAATGTAGCAACAAAAAATACTTTAATTACACTTAATTATTATAACTAATGACATTAATTATTACAAAAAGAACAATTAATGTCTATAGGTAGGAGGTGAATTCCTTATTTTAAACTCAGGACTTTGAATATTTTTAATCCTTGTCAGTGGTACTCATAGCAGCTTGGGTAACTGAAACAAAACCATCCCACAGCCTCTTTTATGAATATCTACCACCCACTTAGAGATTTAGATTTATTATGAACTGACCTAGTTTTTCGATGTAAGGATTCGTCTAACTTGGACAGAGCTTTCGTTGCTTTCTGGACTTTGGAAAGAGCTTTTTCATCATATATCTATCTTATTTTATGACCGCAGTACACTCCCACCGAGTCAGGGCAAAACTAAGTGAAGGCGAGAGTGCAGACCTACACAATGCGCTCAGCATGTCTCATTAAACATTACTTTATGTGGCTATGTGTACAAAAATCCTCGCCGAACTTGTCGTAGAGGCATTCCAGTGAGTGTGTACTGCCGGAATGAAAACAAGCAACAAAACTAATGTTGACCTAGACAGGACTCAGTTTAGTTTCTCTCAAGTTAAACTTAAAAAAATGCTTGAAACAGAAGGAGTTTGTGCCGAAGATTGACAAATCAACTTTTCCATTTTGAAGGTGTAGCATTATAGTGTAACATTAAAAGTTTTTGTTCAACCAAGATATTACTTAGTTTATATTATTCTTCATGAATTTTATCATCAAAATTTAGTCAATGTGCTAAAAATAAAGTACCCATAATACAAGATTTATCCCTACACTATATTTACTTATTAATTCTGATTTTTGCTTTATGTAAACTGCATAAATGTTGTTTCACAGTCAAATCTCAAAAACAGCTGGACATATTTTAACATTTGAGGCGTCAAATTAAAGAGACTTTTATGTAGATTTGTCAATACATATCAGAATTTTAAAAAAGTGTGACTAGTGCTATGTAAAATCAGAAGTTTCAAAACAGTGGCGCTATCGATCGACATTTGACCAGGCTTTGATTACAACTGAACATACGGTTTATATAACTGTAATAGTCATTCAAATGTCCCTTTTGTACTCCCAAAACAACAATTTGACTGCAAAAACTGTCATTGAACGACTATGATCATTGAAATTAATTGTGAACCATCTTTGCCAGATTTTAATTTAATTTCAACAGCTTTCGAAACTTAACCCAAAAAACTTTTTTTCCATGATCCAGTTTTATGATTTTATGACTTAATAATTTTGAACCTCGAGTTTTTTTACTTTTGTGGTTTAATTTATTAAGTTGCCTTGAGGTTTGTGAAATACTATTTTTAAACTAAATCGAAAGAACCACTTTTTTTAAATCTGCATTGATCCGGATACTCTGAGGTGTCCTGTAATGCAGCTGATTATTCAAGGCAGAACCCCATACTCTAAAACAAGCAATGTTTGTACGGGCAAAATTTTTATTTCTTTCTAGGACTTTTGATTTTTTCATTTAAATTGGGGTTTTAGACAACCAGAAATCAATTGGAGCTGGTCTCAAGTCTGGGAAAAATCCAATTTGTGTCCTACTGCCCTTCAAAGTGCCAATCGTCAATGGGCATTTTTTGTTGCTGCATTTTCCCAAAACAACTGATTCAGGTTGTTTTTATTTTTAAGTAGGTTAGAAAAATTATTTGATCTGTTAACAACTTTTTAATTTTTAAAAGGTTATTTTGAATGAATCGTCTTAAAGAATATTTTAAGTGTAATGATGATGTAATTTAGTGTTGAATGTTTTCAAGGATAATTTTCAAGAATAAAAATGATTGCTGTCTACACGTAAAATAGGAATATAAGCCGTCAAGATTGCCAAACGAACTTGCGCTGCTGTTCACCCGCTAACAAAGACTATTCAAATACTTTGCGGCTAGCAAACGTAAGCTTGGCGTCATATTGCCGTTTGTATAGTTCAATGTTAAAGTCGACTGAACTAGCAACACCAGAGGCATCTTCTGTTCCACTGTCGGCGCCAGATCTATCATCGACAGAATATCGACAATCGGTCGACGCAAGATGCACAAGGAGGGTTCGAAAGACCGTGCAACAAGCAGATGATTTTTCTCGATCCTACTGATGCCGCCGATGAACAAATTTCTGCTGAACATGAACCTAGAATTGATACAGTTACTCAAGGGAATCGTGTGGGACAATAACACATCCGCCCAAGCGTTCATGATGGTACGTGAACTCATAGATGAAGAAAATGCTCGAGCCATCAAGGCTCAAGGAATTCAGCCACTGTAAGTCAATTTGGTTCTCGCACCACCGTCCTCGACCCAAACCGCTACAACATTGCAACGTCGAATGAAGTATCAGCCGTCATCACGCTCATCACCAACCAGAGCTACCCGGTTGTGGGCAAAGAACAAGGAAACGATTGTTCACCGTGAGCAATACAACCGCATTGAGCCATTCATGTATCCCCTGCTCTTTTACCCACAAAGAGACTAAGTCTTTTCGACCAACACCAACTGCTTCAACCGTCAAAACTTGGAATTGTTAAGAGCCACTTAGCGTTTCCACCGTCATTCGCAGGACCGCTGCACTCCAACGAAGCGACAGAAATTATAAGTTACGATTAACTTCAACGGCACTTCACTTTGGTGGCCGCCTGTTATGTCGTCGATAGTGCTGTTATGAGACCAAATCAACTACATTTTGCAGGAACGGAAAAGCTGAAGGCACAGTTCTAAAAAGGCGTTGATACCATACTCAAACAGCGTTATAGTTAAGTGATCATGTTATGTTATGGACGACTTTAACTAAAACAGCTGATTCAGCAGGTTGGTTTTATTTTAGCAGAACAAAGCTCGGTCCCCGGAACTTTTTCTTTAACTTTGCCAGAGAAAAAATTATTGATACTCCATTTATGGAGTGTATTCAGTTCAGTTATAACAGGCATCATCATAATGAATATTTAGATTACCGATATCGTTTGTTCTCTTTTAACATTAATTAACGAATGACAATTTCATATTTGACCAGATGTTGTACCGTTCCTTGACACAGTCATGGAAAAATAGAGATGATCGAGTCCCGAAAATTCGGGAAATTTTCGGGAAAATTAAATTCCAAATTTTTGGGCGGGATTTTATTTACTTCGGGAAATTTTTCGGGACGGGATCGTTTTAGTGATCGCAAATAAACAGCGGGTATAGCTTCTCATAGTCACCATCACCCCATTCTGAATAGTAACCATCAATTGTATCTAAGTCATTAGGTGAAATATGACACACTTAAATGTTTTTTATTTGCTATGAAACAAAACGGTTATACATGATATGACATTATCACACATGTACGCAAAACCCTGATTAACACACATACATTCACTAATCAAAGGCCCATCTGCCTACATTCACACAGTCACCATCAGCCCCATTCCGAACAGTAACCGTCAATTGTATCTTAAGACGTAAGATACAATTGACAATTGAGTTTATTTTTTTTGCTTTGAAACAAAAAGGGTATACAAAGGGGGTGATATGACATTATGGAACTTTATGTTTCATGTATATAAATAAAAATAACCAGTTAAAATACATTCTCATGTAAAAAATAAACTACAAATTTTAAATTGTAGTCTGAGGAACACATACAACATATCAAATCAGTCTTTATCTATAAAAATAACCATTCAACTTGTTATTAACCAGGATAATGACTAGTTAAAATGTGTCACGGAAAACTCAAATTCACGGTTTAAACAAAGGCAACCGATAAACTGAGAAAACACTAAATGGTCCGGCCGCCAAATAAGAAATTAAGCACGAACCTTGAATTAGGGTCCAACTCAATTTTTATGATTGATTCTAGTACTATATGATGTACTGAACAAGAATAAGGTGGATGCCAGTGACAACCTTTAGGCAACTTTGAATACGAGTATTAAAGGTCATAGTTCACGAGGCTAAAAATACAGAAACAGATACAGTCGACTCTCGCTAACACGAACCTTGATATCACGAAATCCTCGATATCACGAATTATTTTTAATCCCCCTGGAAAAACCTGTCTAACACGAAGAAATTACTATACATAACACGAACTTATTTTCATAACACAAACCAATTTCCCGGGTATATTTTACCTCTATAACTCAAAGGGTCTAAAAATTATCTCTATAACTCAAAGTTCAGTAGATAAGACGAATTCGATTCACGCTTTACCTCCATAACTCGAAGTTTACCTCCATACCACAAAGTTTTCAGATTGGACCTCTGTAATACAAAATCCCGGCGTTCTGAACTGTGTACTCTATTTTATTTCACACGTTTTTTATTTTGTATACCGTACTTTAAGTACTGTATTATTCAAAGTTATAAGTTTATTGTCGTAGCTGTAAGGGATACAGTAAAGTTTCTTTATATTATTGTTTTAATAAAAATTATGATCAATACTGTAATAATTGTTTTTACATGTTTAAGCAGAGGAAGATTTCAAACTTTTTAATCAGAATTCACATGATCTTATCTGTTTTTGTGTTTTACAGATTATTATATTATAAATACTGTATTTTTCATTGATATATAATATTTAAATAAGTTAAAAGCTTGGATTTGTCAAAGATGTAGGGTATAAACTACATTTTTCTTTACCTCTATATCGCGAATTTTCATTTAGTTTACCTGTATAACTCGAACTATGCCTACGACGAACTATACGTAACACGAAGAAAAATTGCAGTCCCGTGGACTTTCGAGTTAGCGAGAGTCGACTGTATTAAAAAAAATTATTTATGATATCCAAAAAAATTATTTACGATATTTAAACGAGTATTTCTCTAGATATTGATTTGAAACCACCAAAGATATCGATAGATGGTAAATTCTTCATTTTGATAGGGTATTATTGTTTAGCCGCCATCTTGGATCCGTTATATTGGATCATGTTTTTAAATATGAATATGGTGTTATGACACATTATCACCAACTAGATTTTCATGCTGATTACATGTCACAATCGGTTTTTTAAAATATTGTTTTGTTCACGAGTAATACTAGATATAAATTCTTCCCTGTACATTCCTTGTGGGCTTTTCCGAATTCAACTATTTTATTGTTTTGTTTTTCTTATATCTCTGGTTCTAACCACAGTATGACATTCGGTTTGGTCTTAAAAGATTCAGTGATTTAATGGCTTTACTTTAATTCAGACTATTGATCATTTAAATATGAGTTAGAGATGAGTTATAAAGCTGATTACATCAGAAAATATAATTTTTCGAAGTAGATTTTTACTAAACGATTTATATTTCAGGTTCTAAAAACGTCCCCGTATTCGTTCTGGTCTTCAAACACTCAAGTGGTCTTTGACTTTCATTTGAGCCATTTTAAATTGAAATCACGCTGTGTGAAAAAGTTATGACTATCCAAAGATTATAATACCCACATTGCAGCAGACCTGCAAACTCAGCGAATTTTAAATCCTTGAATAAATCATTGACACGCAGCCTCATGTGTATCAATAGACACCCATAACTAACCATGCAAAAATATTCTCAAAGAATAACATGGGAAGTATATGTGCAGACTTGCAGCCACAGAAATTTAAAAATAAAGGATTCAGGCTATACTACAGTAGATCTCAATTAGATGAAGCCACAAACCAAGGCTTACCAAGATAAGTTGAGAAATTAGCAAACTTAACATTTTTTTATTTCCCATAAGGTTAACATATGAAATGAGTATGTAAGTTTGCAGCCTCAAAAATGTAAATATTCGGGATTTTATACTTATATACATTATAACTCATCTAGATAAAGACAGAAACCAAGTTTTATTATGAGATGTTGAGAAATAAGCGAGATATAGAATTTTATTTATTCTCCATAAGGTTAATATTGGGACAACGTATCATGTTTACCATCTTCAGTATCTGGGTAACCAATGAACACAGAAAAATGATTCAAAATACCAAATTAATTGTTTTCTCAAGCTGTATTCAATGGTGTAGACAAAATTTTGATTTTAGTTTTTACATGTAAAAAATAAAAAAAACCCATTTTTGGGAGGGTTTTCCCCCCTTAACCCCTCTTCTGAAGTTTAGATTGGGCTAGTTTTAGAACTCATCCGAATAATTACAACTTTACAATAACTATACTATGATTAGAGAACTGGAGACATAAAAAATGGTTTGAGGTATAAGGAAAAATTTAAAAAATATAGTTTAATCCAGAAACGCCTGTAAGGAATGAACTGGGAAGAATTTATACTTCGATATATATCTCAAGAAAGAAACAATATTTTTAAAAACGGATTGCGGCAATGTAATAAGCAAGAAAATCTAGTCTGCAATAGTGTCGCACACCACATTCATAGTTAAAAAATTATCTTGTATCCAATGTGGCAGATCCAAAATGGCAGCTGAAAATCAATACCCGATCAGAATGAAGTATTTACCATCCAACAACCAAAAGCAGTGGTTTTAAATCAATATCTAGGGAAATACTAGTTTGGATATCAAAAATAAAATGTTTTTCAATATGTTTCTTCTGAATTTTCGGCCCTGTGAACTTTGACCTTCGATATTTATTGGTTGCCTGTGGATGCCACTCTAGACCATGGCATATTCAATGCCACCCATGGATGCCATATTCTTGTTCAGTACATAAAATAGTGCTAGAATCCATCATAAGATTTGAGTCGGACACCTACTTCAAGGTCCATAATTCATAATTTGTTATTTGGCGACTGGACTATTGGTGCTATCTCAATTTATTGGTTGCCTTTATTTTAACGGTGATTTTGGGTGTTTTAGGGTTTTTTTGTGATCAAGACTCCTACAGTTCTGAACCGATTTTGATGATTAAGATGTCATTGGAAACGTGTGGCGTCAAGTTTTACAGAAAATAAAATATAAAAATTTTAGACCAAATGAGAGCTTTAGACACCCTTAAAGGTTTTACATTCGACCCTACAATTTCACATGAGAATAGAAATTTAAATGAACAGCTGATAATAATAAACATTGTTTTATAAACAGACTAGAGGATCAAAACTGCTGAGCAGCATATGTCTGCTAGTTAATTTTATTGGAAATATCATTATTGCAATTTACTTTTTAACATGATAAACATGAGAAGAGTGTTCTTTATTTGTTTTCGTCATTTGCCCCTGGACTCGTGTGACTTAAATCCAACATCTCATTGACGAGAACAGTCATGGAATTATTGAAAATAACATTGACACAGTAGGAGTGTGTAAAAAAGGTTAAATTCTAGAGTCACTAGAATAATTTTTCACAAATATATAGCTCTAAAAGAAAATGAAAGCCTTGTTTCTAAATGAGAATCTCCCCTACTATAGCTCAGATTAAATTATCAATCACATTTTAGAAACCCAGTTACACTGAACTAGTCCATTATCAACAGATAACACCCTTCGTAGGACGAGACCAGAGCCAAGATACCAGAGGTCGCCTAGAAAACTTCCGTCGTCGCCTAGAAAACTTCCGTCGTCGCCAGTGTCCTCATTTTAAATTTTAACAATGTCCTTGTGAAAGTGATTTCTTTTTAAAAGCTTGACTCAGCAATGATGCTTCACATGAGCTTGACACAACAGTGTTGAAACCAGGTCACGATTTTCAACTCAACATAGGACTGGAGACAGAAAAGGTGAATAAAAACCATTTGTCTTTACAAAAAACATATGAGAACAAATATTAAGTGATAAATATTCTGCGGGATAGAGATTTTTTTTTTTCTAAAAGAGTCATGAGATACTGCGTTGATACATTGAATAATAAATGCCGATAGGGAATTTAATTTGTATTTTCATTTAGTGTTTTGCCCATGGACGGTGTCAAACTCCATTGTTTATTTATTAGAGGTCTGCGGGTAGTGATTTTTCAAGCCGGGTCGGGTTCAGGTCGGGTAGTAGATAACCATAAATTTTCGGGTCGCGTCGGGTTCGGATATTATAAGTGGAATAAAAATTCGGGTCGGGTCGGGTTCGGGTATGTAAGTTGACAAAAAATTCGGGTCGGGTTCGGGTATTTTCGTTCAAATTCGGGTCGGGTTCGGGTATCATTTGTCAGCAAAAGATTAATTTCATTAAATTTTGATGGGACTACCGAGCAGTTACGAAGTAAAAATCTAACATAACATTCACATTACTAAATATATACATACAAGATAAAATTACAGTTTGCATGAGAAAATAACACTACACATGACCATGGGACAAGAAATATTGATGAATTGAAGCTAGACAACGAACAAGATTTTCTAAAACACAAAGAACAATTACATACACAAATATGAAACTTTACAATAAGTTACCATCAAATATAAAAAAATTAAAAGATTTTTATTAATTAAAAGAAAAAAATATTAAAATTAAAGATTAATATTAATTAAAAGACCAATTTAAAAAGTACATGAAGACATTCTTTACAAATCATTGTATTTATGATACAAATGAAATTTTTAAGCTAAAATTGTAATAATGCTATAATATATATAATGAAAATGTTGTAAAACATTGTAATGCTCCAAATGGTGCCATATACAATATGCAATAACCAATACAGTCAATAGATATTCATATTCATGACTAAACTTATTATTTCATAATTTATCAATGAAATAGTATTTATATTTTATAACAACAATAACCAACAATAATTTTTATTCATCATAAAATTAGTTTTATTATAAAACTTCTATGAAGAAAATAAGAGTTGGTTAAGAAATAGTGCAGAGGAAGGAAAGAAAGAGAAGGGGGGGAGAGAGAGAGAGAGAAGCTAGAAAAAACAGCTTTCTCAGTCTCTTTATCAGTGGGAAGGGGGGAAGTGGGGGGGGGGGGTTTGTTTACTCATCAATTAGCCTGTCCGCCAGTCCGGTGTTATCTGAGTGCGTGCGTGCATTCGTCTTTCCCTACTACGAAATGCGAAAATCCAAACCATTTGTCCTACAAACAAACACATGACATATGATGGCTCATACTTTTTGTCTATTTTTTTTAAAATATATTGTGGCAAAAAAGAAACTTTTCTCTCTTGCCATTCAAGAGAAAATCCATGATCAAACAAAAGACTGATGTATACTTTGTGGTTCTCCAAGGTCAACTAAATATAGCAGAAACTTTCCGAATTCCATCTAATTGGAGATATTATTTCATTTCACCTGTCAACAACCTTTCCATATCACTTCAGAGGATAACTTTTTATCTATGTTTTTCGTGGGAAGGACACGCTCTTCCGGTTTAACGTGTCCAAAAATAGATCGCAACAATTAACCAACTCTTGGATTTTCTTGAGTCAAATCAATTGTTTGATCAAGAGCAACATGGTTTCCGACCAGGTAAATCTACGATAACGGCTGGAATAAATTTTATTGAATCAATTATTAATTCAATTGACGAAAATGAAAAAGTAATTGGGATCTTCCTTGACCTTTCAAAAGCTTTTGACAGTGTGTCGCATGAGAAATTGCTTGATATTTTACATGACTTGAACATAAATAATAAGGAATATAAATGGTTTAGTTCTTATCTAAAAGACCGGCAACAGTGTGTACAAATTAAACATAATTATAGCTTTCCAAATTGTAAATATTCATACACTCAAGACTTTCAATCTAATTACAAAACAATGAAATATGGTGTCCCTCAGGGGTCTATTTTAGGTCCCCTGTTATTTCTTTGTTACTTGAGAGGATTCCCAAGAGCTATTAATGGAGGGGGTTCAGTGTGTCTTTACGCTGATGATACTAATATTACAATCACAGGCAAATCTCAACAAGATATTGAACTCAAATCTTTTTTAAGTCTTCTGTCAGCTAATGAATTTCTAAATAGCAAAAATTTGTTAATAAATTCACAAAAATCCAATTTTTTATCTTTTAGCACAAACCAATCAAGATCAAAATTACAACCAAATGTTTGTCTTGATGATTCAAACTTAAACCAATTAGAGCAAACAAAATTTCTTGGATTAATATTGGACCAGCACTTAACCTGGGAAAAGCATGTTGACCATGTGGTGAGTAAAATGTCAACCGGTCTCTACGCATTGCGGCAAATGTCAAGAGTGTGCAATATTGAAACTTTAAAAACCATTTATTTTGCTTTAATTAACTCACATATGTCTTATGGCCTTGCTATTTATGGTGGTACCAGTAAAAAAAATTTGGATAGGATTCTTCGTCAACAAAAAAAGGCTCTCAGAATTATTTTTAATATAAAAAATCGGCACACAGTAAAACCATACTTTTCTAAATTCGGTATTATGACTGTATATGACCTATACATATTCGAAACTATCTTACATGTAAAAAAAACAAACAATCAAACCAATAATCCAAATTCTCATAACTATAATTTAAGAAACAATCGGCATGTTGAACAGCACAACTTACAGTTTTTTGAAAAGAAAACTAGTTTCATTGGCACAAAGTTTTTATTTGGTGTAATAGTTCACAAACATTTACATTTAAATTTCATAAATGAACACCCATATAAATAAACAAACACACAGCTTAATAATTATTTGTATATAATATGTCAACCTAGTATATCACTCAGTTAATATAAATTATTTGATAATGTTATTTTCCTAAAATCATTCATTAATTTATTACCATCTACCATAAAAATTTTAGATAAGTTAAGTTAGATCAGCTGTATTCATAATTTAATATAATTTATATTTATGGGTCAGGGAACGCTATCTCAAATTATCTATTTTATATAGCATGTTTTTCAAAATTTGATCTCTAATAATTCAGTGAAGTGTTTACCAAAGACCAAGTTAGTGAACCATGTGTTACATTGTTAAAGTGAAAAGTGGAACCATTGTAAAGGACTCCAGCTTCTATTCCAGAGAGAGATGGCCAAGTGTTAACTTCATTGTACCTGGACCTCGTTCCAATTTTAAATTTCATCCCCCTTAATTAGTAGATTTTTTTTTTGGTTAGCCAGCGGTAAACCTGATCTTAGTTGATTCCCCTTTAAGTGGCCAAATTTATCTATCTGAAGAAAAGATCAGGGTGAAGAGATAAACTCTTGGTAAGACCAATCCAAAATTTACTTCACCAACCATTGTTGAAGAGGAACAGACTTTCAAACAAAGACTTGATTTAATTAAATATAAAAAGAGATCAGAATTGGCAATTTATATTATTATCAAAATTATTTATTCTATTTAAAAGTATTTATGATTGTGATATTCAAACAAATTAATTTTTCAATGTCATGCCCGCACGATTCCCAGAACCCTATGTGAAGAGATCATGCTTCTCAAGAACTGAGCTAATGCCCTTAAATTGTACCATATTAATCCAATTAGCATAAGTAATTTTATCTAACCCCATCCACTGTAATAATCCTTGTACGTCCCCCTAGAGTTCAATTTTGATATTCATATTTATTGTTATTGTTGAATAAATAATAGTTTTGTAACAGATTACCATTCTTTTATTTCAAATTTAAATATTAAATAGGCTAGTATCACACTAATTATAATGACGCCATCTTGAACAATAATAATTAATTAGAATTAAGAAGAAAATATAAGAGTCACCTACCTGTACTTATAATTAAAGATATTTATTTATTTATTTATATTTACAAACCAAAAAGGCTGAGTTGTAATTGGCGCCGCAACGTAAGGGCATTGACAATGAAAAGTTAATGATCGCAGACATTATTTGAGATAGCAAGAAGATAATTTTGTAGGAGATAGCCTAGATTAAGACTCATCTCACCTCATTTAGATATAAGTATAATATCCAATTTATTGTATAATAATCCTAATTGCGTGCTTACTACCTCAATATGGGCGACGAACATAAATACCATTTAAGATCAACCGACAAACCTAAAGTTTCAACGACGCAGTCCGAGCAGACAAGTTTTGTTTTATTCGGCAATAACACGGAACCAATAAATGTACACCGCGAATCGGACAGTGACCCGTCAGTGAACAAAGAAAACATTGTTTCGGTAGGCGACTCAAATAATTCCGACAACGCGAGTGATTCTAATAATGAGACAACAATTTCGGCCGTGAGTGAAATGTCAGAACGTTCCGCCATTTTGTCCCAGCCGGCGTCTCCCACTTCAACACCAACGCCAACCTCAATCAGTGCTACCACTACTTCCGCGGCGATTTCCCCCGCTACATCGTCATTGAGCGAAATATACCGAACGGAACAACCAATCAGAACGCTAGTTTCTTTGACGAGCGACACAATTACCGTCCCTCCTGTGCTGATTCCAGACCATACTCGTACTGAATCAGCTGTCGACAGTGTCGACCCACTCGTACAAATAGCAGCGGCGATCAATGCACTTAGAACCGACATGAATGAAATTAAATCGAGCAATGCTGCGATTAAAACTGACATGAATGCGCTTAAAACCGAGTTAAGAAATGAAATTAAAGCCGATATGAACGCAATCAAATCTGATATTAAAATACAACATGCAAACTTAAGATCTGAATTTCAAAATCACTCTGCCCGGGTCGAAAATCAAATTCAGCAAATTCACAATGAACAGTCAAATCTTAAAACTGACATAAATCAACTTAAAATTCTTCAGGAAAATTTGGCTAAGGAAGTCGATCAAATTGATACTAAATTAGAACAAGGGGAATACAAAATCAGAGAAAATTTAATACAAGACCTCATTCAACATAAACAGGAGGTTAGTCAAATCATCGTATCAGAAAATTGTAAAACCCAATTAAAAATCACTGAACAAATTAAACAGATTCAATTAGAGACACACAGGGAGGTAGAAAACATTTGTAAGGAAAATTATACACAAATCAAAGAACAAGTAACAGCTGAAATCAACCAAGTCAAATTAGAACTGAACCCAAACATTAAATCCAATGAATACCAAATTGCGAAATTGGCTGAGTCCGTGGAGGCGTGTCATAAGAAAATATTAGAAATACCTACTACACCCAACATTCAAACAACACAAGCGCCCGTCCCTATTAATATTGTGTGTAACGGCAGATCGACATTAACACCGGAAATGACCCACCCAAAATTTAATGGAAAGACACATAATTCCCAGGAATTTCTAAACAAACTTAAGAAATATTATGAGAAAAACCTACAGTTAAATCCAGAAAATAATAGTGCGGAAAGCCTAGTTGATCTCATTGAAATGTGCCTAGAAGGACATGCCTCAAAGTGGTTCAATTTAATCAAAACTGATATTCACACATGGGATGATTTTCAACATATGTTTGAATCGAAATATTGGAACCGAGATATCCAAAGAGGCGTCAAACAACGGATCGAAAATGAACGATATCGGCCAAATGGTTATCTGAACCGATCAGAGTATTTTATAGAGCGGGTGTTGACCCTTAAATCGCTAAACCCTCCCCTGGACGAAAAAGAAATCCTCGATTGCCTATCAAACCACTTTGGAGACATAATCCAAGATGCCTATAGAGTTCAAAATATTCAGACGGTCTGCGATTTTGAAGCTCTACTCCAGAGAGAAGATCTGCGAAAACAAGCAAGGTCACCTAACCATCAAAGGAACGAAAACCATAAACATAAAAAGGAAAATACACCTGAGGAAAATCATGTAAATAGAAACCACCACCAACACGGTAGAAAAGGTCATAACCAACACTACAATGAAAGAAACACGGACAATCGAGCGTACACACCTAAGTACCACCCGTACAATCGGAGACATGAGAATCACCTCCACCACGATAATCGGTACCAAAGAGACGACCGACGCCATCGATTTGGAAACGATTACCGTGACCTAAGACAGTTTCCCAATCTACCATCAAACCAACCGCCGTCTGAAGAGAGAAGACCACTGCCTAGATACCACCCGACACAAGAACAAAACCAGGTGTGCGCTGCCATTATTGAGGAGAACGCAAACCTAGTGCCAGAGGAAAATAATCAGGATTTAAACTGAGAGGCACTGATGATGGTGGTGACCTCATTCTCCATGTAAATAGCTCAAATCAGAAGAACACATCTTCAGTGCAAAATAAGAAAGAAGTCGGACATAAGAGGTCAATTGAAATTGTAAATAATGTAAATAACATGCATAATGAATCAGATACCAATAGTTTAACTTTGAGCAATATTTATTGTGATCGGGAGTTTTTATTTGAAGAAGAAACAGAACAAAATACTCATACGACTATATCGCAAAAATGCCCCGAAATAAGAATAAAGATCAAAAGCAAAGAAGTTACAGCTCTCATTGATACAGGTTCTAACATTACATGTCTAGCAGAAGATTGGTACATATCAAATCGGAGTGAATTAGGAAAAATAGAAGAATTACCAGTAAATAATATGCACATTAGAACAGCAACCAATGAAAAATCCCGGAAAATTTCAAAAATCGTAATGATTCCTATTACCATTGGTCAACAAACTATATTAACACAAATGCTCGTAGTACCAAAACTAATACAATCAGTAATTATCGGGATAGATACACTTAGTGCCTGGAAGATGAAGATAAATTTTGAAAAGGGTGAAATGCATATGAATATTAATGATGCAGATTTAGTAATTCAATTCAATAACACAAATCGAGCTGGAATTTTATGCCATATAATCACTAATGATAAAAATGTGGATAATTTAGAAGATTACTGCTGCAATGAAGATCCATACGAAGAGTGTTATTATATTGAAGAAACAAACCCCAGAACATCATGTGAATTATCCCCTGAAATAATTACAGAATCCCTCAAAAATAATTTAAATCTAAATAGTATTCAAAAACAACAATTAACTGATTTGTTATTGGACTTTCAAGATGTATTCTCCGACCAACCTGGGTTATGTAACAAATACCAGCATGTATTAAGAGTCGAAAATCCTCAAAATTTTAAATGTCATACTTACCCAGTACCATTAGCACACCAAGACGCAGTCATGCGAGAAATAAGGGAAATGGAACGCCTAGGGATCATAGAGCGAAGCAACAGCACTTTTATAAACCCAATTATCCCGGTCGTCAAGAAAACTGGTGAAATAAGACTTTGTTTGGATGCTAGAAAAGCGAACGAAATTATTATTCCAGATTACGAATGTAATAGAAGTGTCAATGAATTATTAGCAAAATGTCAAGGTGCAAAATTTATCAGTAGTATCGATCTAACTTCATCATATTGGCAAGTTCCACTATCTGAAGAATCGAGAAAATACACAGCATTCCAGTTCCGAGGAAAGACCTACCACTACAAAGTTACACCATTTGGAATCAACACATCTCAGGCAGCATTAGTAAGGGCATTGGACAAAGTTTTCGATGAGGAAGTAGAAAAATTCACCTTAATTTATGTAGACGACATTTGTATAGTTTCACCCGACTTCCAAACACACTTAAAACATTTGAGGTATATTTTCAATAAATTAGCTGAAGCAAATATGACGATAAAGTTTTTAAAATCAAAATTTTGTCAAAGTTCAGTTCCGTTCTTGGGGTACACATTAACAGAAACCGGTTTGGAAATGGACCAGGAGCGGGTCAAACCAATCCTCGATTTCCCCACACCTAAAAATAGGACACAGTTAAAATCATTTTTGGGATGCATTAACTATTATAATAAATTTATTGACAAGTATTCAGAAACAATCCAACCCTTACTACGCCTCACCTCAAAGAAACAAAAATTTATCTGGACCGAAGAAGATGATAAAACTTTTCAAAGAGTTAAGAACCTATTTCTAAAAATGAATGTTCTTCACCATCCAGACCATACGAAGCCCTTCTACCTACAAACGGATGCATCAGATTTTTCGATAGGCGGACATTTATTTCAATACCGAGATAATGGAGACAAAGCAGCAATTATGTTTTTATCACGGACACTGCAGCCAGCAGAGCAAAGATATACGACCACTGAAAAAGAATTACTCGCCATCATCTATTGTTTACAGAAAACACGGTATATAATATTGGGCTCAAAATTAAACATCATAACTGACCATCATGCATTAACATTTCTAAAAACCTGTAAACTCTTGAATAATAGATTAACAAGGTGGGCATTGGCGATTCAAGAGTACAATTTCACGATCCATCACTGTAAAGGAGCCGATAATTCGACAGCCGACGCCCTGAGCAGAATAAGTTACCCAGTTGAAGAGAACCAGGAAACATCTCAGAGAGAATTAATTATCAATTATATTAGAAGAATTCCAGACCCTAGACTACAAGAAGATCTCCGAAACATTGGGAAATTACAGTCACAAGATCCCCGCCTTCAAGAGATTCGTCAAATATTATTAATACCCCAAGATACACCTGAACACACAAAAATCAAACAATCATATAAATTACACCAGGAAATACTATACCAAAAACACCTTAATAAATGGCTCATAGTAGTACCAGAAACCATCATAAATCGCCTTATTTGGGAGTGTCATTGCTACTACCTCCATTGCGGGTCTAAGAAATGTTTTGATTTACTCAGAGAATGTTTCATTTTCAAGAACATGAATCGAAGAATCCGGCAATACCTGGCATCCTGTGACTCGTGCCAACGGTGCAAAAATGATACTCATCCACCAAGAGGTTTCGCTCAAGGTATCAGTTGTAATCAGAAGAACGAACAATTAGCTATCGACATTATAGGTCCTTTGCCGCCTGGCCGAGGAAATGTGAAATTCATGTTAATTGTCCTGGACATTTTCACTAAATTTATCAAATTATACCCAATGCAGCGTGCCACCACACAAACCATACTAAATAAATTGTTTAACCAACACTTTATAGAACATGGAATACCCCAGAGGATCCAAAGTGATAACGGTACGCAATTTAAGAGCCACAAATGGATAAGAAAGTTAGAAGAAAACAATATTATTCCAATATTTAACCCTGTGTACCATCCCCAATTTAATATGGCCGAAAGACCTATTAAAGAAGTGAAGCGCTGCTTAAGAACATACTGCTCAAGACAACACAGAAAATGGGCTCAGTGTATAACAGAAATTAATGAATACTTGAACGAAATTCCTCACGAAACTACAGGATTCAGTCCGAATGAACTACAGTTAGGAAGAAAAGATTTCAGGTTCTGGGAACGATATGTGGAAAACCCATTTTCAGAAGATGTCCCACTAGAACAGAAGATATTCCTCGCCTCCCAACGGATCCGAGAAAAGAAGGGAACACGAGCAAGAAGAGCTAACCGCGGTGTATTACCAACATTATTCAATTTAAACGATTTGGTATTGGTCAAAAATCATCAACTATCAAATGCAGCATTTGGAGAAACAGCCAAACTATTCGCCATATACGAAGGACCGTACCGCATCTCAAGTATCCTGGGACATTCGACTTATTTTGTACAAAGGTTAAATGAAGAACAAGAGTTTGGACCCTACCATGTAACTGCTCTTAGAAAATATATAACGCCAAACCGAGATCAACAATAAATACAGTGTAAATAGTGTTATTAACAGTTATATAAACATTTGGACAATACACGGACAACTAATTAAAAGTTGTAGATTAATTTGTTTATTTATGGATTGAGGGGATAAAAGACTCCAGTAAATATAAACAATAGTGTAATAAATGTTGAACAGTGAAACAAAATTTAAAATAAGTGAAGTGCGCGTGGACAGTATTAGGACCTGAAGTTATGATTGTAAATATTAGGTCATATAATCCATTTAGTTTTAAGAAATCATCATTTTAAATTATAAATAAATATTTTATCATTTAGTATAGTTTTGTAAATATTTGTTCCTATTATTATCGAGTTTTCATTAATTTCAATTCTTTGAATTAATTCAACTCTGAGGGGATATTGTAATAGTTCACAAACATTTACATTTAAATTTCATAAATGAACACCCATATAAATAAACAAACACACAGCTTAATAATTATTTGTATATAATATGTCAACCTAGTATATCACTCAGTTAATATAAATTATTTGATAATGTTATTTTCCTAAAATCATTCATTAATTTATTACCATCTACCATAAAAATTTTAGATAAGTTAAGTTAGATCAGCTGTATTCATAATTTAATATAATTTATATTTATGGGTCAGGGAACGCTATCTCAAATTATCTATTTTATATAGCATGTTTTTCAAAATTTGATCTCTAATAATTCAGTGAAGTGTTTACCAAAGACCAAGTTAGTGAACCATGTGTTACATTGTTAAAGTGAAAAGTGGAACCATTGTAAAGGACTCCAGCTTCTATTCCAGAGAGAGATGGCCAAGTGTTAACTTCATTGTACCTGGACCTCGTTCCAATTTTAAATTTCATCCCCCTTAATTAGTAGATTTTTTTTTTGGTTAGCCAGCGGTAAACCTGATCTTAGTTGATTCCCCTTTAAGTGGCCAAATTTATCTATCTGAAGAAAAGATCAGGGTGAAGAGATAAACTCTTGGTAAGACCAATCCAAAATTTACTTCACCAACCATTGTTGAAGAGGAACAGACTTTCAAACAAAGACTTGATTTAATTAAATATAAAAAGAGATCAGAATTGGCAATTTATATTATTATCAAAATTATTTATTCTATTTAAAAGTATTTATGATTGTGATATTCAAACAAATTAATTTTTCAATGTCATGCCCGCACGATTCCCAGAACCCTATGTGAAGAGATCATGCTTCTCAAGAACTGAGCTAATGCCCTTAAATTGTACCATATTAATCCAATTAGCATAAGTAATTTTATCTAACCCCATCCACTGTAATAATCCTTGTACGTCCCCCTAGAGTTCAATTTTGATATTCATATTTATTGTTATTGTTGAATAAATAATAGTTTTGTAACAGATTACCATTCTTTTATTTCAAATTTAAATATTAAATAGGCTAGTATCACACTAATTATAATGACGCCATCTTGAACAATAATAATTAATTAGAATTAAGAAGAAAATATAAGAGTCACCTACCTGTACTTATAATTAAAGATATTTATTTATTTATTTATATTTACAAACCAAAAAGGCTGAGTTGTATTGGTTTGCCTAAAAATATTTTTTATGTAACTGATTTTGATACTTTTAAGAAACTTCTAAAGGAATATTTGCTGACAAAATCCCTTTACTCATTTCAAGAATTTTGGAATTTAAGAAGTACAACATAAAATAATTTTAAATTTACTAAACATTCCCTACAAAAACAACTCTAAAAAAACAAAAAAAAAAATAAATAAAAAGATTACTTTATTAAAATTGTATTATTTATGTTAGAGATAGTTTAAGTTAGCTATGTTATTTTCTTGACGCTATTCTATGTATTGTAAATACTGTCTGCATGAATAAAGATTATTTGAATTGAATTGAATTGAATCTTCTCGATAAGACCTCTCGTATCATAAGCTCTGCTATAAATTCCAGCTTATTCAAAGCTATTTAGTGTTGGTACCTACGACTATTTCATTGCGTCGGTTCCCTGGTCCTTTAAGTTGCTAAACGAGGATACGATATTAAGCAGTAAGCGTACGATAATTTTGAGCCGGCAAGGAGGCTGGTTGTCTGAGTTGAGACGTATAGTGAAGATTGCTTCTAAGTTTGACATTGCGATCGCGACCATCTTTGTTCGTCACATTATAATATTGCGAGGATGCTGTAAGTCAAAAGCTTTGTGCGAATTAATTATTGTTGAACATTTTTAAAGTTTCGGGTTTCTTTCGGGTAGTATCTCGGGTCCGATTTCTTTCGGGTAGTAGGTACCCGCCCGACCCGACGTGTAATAAAAACCCGCCCGAATAAAACCCGAGACGTGTCGAACCCGCCTGACCACTCGGGTTTACGTAATTACCCGAAGCTACCCGAATTTTCGGGTACCCGCAGACCTCTATTATTTATGGATTACCCCTAAAACGAAATATGAGACAGGTTTAATTTGAATCTCATTTGATTGAAAAAAGTATACAAAATAAATAAAAAATACCCCCGTTGCAGCAGACCTGCATACTCAGCGAGTTTAAAATGCAAAAGAACATTTCGAATTGGGAAGATTTGACTGGTTTTTTAAGCTCCTTAAGAATCTCACGGGTAATGAATATGAAGGTTTGCTGCAACTGGATGGTTTTAATTAGGGGTCTGCGGGTCCCCGAGTTTTTCGGGTCGGGTCGGGTCAAAGGCCGACATCGGGTCGGGCCAAGATCGGGTCAGGTCGCACCTGATACGTTACTCCCGCCGTTTAAACGGCGATCAAATTTACGCGCGACTTACATGTGTGCGATCGAATTTTACAGCCGATCGCGAGTTATGCTAAGCTGCTTCTGCCGTTTATCCGCAATCGTCAGATTCTTTATCGCGGCCGCTCGCTAGTTTCACAAACAAGCACTATTTGTGTTCGGTAAATACGTGCGACTGCTTTTTGTGGCCGATCGCTAGTTTCGCAAAGTTGCATTAATTTATTTACAATCGGCAAATACTCGCGATCGCTTTTCGTGGCCGACCACGACTTTTGCAAGGCTACATTTGTCGAATAACGGCGATCGGCAAGTATGCGCGATCGTATTTCGCGGCAGATTGTTAGTTTCTAAAAGCTACAACTACCATTCATCCGCGACCAACAGATACACGTTATTGTTTTTCGCAGCCGTCCACGGTTTTTTTTCATAACCTCAACAATATTTTGAAGACTGGATTTCGACAGTTATCAAGAAATACCATCTCTCAGAATTCGGAAATTGAAAACTTACACCTTATTTAGCTCTGACCTTGCACTTATCAACTTCAAATTTGTATTCATAGTTTATATTGTTTATTGGCGTAATGTTCGTTGTGATAAAGTGTGGCTTTGTAATAATAATAATCATTGTTATGGCTCTCATAGTTTTTTGGCTGAATTTGTTCACATATTAGTTTTTTATCTTAATTTCTTGTAGTAGGTTAAAATTGAATTATGATTTAATTTTAACCTACTAAAAATTATTAGGCCTCGATAGAGGGTTTTAATAATTTTCATCTATTAATTTTTATTTAGTTTCTTGATTTAGCTTCTTTCTTAGGTTGTATTGATTCATACGAAAGTAACTGCCTATTTAATTATTTTTGGCCCGAGACCCGAAAGCCAAAATTAAAGGCCCGACCCGAACTAAAAAAGTCTGGCCCGCAGACCCCTAGTTTTAATTCAATATTTAGTGGATCTAAACTAGAAGAAGCCATATACCAAGCTTTATCAAGATATGATTAGAAATAAGGAAGATACAGAATTTTATTTATTTTCCTCAAGGTTAACATTGGGACAACGTACTCAGTACCTAGGCCTATTACAAATGCTTTGGTTCACTAATTCAAACTTTGTGTAGAATTTTTCTACTTTAATCCTCCTCAAATCTGTAGCCAGGAAATTTTTTTTTCTTTTTTGGGGGGGGTTTGGGCTTGGCGGTTACAGGGAGTGAAACAGTTAACTTCCTAACCTTTCATTTAAACACAATTTCAACATTTTCGGGGGGGGGGAGGGGGGGGTTTGACCCCCTGACACCCCCCCCATTGGCTACGGCCTAGATCCTCTTTAAGGTTACTGGCCCATTACAGTAATGCAAGCTGTAAACTTAAATAACTCTTAACAGCAAATAACGCCGCACTGCATCGAATCAAATCGCATTGATTCGAATAGAAATTCTATGAATCGCATCGACGCATCAAATCAAAAAAAATTTACTGCATCGCACACCCCTAATGTATTCTAATGAACATTGTTGAACTACAGGAAATTAAATTGACTTGGTATGCACTTTGATATCACATATTTTTAGGGCTTGGCGACCCTTCAACACTTTGTGTTTTTGGTTATGATATCATTGCATTCATCATTGCTAATATCGTTGCATTCTAATATTGCATTGTTCTATTAATCCTTTATGATAGAAAGTTGCAAATTTAGCAGCTACATAGTAAAGGTTTGGGTGGGAGTGGTAAAATTGACAAGTAATATGAGCGTAACATTCCCAGGTATGGTGGTAACTGTATACTTTTTAAAAGATACACAGGATTGTTTATGGATAAATAACTCTATCTTCAATAATTGTATCCACAGGGAAGCAGCGAATTGTCTCACTATGGTATCATTGGATAGTTCGGGCATTACAACTTTAACAAACAGCATACAGTAGACCCCCTCTTAACCGACCCCTACGGGACCGGACCTAGGTCGGATAAGTTAAAAGGTCGGTTAAAACGGGTAATCCTTTAAACGCAAAAAAATAAAAGCTCTGTTGATTTAGGATTCTATTTAAATCATTATAAAGCAGTTCTAGAATTATTTGGAAAATAAACTATAATTATCAACCTATTTTCCAAAATATTTACTGTAGAAATGTCACAAATAACCCCAAAGCACGGTCAAAACAAAAAAGTCAATAAACTAAATATTAGACGTAACGTTCCCATCGCCGGGTATGGGAACGGAATTGCCGTAATTCCTAGAATGGCGGTTAAACCGAACTGTTCTCAAAACAGGGCCGGTTAAAACGATTTTTAATAACTTGACCAGCAAGGGCGGATAATTCGATCGTCGGTTAAAACGAGGTCGGTTAAGAGGGAGTCTACTGTACTGACCCTCATGCCGTTCTGCAAATTAACCCGTTTGGTTATTCTAAAAAAAATTTAAAACAAAGGAAAAATTTTTTCCTTGTGTTTGTAAAGTCCTGAGTTTAAAATCTAAAAAAAAATCCATTATTACACCTCTTGATTGATAACAATCGGTGAGAAAAAGATTGCATACCTTAAAAACTGCAATTCATCAATTCAGATCTTGAGAAGTATAGATTTATTCAAAATTCAACATACAAGAGGTAATTTTCAAAATTTTCAAAGCAATAACAACACTCCCCCGTCATTATGAGTTAAAATATATAACTTCACAAGTAAAAAAATACACTAGACACAAAATGTCAGTCTGGAACTCATCTTGTTCCTACCGGACGGTTATGTGTTATGTTCCTGTTTTTTTTTTGTAAGTGAATGTTCTTTTCAATCAACTCAAGATGACTAGAAAAGTGTTCTTGTTTTGAAATTTTAAAATAACATCATGTTGAAACTCGAGTAAATCAATGCTGAAGATCTGAATTCATGACAGTTTTTAAGGTATGCAGCAACCTGTTTCTCATTGCTTTTGAGGACCAATTGTGAAAGACAGATTTTCTAATTAATATTGTTAACAATTAAACTAAACTCAAAAGATCACAATGAAAATGTAATTGAATCGTCAAAATAATTATGAAAACTATTTCTTGAAATAGAACACTCCAAAATTTATTAAGCCATTGTCTTGTAAAAAGAATTGTTGTACATCCTAGGAACTGCATAACATAGTCTAAAATAACAACATAGATATTAAAATTAAAAACTAAATACCTCATCATATTATCACCAACTACCATGCACATAATATTATTATTTTTAACTACACAACAGACCCCAGAGGTGCACAAAGATGAAACAAATATGTGGTTCACAAACATAACAACCAACATTAACAAATTAACTAAAACCCCATTGGTTTACACTACAGCGATACTTGGATGTTGTTAGTAGCATTTATTAAATTGGTAAGTCTAGATACTGGTGAATCAACATTTTAAAGCAAGAGCGACCCGAAAGGACAGTGAATCTCATGTTAAAGTAAGATTATTTCATGCTAAAATCAAAACAAACACCTAAATAGAAGTTTGAAAATAAGCGAAAGACAAGGGGTGGACAGGCAGAGAAGAATGGCCATGCTCAGGTACATCAACACACGCATCGTTTTACCGATTTTCTTTTTAAAGAAAACTAGGAGTTTGGTTTTATATTTTATGGAATAGGCTATTAGAGTATGGATTAAATGTAACCAATAGAACTTGAAATTAGCTTTATTTCAGTACAAGACGCTGAGCATGTTTATGATGAATTTTTCCTTTTCAATTTGATTTTAAACTTGTATATCAATTTTTTAAAGACACAACTTTAATGATTTTTTTTTACAAAAGTAGTCCTCTTGGCCAGTTATGCTTCAATCTCAGCTTTTTGGCAATCTCATAATGATGACAAAAAATGTAAATGCAAGCATGCTACATTTTTATGTAAACAACAAAAATGGATACCATACTATGAATTGAAAAATGTAGTATGTTCAATATTAATTTTTTACTGTCTACAAAATCTGAATCAAAAATCATTATTATTATTATTATTATTATAACAAACACAAATACTGAATACAATGTATTTAATGTAAAAAATATACAAAACATACATGAAAATGAAATAAGATCATAAAATGTATCATGTTTAATATTATTAAGTTATGTGACCTAATAAAGTTCACCTTACTGACAACCTTCATGATCACAAAATAACAAATAGCATTTGACTGTAATAAAAGTACTAAGTTTAAATTAATAAAACTACATTTTATTAATAAATATTTAAAATAAAATAATTAACGTGTGCCGATGCACCCTTCCCATCAGCAGGCGGCATAACAACTTACAGTAGGGCTTACGTGGCTTTTTCCTTAGACAGGTGGCGACATAAGATTCCAGCTCTCGTAACGTTGACGGCTTCAACGTCTCAAAGTCGATTTCAATCTCATCCGGATTTGAATCCCGCAGCGAAGGCTCCCGAGACTGGATTATATGTACAACTCTACCCAATTTATCACCTGAACATATTACAAAACGGTCAATATGGTGATAATAGCAAATTAAGTCAGTCAGTAAATTTCCCACTAAAATACCACTTAAAGAATGTAAGTAAGAATGCAACAAATTTTATATTTTAACATCTTTGGCCACTAACGTGGAGTCCTCATGGCTCACAGGTTGTATAATTCTTGTAAATAACCCAACAGAAAAGCTAACTCTTACTAAAAAAATTAATTAATACATATTTAAAAAAATTATCGTACGACTTGAAGATTACTGTTCAATTATCGTACGACTTGAAGTTTTTTAACTGTACAATACGATAAATACAAATGAAAACAGCCATTTCAGCCACTTTCATCAAAGCTAACATGAAATATGAACATCACACGTGAGTCCATGGTAAAAAAAGGCTCTAGTCAACTAGCAGCACTGTACAGGGTATCCGGAATTTATGGTAAAATATTTTAGTATATGTTAGGGTTAGTAGAGGTAAAAATAAGAAAAAAAATTTACATAGACATAGGTCCTAAAGTGCTTCGTTTTCCGTTTGTGTGTCTGTTTGTGATTTTTACATATCTAATCATATCTCACGAACCTCTTAACATATAAACTTCAAACTTGGAATATGGATATCCTCTATTAACCCCTTAACCACCGCACACGAGATATCTCTGCTAGTATTCTGTACTGGCTTCCGCCACGCACTAATCTCGTGCAACACCAATGTTTCGTTAACCACCATGCCCGAGTAAACTCGGATTTGAAGTTTTCAGCTGATTTATCTTGTTGCTTTGTTGGTACAACTGTACAGTTGACCCAGAGAAGTAGCAGACCATTTGATGCTGCACTCTAGTTTGTTTTTCTGGAACTATGTCCACACCACGAGCTCTGCAGTATCAAATGTCGCGCTTGTTAGCGAATTTCCCCTGTAGGAAGAAGCTATTACCGTAGGTCTCATGGTAAGACCTAAGCCCGGGACCACTATAACTTTTCATTTTGGTGCCCCCATAAGTCCAAAACACTATTCATTCAAATTTCTAGATATATATACATATCTATATTTGTGTCTGTAAGCACGATACCGCTCGCAAAAATGGTCCGATTGGAATGAAATTTGGCACAGACGTGTAAAGTAGTTATTATTCGCACAAATTCAAAAACCAGCCCGATCGGACCATCAGAAGGGGGGGTTAAGGGGGATAAACCCCCAAAAATTGGGTTTTTTGAGTTTTTTACATAGAAAAAAAGAAATAATCCGATTTTTGTTGGCACCATTGAATTCAGCTAAAAAAACAAACAATTTAGTATTTTGAATCACTGCTCTATGTCCATTGGTTACCAAGATACTGAAAGTGGTAAACACAGTACTTTGTCCCAATGTTAACCTTATGGGAAATAAGTAAAAATCTATGTCTCTGTTATTCTCAACATATCTTGATAAAACTTGGTAAATAGCTTCTTCTAGTTCAGCTCTACCAAATCTATATAATTAATACGCCAACACGAAATTTGTCTTATGAACTCCTCCGTCATTTCTTAACCGATTTTGATCATTGACGGCTCATTGGAAAGAGCGTGTCGCGTAGATTTGCAAACTGGCCTTACATTTTTGAAAAAGTCCCTTGGGCTCTGCCCCATTGGCTTTTAAAGTTCCCATGTTATCCTTACGAAGAACATAATTGTTTACATTTTGATCAGCTGGATAATTTAATTGCTGTTATTTTTTAATTTGTGTAAACATAACCCTCAAGATGGATCGTGTTAGCATGATTGTGTTTTAAATTTGTCGCCATTTGAATTATCGCTCTGCTGGAGTAGCGCACGATCCCGTGCGCTCGGATCCACTAGTAATGAATTAAAACCCCACAGTTTTAATATACCTGTAGCAGCAAACCTGCATACTCATTCCCCATGTTATTCTTATGGAGTTTACCAAAGCATGTCAAATCTCACTATGTTGGATTGAAATAAGTTGTTTTGCATTTGAAATCCGCTGAGTATGCAGGTCTGCTGCAACGGGGGTATTATTTAGTTGTCGTTGCGGTCTGTGATAACGTTGCGTGTTCGTGTTGATAAGACAAAACTGTTGTTTACCTTGAACCGGTTTTATATTGTCTGTTTTCGTTTATATGTGCAATATTGTCTGTTTTTGTTGATGGTGATTAGTAACTGATTGTAATGGCTGATGACAAACTTCTATGATTCCTGGAACTGCCAAGTTCGGCAGTTTAATGTTTAACAGTTTTTAATGTTTACAAAATGGGGATGTGTCGATACCTTAAGTCGGTTCTCGGTACCACCGGTTCTTGGCAAAAGAACCGGTACCGAGAACCATTCGGTACCCATAGTGATTGGCGGGATTAACTACCGGTCACGAAAGACGATCGATCGCACCGCGTAACGCCGCGGACGTTGCATCGATGGCAAATGCACCCGCGTACTATTTTTGAAGGTCGAAAATGTTTCTAAAATTACTTTTGATTTGAAATTTATCGTAAATTTTTTACTCTTGATTTATTTTTTACTCTAATACTTAAAATTAATGGGTATGGGGTTATTTTCTTTGGGAATTGTAAGATTATGAATGGAAAGTAATTTGGAAACTTTATTTTTCACCTTGGACCTTGGAATTTGTTCTTGAGTGCTAATTTTTAAAATTAACTGGAATAAGGTTATTTTCAATGGGAATTGTAAAATTATGAATGGAAACAAATTTTTAAACTGTTATTTTTTGCCTTGGAATTTGTTTTTTGTTCACACAGTATATATTTTTGTATTATCTGTTAATATAAGGATATACAATTAAATTAATAAGTGAGATAGTATTTTATGTCTTGGTGAAACTTACACTTAAAAATTAAAACATTTTTAAAACACTAACATACAACAAATTGTAAGTTTTGGGGTGCATTACATTATATATAACACGTTTTGACAAACACTTGGTACCGATGGTACTGGTACCGAGAACCGATCTTGTCAAGAACCGGTACCGGTACCGACTTTGAAAAAAGTGGTACCGACACATCCCTAAAAATGTAAACATTAAATTATCATTTATGTTTTCAGGAATAGCATTACAACAATTATCATAACATTTATCATGGTTATTTGCTTCTAAATGCGATTGAAACACGGTTTCCTCGGAATGTTAAGAAACCACGACAGGTTTCGAAAAAACCTGGCACTGGGCGATCGACGAGCGTAATTAAACCTCGCGCCACAGATCATGTCGACGCCGCGGCGCGCCAGTTTACTCGGCGGTTAAGAGGTTAAGAACTATTTTTGCAAGAAGTATCAAAATTTCTAATTTGTATCATTTCAAAATGGCGACTGTTTTTGGTTTTCAAAGCTAAATATCATAAAAAGCACAAATTTTTGAAAAGTTATACAAGAGACAAAAAAGCTACAAAATTTAATCCAATCAATGCTGATATTAAGATTATGATGATCGGAATACTAATAACAGAGGAATTTTAATTTTTCCGAGTAAAAACATGTAAATTCCAGACAGTATGTTCTAAATAATCATGTTTTCATTCAGAAAATTTAAAATTTCTCCGTTGTTCGATCATCATAAGTGTTAATTGAATTTAATTTTGCAGCTTTTTTGCCTAATTTTTCTAAAATGTGCTGTTTTTAAGTTATTTAGCTTTGAAAACAAAAAAAACAGTCGCCATTTTGAAATGGTAACGTGTAGAAATTTGATACTTCTAACAAAAATAGTTCTTAAAAGTGGTTATCCATATACCAAGATTGAAGTTTTTATGTTAAGATGTTCCTGAGATATGATTAAATAAGTGAAAATCACAAACAGACTCCACAGACGGGAAACGAAGCACTTTAGGATCCATGTTTTTGTTAACTCTTTTTCTTACTTTTACCTTTACTATCTGGACACCCTGTATTAACAATTACATTTAAAACTTATAGAAGTTTACTACAATGAAATATTAAGTTATAGAAAAGCAAATAACCAGAATATATTATTTGAAAAAAAATCCTGTACTTATGTTTAAATGATGTTTTGAATTACAGAGAAACTTATTTAAGTTTATCCAAATAATAGCTATTGTTAATTGTTAAGTATTATGTTTGAAAATACAAGTTTTTAATGTAGTATTGACAATTAAATCATGTCCAGCAACCTAAGTCATCGACTATCTGGATATTTTGTGTAAAATATGACAATAACAATAGGCACAAACTAGCTACATAATTTCTGGTCAAGGCATTTACCCATTTTGAGAACCTTTTTCAACTAAAAATATTTCTTTATTTTATTAGGAACACTTAGGAGTGGTTTTGAAATTTGTATTGGTGAAGTTATGATATTCATAGAAAATTTGAATCCAAGTAGTAAAATTCAAACGATAAGGGGGACTAATAGCCTCACTGAAAAATCCTCACCAGGTAATTTGTTGATATCCAAGCTAAGTTGCCTCTTCTCATCGTAGGACATAGGTTTCGCATTGTCCTCATCCTCCGAGTCAAATGTAGACAGTGAAACCGCATTCTTTTTCTTAGAGTTTGTAGACCTAGAGTTGGCTTTCGGCCGTTTATTTTGTGCGTTAGCCCCCTTCCCGCTCCCCCTAGCACCTCCTTTGCTCTTAGGTCCTTTACTCGGTGGGGGAGCAACAGGAGGTGCTCTCGTCCCCACCAATGTACTTCCCTTGTCCAACGCAGGTTTGATGTCCGTTCCCAGTGGAACATTCGCGATATTAGCACCTACAGTATCGTTCACTAACACTCCCGCACCACTTTTGACTGAAGATCTATCAGCACTACTCGGTTTTTTACTCTTTTTACTTGAATTTGTCCCAACACTGCTACTCGATCCTTCCTTATGTTTCTTTTTCTTCTTTTTATGACTACTTTCTTCCACTAGTTTTCTCATTTGCTCCTGCATCGCTTTGAGCTGTAACAAAGAAATTTATTTCAACTTTCAGAGATGCAACAAAAAGGAATTTTCAGTGATGGAGAAAACAGTAATGTATGCTTATATTGTTTACATTTAACCTTTGGATTCAAATTTCTTTTTCTTTCTCAAGTTTTCATAAGAAAATATTCTGAAATCATGGATTAAAACTAAAAACCAAAATGTACCTTCCTCCCCCTCATAACAATATACAAGGTTGAAAAGAAGCAAACAGGTATCCGTTGCAATCACTATTACATGTACACTGGCTGTCAGCTTTAACCCAAGGCAGTCACCATTTGCTTAAGGTTGGCCCTCCCACCAACCTGACCACACTAAGCCTAATAGGGATTGCTCATGGGCAGAAATTGAACTCCCGCCACTCTGAATGTCTTCAACATTGACTTACCAATCAACACATTAAGACCACTCAGACAGGAAAGTACTGTCAGCCAAAAACTCATTTGGCTCTAGCAAACTCTGGCAACGATTCAGTGAGCCAACTGAGTGATCCTGGTGGCAATTTGATGAACTACGAGTCTCCAAAAAGCACCACCAGTTGCTGCTGACGTGTCGGTATGTTCGTGGAAATCAAGAGGTTAACACGATTGGATTATCTTGACGGGAAAATCTTTTCAGCCGGTGTTAAGGGATTTAGCAAGAATTTACATCTCAAATGACTACTCGTTTTGATCTTACCTTGATGTGGCATTAGCATTGGTTAAAAAGTCTCACTAGTAAAAAATCCATTTTGCTGCATGACAATAATGAATGGTTTGTCTCAACATGTTGAGACAATGGCGAATTGAACTCAACATGTTGATGAATGCCTGCAGGTGAAACACGTAGTTCACATGAAGGATTTTCTACTATCATTAACCCATTAAAAAATATCATTCAATTTTTCCTATTTGATTCAGAAATGGTCTGCTTGAATTTTAAAATAGATATAGTTTTTACCTGTTCTTGAAGAAGCAGTAGTTTCCTCGCTCGTTCATCTTCAGAGTCGTCTGTTTCCGAAGATGAACCGGAGGAAGAACCGGAGGAACTGGTTGAATTTTGTTCAACACTAACAAGACCGCCCGCAGCCAATGCTGGCTCGTCAGGGATCTTGGCAAACCTGTAAATAATCAGAGAACTTTTAGTTAGTGCTGACATTAAGTGTGTGAATCTGCAGGACAAACTTTTGAAAATAGTCCAAAACTAGGGGTGTGCGAGTATTCGACTGGTCGAGCTTTTTAGGTCAAGCTTTTCAGTATTCGGCTCGGCTCGACATTTTTTGAAAAAGCTCGACACTCGAGCCGAGCTTTTGATAAGTGAGTTCTTACCGGAAAGATAATTATTGCGTCTATTTTTGGACACGTTAAACCGGAAGAGCGTTTCCCTTTCACGAAAACAAACAAAAATATTCCCTTGTGATAAGGAAAGGCCATTGACAAAAAGAAATATTACCTCCATTTAGACGGAAAACTATATTTAGTTGACCTTGGAGAATGCGAAATACAGCATTTAAGTCTATTGTTTTATCAAGGCTTATCTCTTAAACGGTATATCGTACAAGTTTCATTTTGGTAAAAAATAAGACAAAAAATATGAACCGTCATTTATAGTTGTATGACAAGTTGTTTGTATTTTTGCATTTTGTAGTAAGGATTCCTTATCTCCTAATTAACTCACGCACGCTCGCACAGAGCCAGACAATGGCAAAAAACGGGACACGGGCTTGGTTGACGTAAACAACCTCCACCCCCCCCCCCCCTCCCTGGCCACTGATAAGGAGAGTGAGAGAGGTAGCTGTTTCTTTCTTTCTCTCTATTCCGTCCTTACTTATTATCTTTCTTCTTCCTAATTTTGTTAAACTGTACATTATTTTCTTCACAAAAGTTTAAAAATGCAGCTAATTTTAGGATTACAATAAATTATTTTTGTTATTAAATATTATTTCATATTCTGAAATAATAAGTTAAGCCATGAACATTATGTCACAATTGGGACTGCTATTTAATTTCTAATAATCTTTACTTTGTGAACATAAAAAAATCAATCTTGTGTTTGACTAAGTGTAAATATGTTATTTTTTACTAGATATAACCATTTTAAAACCTTTCCATCTTTCAACTCTTGAAATTAATGTTGTAGTACCTATATGTAACTAGTCTAATTATGTAATTTTAACTATTTATTTTAAAATAAAGCATTGTGCGATTGGGGAGTCAAATAATAAATGTAGATTTTAAATTGGTATTTTTCTTCATAAATTATTTTTTGAACCAGTTTCATTAATTTCATGTAACATAATACAAAATACTGATAAACTTATTAGATCAATATCTTGTTTTGGAGATAAGCTTTCTAGTTTTGAGCTGGTGTTCACTTAAGGTATGCATGCAAACATTAGTTTATTGTTTCTTTTAATATTAAAATCAAGCTTCATAATTCCATTTAATAATTTGGTGATTGTTAAAAAGCTCGAGCTCGAAAACTTTTGAAAAAGCTCAGCTCGGCTCGGCTCGAGTTCAAAAATCACTATTCGCACACCCCTATCCAAAACACAAAGCAATTCCACAATATAATCTATATATATAAATGCCAAAACCCATTGACTGACAGACTGAATGACTGATCACAGTTTCTCAAAAACTATAAGGCTTAGAGCAATGAAACTTGACACAAATATTCTTTACAGGCTCTAGATGCGTACTAAGAAAGGATTTTGTAATATTTTATCTCAAAGGGCTTGAATATGGAGTATTATGGAATTCAAAATCAGCCATTTTTCGCTTTCATAGCTTATTTTCTTATACACTACAAGACTTTGGGCACAGATGAAGAAGTATACAGATTGGCAACCTAATGCACTTTTGCGTGCCCGTTTTTTCGCGTGGCTTCAAGTTTGTTAGGTCGTTCTGCCGCACATATTGCATTGGTATCAAAGTTATTAATGGCTATATTTGTTCTTTGGGACCTGAAGATTTGATATTGACGAAATTATAATTATAATAATAAAACATAATTATACTTGATACCAATGCAATATGTGCGGCAAAACGACCTAACAAACTTGACGCCGCGCGAAAAAATGGGCATGCAAAAGTGCATTGGGTTGCCAATCTGTATAGTTCTTCATCTGTGCTTTGGGCTATGAAACTTGACACAAATGTTCTTTATAGGCACTAGATGCGAATAAAGAAAGTTTTTTAAAATATTCTCTCACACATGGCTAAAATAGAGTTTATTATAAAATTCAAAATTGCGACTATTTTGGTTTTTAAAACTATGGATGGAAGGCCCATGCAATATTTTCAGGGGATTGAAAAGGTACGATATCCAATCTACTAAGAGAATAAAATGTACAAATTTATTTCAGCCACCTCCTATATTTTTGTCAAATACCACTTAGGCTACTTGCGTCTCATTATCTGTATTGGCAAATGGGAGAAAGCTAATTCATACCATTTGCTTATCATGAGGAATAATATTTAGAGGAAACATTACACCTTCTCACTTCAATCTAGGGTAGAATTGCTAGCTGCACCTTAAGGGTGTAATTGTACGCCAATGGCCCATAACCCAAATCAGTCCATTTGATAACCATTCCCAAAAATTGCACATGGCATAATATGAGTTAAATCAAATTAGTCATTTTTTCAGCGGGCGAAGCTGCGGGTATATCTGCTAGTAAGTCATGAAATATAATTTATGTTTAGGGTTTTCTTAGAAAAATACATAAACATGGAACAAATTATTCTAAGGAAATGTGTACCGGAAGTGAAACATTCTTAATTCCTTTTAAGGCACAAGGTAGCCTACATAGAATAATGTCTTAGAGTAAATACTGTATGACCAACTGTTTCAGAGTTGGCAATTGAACAATACTTATGTGTGAATAAATTAGTTCTTCAAATGTAAGGAATCAATCAAATAAAAAATCATGTTCATATAATCTATTACCTCTGAGAGAACCTATCAAGATGGAATACATTGTGATTTCACAAACCTCATTTCAAAAACGTCTTGTAACTTCTTCCCCATGGCAACGACATCATGATCAGGTGGGTTGTACTTGTAGCAATTGGTAAATATTAATCTGACATCAGCAGCAAATTCTTGAGCTGTCCTGTATTCTCGGTTGTCCATTTTTGTCTGAAATAGTTTTTATCATAAAAATCTTTATACAAATCTTTTAACAGAGACTGAAAAGCTCTTCGTGAGGGGAAAAAATCTAATGTTGAGGAAAACAGAACACAAAAAGGATACACTTTATCTACTTTCATACGTGGGGAAGAGAAGCACAGTCAGTTCAAATTGTGTTGTAATTGACAGTGATTCTTTTCCAGGGTGTCCACAAAATCAGGCTATAAAAATTCCCATATATTTCCCGTATTTTTCACGCCGAAATCAAGTTTTTCACACTAGGTAATTGTTTACGTCTTTTTAATTAAGTATGCACTAGGAAACCACATTTTCATGTTTTCACGATTTGCACTTTTTAATTTCAATGACTGGCGGAAGAGTCACGGAAACCCCAATAACGGAACCAATATGGCAACCAGTCAATTATTTAACCCGAGAGGATTGACATACCTGCCTAAAATACCCAGGTTAGTAATTTTTTGATCGTCGGCAGGCTGGCCATCACTATACCTCACGTGCGTCTTTCCAGGAACATCATATGACTCAGTTCCCGTAATTCTCTAACCGTAATTCTTACGGTTACGTAAGGGTTAGAGAATTACGGGAACTGACATCAATGAACGTTTCTTTAGATTCTAGAAACATCAGCCCCTGTAAAGTTTAGAGGGCTGGTGTTTTTGACCGTAAGTCATATAAGGCTTCATATGTATGTATATGTATGCAAAATATGTATATTGCATATACATATTTTGTAAGCACATATTTCTTGTATAAAATATTCAAATCACCAAAGTACAATTCTTTTATGGAGTTCTTGTCAATATCAACACATACTTGTATAGCCTAATATACGGGCGTTTTCAACGCAATGACAATAATTTTTGTAGTACCTTCTGCAATTCAAAATATATTTTTATGACATATTAATATTTTGTATGCACATCTGTCCCACAGCACTAATGTCAAATGGCGGCTTTGATGGAGTTTTTGTACAAATAAACAAGTATTTTTTTCAAAACAGGCCTACTAACTTTTATAAAAAAAACTGGTCTAAAACACCGTGAGTCAGTCATTGTGTTATTAAATCAAAGTAAATTCTGCCGGGTTAAGTCAATTCTGCCGGGCTAAGTTCATAAGGTGAAAAACCCGTGCACAGTGAACGACAAATCTGCCGTTGATTTCCTAATCTCACGGCAGAGGGTGAAACCTACGTAGAATGGAAATAAAACTACTTGAAAAGAAATTTGCGTTATGTTTCTGTGACAAACCAAAATTTCATTGAAAATGCAATTCAAATACATTGTGAAATGTACAATACGTTGTATTACACCAAACGGATATTTATTTGCTTCTCGTATTCGTATTCCATTATGGCATTGTACCTATAGAGTTCATTTTCATGACCAGAGCCACAGATGAAGAACTATACAGATTGGCAACCTAATGCACTTTTGCGTGCCCGTTTTTTCGCGCGGCGTCAAGTTTGTTAGGTCGTTTTGCCGCACATATTGCATTGGTATCAAAGTTATTAATGGCTATATCTGTTCTTTGGGACCTGAAGATTTGATATTGACGAAAATATACTTGATACCAATGCATTATGTGCGGCAAAACGACCTAACAAACTTGACGCCGCGCGAAAAAAACGGGCACCCAAAAGTGCATTGGGTTGCCAATCTGTATAGTTCTTCATCTGTGCCAGAGCCAAGACACAACAATATAATGAATATCAATCCATCGATCGTAAACTTGACCAGGTGAAGCTGAGCACGCGCCGACTATCGAAATGTTTTGCCTCACATCCCTGCCCGTTCCCATTCTCGAATTAACAACGCAGTGGTAGTGTCTGATTGGCCCGACGCAATGACATCACTTGGTTTCCATGACATCCTGCAATGCGCACTGAACATTGCCAAAGAGGTTCCTGCCTGTAGCTACCAAACTATTATTACTTGAGTCCCAAAAAAATGAGTTTTAATCTTTTAAGTTAATATTGAACTAAAACAGAGTGTGCACCAAGTCAATGGTAGCAAAAATGAGGACTTTAAGAGGACCTGTGGAGGAAGCTTACAGAATATTTGAGGTTCCAGTGAGACTTCTTGACGTGACAATGACAATAAAAAGTGGTATAGTAATAAAATAAATAAAAAAATACCCCCGTTGCAGCAGACCTGCATACTCAGCGAATTTCCAGTACAAAACAACATATTTCAATCCAACATAGCGAGATTTTAGAGGTTTTTGGAAGCTCCATAAGAATAACATGGGGAATGAGTATGCAGGTTTGCTGCTACGGGTATATTAAAACTGGGTGGTTTTTATTCAATATTAAGTAGATCTGAACTAGAAGAAGCCACTTACCAAGTTTTATCAAGATGTGTTGAGAAATAAGCGAGATATAGAATTTTACTTATTTCCCATAAGGTTAACATTGGGACAACGTACTGTGTTTACCACTTTCAATATCTCGGTAACCAATGGACATAGAGCAGTGATTCAAAATACTAAATTGTTTGTTTTTTTGAGCTGAATTCAGTGGTGCCAACAAAAATTGGATTATTTTTATTTTTCTATGTAAAAAACTCAAAAAACCCATTTTTGGGGGGGTTTACCCCCCTTTACCCCCCCCTTCCGGTAGTCGGATTGGGCTGAATTACGAACTCGTCCGAATAATTACTACTTTACACATCCATGCCAAATTTCATTAAGATTGGACCATTTTTACGCGAGTTATCGTGCTTAAAGACACATATATATATATATAGATATATATATATATAGATATATATATATATAGATATATATATATTTATGAAAATGAACGAATAGTGTTTTTTGCTTCTGGGGGCCCCAAAACAAAAAGTTATCATGGTCTCGGGCTTAGGTCTTACCATGAGTACTACGGTAACAGCTTCTTCCCTATAGGGGAAATTCGCTAACAATACAGTACACCTCAGATTATCCAGACCACACATTATCCGGATCCCTGATTATCCGGACCAGTCCATCCAAGAAATTAAAAAATTAAAATCACGGCAAAAACATGATTTTACATGTGAAATGCGCTTTCTAAAAGTAAAATGCAGATGTAATATACTTTACGCATTTGGAATTAAAATGATTGAGGGAACCGCATTGCCCAAACAGTACATTATAGCATTTTTGTGAATGTAGTTTTCTGGTAGGGATGTGTCGGTACCACTTTTTTCAACCTCCGGTACCGGTTCTTGACAAGATCGGTTCTCGGTACCAGTACCATCGGTACCACGCGTTTGTCACAACGTGTTATACAGTGTGTAAAAAAAGTCCGTCCCCCCCTCCTTAATTTTTTTGTTTGTTTAGATAAACAATTAACCTTTGGGGAATGGTACTAATTCAACCCAAATTATTTTTTGACGATATCAAAAATTTTGAGTGTCCCCCAAAAATGGGAGATTTTGGGGGCAACTCAAAATTTTCAGATGCAAACCCCTTTCAAGTGACCCCTCATTTTAAAGAGCATTCAAAATGTAGATGAATGGTGAAAATTGGAGGTCTCTAACGTGTTCCTATCAAAATTGACAGCTTGTCAAAGTTTTGAATACAACACATCCTTGAAACCTGGAGTCTAGGACATTTGGAGTTTTAATTCAGCTTTGGTGACGTAAAAATGAAACGAGCCTATTAAATGAAAAAGTAGTCTCTTTTGGTGATATTTAAAATTTTGAATGTCCCCCAAAAATGGGGGATTTTAGGGGCAACTCAAAATTTTCAAATTCAAACCCCTTTCGAGTGACCCCTCATTTTAAAGAGCTTTAGAAAAATAGGCGATTGGTGGAGGTTGAAGGTCGCTATCGTGTTTCTATCAAAATTGGCAGCTTGACAAATTTTCCAGGAGTCGTATTCAAAATTTTGACAAGCTGCCAATTTTGATAGAAACATGTTAGCGACCTCCAACCTCCACCAATCGCCTATTTTTTCTAAAGCTCTTTAAAATGAGGGGTCACTCGAAAGGGGTTTGAATCTGGAAATTTTGAGTTGCCCCCAAAATCCCCCATTTTTGGGGGACACTCAAAATTTTAAATATCATCAGAAGAGGCTACTTTTTCATTTAATAACATTTTTCCCAGGCTTGTTTCATTTTTACGTCACTAAAGCTGAATTAAAACTCCAAATGTCTTAGACTCCAGGTTTCAAGGATGTGTTCTATTCAAAACTTTGACAGAACTTTGGTGCTAATGCTTGATTCAAAGCCATAAGGTAGATGTTGACATGTGGGATTTTTTTTTCAAAATGCAGCTAACTATGCACGTTCAATGTACTACAACAAAAAATATTATAAATTTAAGATTTTCTTATTTTATAATGATTAAGGGTTTGAGTTTTTTCATAATTTAAAATTATAAAAAGTTAAGTACGTTTGTTTAGTTTATGTCTTATCGATGCAGATTTTATACCAAATGATCTATATATATAATTACGTAAGGGAAATATTTGCGCTGAAATTGTGGGTGTTTGGAAGGTCGCAGTATGATGGGAGGGGGCTCAAATTGAAGGTCTCCATCCCAGGGACTCGGGAAAAATACTGAAATTGCTTTAAGCTTACTATAAAATGAGAAATAATGTAAAATAGCTGTCATTCAAAAACCATTGGGATGTAAAAAGGTCTGCTTTGTTTACTTAAAACCAAATGCTAGATATAATCATAATTTTGTGGATCCAAGTCTATTTTCTAAGAAGGATTATGCTTAGGGGCTATTAGCCCCTTCAAGCCTTTAGTTAGTTTGTATTTCAATTATAATTAACAATTTCATTGAGTTACTATTTTTTATGAGTTTCTAATGTTTGCTATTTTGTCCATTGCATATATGAGTTAGTATTTTTTCACTTAAATTTGTCTTGAAATTTTTTGAGTTGGGACGGTACAAAAATTTATATATGACATTATTTTTAACCTAATGCTTTTATTGTAATAAAGAAAATAAATTTGTGAACGAGCATTTCCCGAAGATTAGAGAAGACAAAAATCCCGTCCCGAATTTAAGAGGGAAGAAAAAAATCCCGTCCCATCCCATCCTGAACTGAAAATCCAATCCTGTCCATCCCTAATTATATTCGTATGATTAATAATGAAGTTCAGTTCTTAGATTTGATTCAAAATTAAACCCCTGTAAAATTTGAAAGATTAACATGTTGTCTTGATACACCGTTTGCAGCATCAATTTAGCAGGGGCTAAGGTATGCGATCGCTATTTAGGTGATATTGTAATGACCTCGGATTATCCGGATTTTCTGTTGTCCGGATCGTGTTCCACCAAATTAATCTGGATAATCCGAGGTGTACTGTAGTAAACTGAATTAACTCATTTAATAGTAAATAGCTATAAAGATTCATAAAAACTAGTTTATAACCCATTACGGCGCCAAACTATGAATTGTGCAGAGGTAAATTTTTAGCATCTCCAAAATGTATTAAAATAAAAAATTGAAATTTTTCATTAAATTAGAAAACTAAGTACCTTCAGGTCAAAAGGAGAACTTTTGGAGGACTTGGAGGGAATCTCGCTTAATAAAGTGAGACATACTCACTTTAACGGTGCCAAGATCCATAGGTTTCTTGACGATTTCATGGTAGTCATGTAGACCCAGCCACTCAGCATCTACTGGCTTGTAGAAAGGCCAAGCATATCCCTGAACAGAAACCACACTTTATATTTCAGGTATAAGTCAGATATTCACAATTCTGAATTTTAAAAAACTGTGGTCAATAATTTTCTATTAGTTAATATTAGTTTCATGTTGTTTCATTCTTATAATTAATTACTCTGCTTGAAAATGCTCTTGAAACTGAATTCGTTTCCTCATGTTAGCGTTTTACTTTTGTACTCTTTTATTTTAAATGTAACACAAGCTTTGTTTCTTAATCAACAGCTTTTTATTCAGATTAACGTTTTACTGTACACTTTGTCAAAGAACTGCCGTACACAGACTTGTAATAAGGAAATTCACAAAGCCACTGCATGATATTAACTGCTTCAGACAAACTAAACCATTTTTTCCTGATACATGTGTTACGATTCTGATTAGTATGCAATTGGAATTTACTGCAAAGTAATTTAAATAAACCAAATTCATCAATTAGGTCCAACATACCGAGTGCTTTTTTGAGAAGAGCTCTTTTAGGATGTCATTACATGCTTTCAGGGCTTCCGACAGCTTCGGTTTATCATTGGAGGCCTGGAAAAATTACATATTTAATGATTTTGTGAAAAAATGTTCATTAGTAATTAGGGTAATTTTGTATATTTAAAATACAAAATTACAATATTATAATGTCTGAAATTCTTTGTTAGTGATGGTGAATTGATGTTTTGATCTTGATTTTTTCAGACATCTACCATCACTGGTTGGTAAGAACAGGTTTCACGATGTTTTAGGATCTGTAATCTGATCCCCTCTCCAGGTGGAATAATCTAACAATTAAGAATAATCTAACAAAAGACCTTAAAATAAAAACTAAAAGAACTTGACAGACATTATCCGTGTAATGCTTAATTTCTACAATAATAAACTGATATTTTTAACATTCTGAATGTCAAACGGTGGCGATCGACACAAGCCACATGTTAAAAATATCAGTTTAATTTATTATTATTGCATAAATTAAGTACTTAGGTCTATAACTAAGAATAATTAATTCTCAAGTCACATTATGTTACAGAATGATGTTACAAAGAAATACATACCTGACTTGATGAGTTGGGTGTCATTGATGCTTGTTGTACATAGGGCACACTATCTTCTTGCCTCTGAGGCTGCAAGAAGAAACAATGCATTAAAAATGTGAAAAAATAGCAATATTGACTTTGGAATACAATAAACCTCAGTTTCTCTGGTTTCTGGTGGAGTGTAGTTCTCAGTAATTAAAAAATTACAATGATCTTGAGTTAATTTAAAATCATTGCACATAATTTATTTTTCAGAAACTGGTAAATTTACACTTCCAAAATTGATTAAATAAATTTCATAGCCAAACGCAAAGAATGAACAACAGATTAGACTAAGTGATTTTAGCATGATGGATGTATCAGGCGTGTTAAAAGTTAGTAGACATTAATATTTTAAATTTTAAGAATTTTTAGAAACCTACATTTCATCACGAATATGGACTGTTTCATTGTTGTGATGTTGTAGTACAAGAACAATTACACAATCTTTAGTTACGAATTTAAGGAGTGAAGCACAAGGCTTGGATATTATTTGGGAGGTTTATTACATTATAAACTCTTTGTAATAACTGTGTAGTGCTAGTGTGTGTGTATATAAGTGTTTGAAAAGTTAATGTAGTGGTTATATAAGTATAAGAATATGTAAATAGTGTTTGGGACTTAAAACTTTATCATGTTGGCACCCCTGCTGTGATGAAAGTTTAAATCTTAACTGCCAGATCTCTTTGTCCAGTTCTCTTTTGTTTGACAAAGGCTTCACAGCCGAAATATCACTAATATAATGTGTAATATCTATGTGTGTGTCTGCAGCTTATTTACAATCTTCAGTTAGTCAGGCCTATGCAACCCCTTTTTGTTACCTATTACTTTCCAGATGTAAACCACATTAAATCCCTCATTTTTCTTAAGAGGAGATATCATATCGAATTATAAAAATAACAGAGGTATACTCTTTAGTGCAGTTTTGATGATGCTTTACACATACATGATTGAATTGGCATTCAATTCATAACAGCAGTTGGGTCGAGAACTGCTGAGGGAGGAAACCTAGTGTTCACAGAATTTTAACTTTAAATTTAGACAATTTTCTACAAAACAATTTGGAATTAGGATAACACAGGTCTAGATAGTTAAAAGTTTACTCCAGAACAAACTGAGTGTTCTCAAAATCCCTTACACGTATAAGCCAATGTTTAACGTAACATAAATTCTGTAGTTTGGTATTAGTCAAGGCCGTAGCCAATGGTCAGGAGGTCAACCCCCCCCCCCCCCCCGAAAATGCTAAAATTGCCTTTAAAGGTTAGAAAATTATTTTTTTCACTTCCTGTAACCACGGAGCCCAAGACCCCCCCCCCCCAAAAAAAAATTTCCTGGCTACAGCTTTGGTATTAGTAGTTCAAGTAAAATTAAATCACAATGTCAAAAGAGACTGAAAACTGAAAGACAAATTTAGGATACCGTAAGCCAAATGTTTTCTTATTTGAGTAAAATGAGAACTGATGAATAATTACATCATAACTATATATAGTAAGGTTAGGATGATTGACAACATTTATTTAAAAACTTACTGGGAATTATAGAACTACACAACACAAATATTTTGAATTAAAATGCAGTATCATAAAAATTGCTTTATACATCAAATTATATCAATAGCTGATAAAAAACTATTAATCAGTTGCATTTTTTGTTGACATGTCACAAAATGTAAATAAACAATCAATAAATCTGAAAAAGTAACACATGACCAGACAAACAGATGACACATTTTCCAAATACAATTAATTAAGGATGAGATGGAGATAAAGAGGGAATAATTATTAAACAGGCATAATAAATTGAAACCAGATTAAAATATACCAATTTATTTAACCTACAAAATATTATAGGAAATACTTGAATTAAAAAAGTGAAACATTAAAAACTTGTTTTATAATTTAAACAAGAGATTAGTTTTGAATTGATAGAAAAGCCAAACTTTCAGTGGAAGAAGTAGGTAAACTATGCAAATAATATTTTGATTTCTATTTCTAAATTAAAATATAACAGCTAATTAAAAACAGCATTGGTAACCTAAACAAATGAAAATATGTTTTAATGATTTCTTATGTTTCCTTGGCTAATTTAATTTAATATTATTTCCTTTTTTATCTATATTCTCGATAAAAAGTTCATTTTTTTGTTGTAAAAAAAATTGAGAGTTTTGTTCTGTTATTAATTTAATCACTCAAAATACACAACGAACAAGATACACTTACACATCAACTACAACACATGCTTGACTCACTTTCTTTATCTGTCTTCCGGACTCTCTTCGTGTGCCAACTTTAGCCGCTTTGGCATCAGCGGGAGTGTAGAGGGGGTCATACGCCGCAGGAGTGACAGGTGTGACGGGAGGAGTGGGGGTCAAACTATCCGCCTTTCTCTTGACGCCTTTTTTTACTTTTGTGGGTGTCGTAGGAGGAATGATGATGCCCTTGCCGCCCCTGTTGGCCAAGGCGTTGTTACCGGCCAGTGCCGGGCTGGCGTCCACAGCCGGCTGCGCCGTGTAGCTACCTACAGCCGGCGCCGCCACCTAGCCAACAAATACATTATCATTTCAACCGTGGAGATAAAAGATCTCTAGCTTTAAAACCTTGTGGAAAAGTTAGTTCTAAAAGTAGTAGTTCTACTTTGTTCGACTAATAAACAACATTTTGTTATTTAATATTTAATCTTACCTTACGATCCAATATTTGTATAAAAGGGGAGATAAGGTAAGATAAGGTAAGGTAAGGTAAGATTAAATATTAAATAATGTTGTTTAACGATCCAGAGGCTTCTAGTAATAACATTTTGTTGTCCTCTTTACAAATCACTAAGAACAGAAAGAGGAGCTTTTTAAACAAAAAACCTTGATGGGGTGGATTTAAAAACAAAAGAGGAAAGTTGGTTGATTGTCCGCAACATAAAGACACTTCAAATTTGGAATTTTTGGAGGTTTCAGGATTCTTTGTAAGTTAGCACCTGCCTTCGAGGGAACCTAGTCGTTGGCGAATGATAAGTATGCAAATTACTCTCCCTCTCCCACTTCACAGTTCTATTAATTCTACTTTAAATTAAAATATAGTACCTACCATTCTAATTAGAACGGTTTTAAGATATTTTAACTTCACCCATAAGATAGCCTTTGTGGGAACCTATTCGTTGGCGAATGATAATTATGCAAATGACCCTCCCTCTCCCGCTTCACAGTTGTATTCTTTAAATTAAAATATAGTGCCTACCATTCTAATTATAACGTTTTAAGACATTTGAACTTCACCCACAAGATAAACATTGAAAACCAAACTGATATCTGCGTATAAATAAATCATCTTGTACCTGTTGTGGTAGAGAGTTGTGGGTGGCGTGCGTGGTCGGGACGGTGGTGGTGGCAGTGGAGCCAGGTATGGGGGAGGGCAGGTGGGGTGCCGCAGTGGGCAGTGCCGTAGAATTGGCTAAGGGGATGGTGCCAGGGGAGGTGCCAGATGCCGGTCGACCCCTCGCCACCCCTGTTCCCCCCACCACCACACCACCAGCCCCTCTGCCTCTACCGACCGCCTTCTTCTTGGCATTTTTCTGGCCCTTCGGAGGCGGCGGGTCCAACTCAATCTCTTCCTTTGGCATACCAGCAACCTGCATCAGATGTTTACAGTTGTAGACGTTGATTCTGTTTTAAGAAATCATTGAGAGAAATAACTGTATAAAAATGTACAAAATTTAAACCAATTTACTTGGTTTTAGTTAAAGAAATAATTGAGAGATTCACTGATAAGTCTTCTGGATGTTTAATATGAACACAATTGTCAATTAACGAGGATTGACCTAGTTTGAAGTTTGAGGATGAACAGTTTTTAAGCTAAACATTCTAACATCTCTAATTATTAAATAAGCTAAGGCAGGGTTGCCACAGAATTTTTGAGGCCTTTTTTCCTGACTTTTCCTGACCAATCTGAGAGATTTTTCCTAACTTTTTGGAACCGTGGGGTTTTACAAATTAAGACACGTATTTTTTTGTTTTTACTGCAACCTCCTCATTGATAGTAAGGTCAAGCAAAAAAAGGTTGGTGCTGTTTTTGGGCTATTTAGAAAATGAATTCATTATTTTTATGACTTTAACTACACACAATTCATGTAAGGGTCAAAGTCACCAAATGGGACAATTTATGTCTTAGTAAAATTTCCAGAAATTAAAAAGCCAATCTTTTATAATTTGTGTTGTTTTATTTCAAATACCCTTTCCTTCCTATTGTAGACTTAAGTTTTAAGGCCTAACAATTTAAAATATTACGAAAATTAGGGTTATGTACGTTTATTTACCATTCCAGTCACAGTCTCCAACAGTAGCGTCGTCTGTTTGGGTTAGAACTAAATACGCCGAACTATTAAATATTCGAGAAACACAGATAAAATAACTCAGCTGATACTAGTTGAAACAACTGTAGACAGGTGAGCAATAGCAGATGAAAAAAGTTGTTTTTTTTTCACTAAAAGCCGTCGTCTACAAAATTCACCTGGATGGGAGAGAAGAAGAGGAAAAAAGCAAAAAAGCAAAAAAGTGCCTAGACGAGAAAGCGCGCGAATGTGTCCGACCGGGCGAGTGATAGCATCGTTGTTCAGTTGTGGTTTAGTTTTCTGAAGAAAATTAGTTATTTATTGTATTTCACAGCAAAACAAGGTAAGAAGCTATTAGTATTTTAATTCATTTCTATTCCGGTCACATTGATAACTGGCAGTTTAGCATTTAAAACCATGTAATAAAGCACTTTGCTGAAGTAAACATTGTAGGCAAACTCTTCTGTCTAATGGCGAATACGATACCGTAACAATGAGGCAAGTTATATTACTAAACACTGCCAAAATTATTTCCGGGGACACTCCGTCCGGTAACGTGACCGGGACGGAATTTTGTGACCGGAAAAAAATTATGTGACCGGAGACGGAAAAAATGTGACCGGAACCGAAATAAAATTGTGGAAAGCTAGTTTGGAACATATTTTACTTGAAATTAAAAGGAAACGAGCATATACCTTTTAGTTTTGTTTTATATAAACAAGCCCAGACTTACTAAACTTATATAAACAAATTTTTAAGGTATTTAAAGTTGATTTTCTTGAACGTGGCAGCGGTCCTTGGAAATCTTATCAAACAATGAATTATATTGTAATTCTACTTTACAGACAAACGAATTTAATTTACATCGTTTGTGCAACTATTGTTTCTATTTTATTTTTTATTTAACCACGATGTGTCACCATGAATCACTCACTGTAGTTAAAAATGTTAAGGTTTACATTCTTAAAACCATAGAAGAAATAATACAGAGTTTTTGGGCTTGAGGTATCAAGAAATAACTATCTCTTGGTACTAGGTGTGCGCTTAAAAGAATTTGCGTAAGAGGATGAACGCATACTCAAAACATTATTCCAGCGTTAACATATATAGCTCATTGGTATTCATCTGTTTGGGTATAGCAACTGGCAAAACTGCATGACAGTTAGTATAAAAACTATGTTTTCATGATTTTGTTATTTCCGCAAATGACGGGACTTTTATTTATCTTTCTCGTGTTTTTTCGTTTACTTTAATCAGAATAAAATCAATTAATACTTTATTTAAAATTTAAACTTTTAAAATATGGAAAAACCAAAGTCATGTCACGACATGCACTGCAATGTAATTAAACAATATTGAAAACTCACATAATGTAATATTGTGCAGTTATTTTGAAAGACGATTACCAAGGATATGAATTAAACCTGATCAAGGGATTCACTTCGTTTATCCTATTAAAATGTAATTGTATTTCAAAATAACTATGCCAACTTGTCATAAATACAACCAAGATTGTACTTAGTTGTTTTACAATAAAAATTACATTTTAATATCATTCGAATAGTTTTTACTTGATACCTCTAGTCCGAATGTCTGTAGTTCAGGCCCAGTATTGCAGCTAGCCTATTTGTGTTTTTTTTGTTTTTTTTCAGAAAATACAGCTTATGTATGGCTCGTGCGAAAGAGTTATCTACGAAAGAAAAATATGAAAAACAGAAGCAAGCAGCTAGAGAGAGACAGAGGAAGAGACGGGCGAAGCTTACAGATGAAGAGTTGGAGAAAAAAAGGGAATACGATCGATTACGATATGTGAAAGGAAAAGAAACTAAGAAGAAGAAATTGATTAAAGAAATGACAGAGCGTGAGCAGAGGAAAACTAGAAAGCTTTGGAGGGATCAGTACAAGAAAAAAAAGTAAAGAAGATGGCACTTGCTAATATAATGGGCGACACACCCCCAGGCTCTCCAAATGTTGATGAGTAGAAAGGCTGTCAGGCAAGATCGAAGCAAAGCAAATAGATTAGTACATAAACAAAAGAAGTATATAGATGAACTTGAGAGAAAATTAAGAAAATATAAAAAAAGACTGGAAAGGCAAAAGAAAAAAATTAACTCTCCTGCATTGCCATCTCCAAGGAAACAAGTTGCAAGCCTTGTTGGAACAAGTAAAGTTTCACCGAAAATAAAGAAACAGCTGTTTTTAGGCTTAACTCTACAGAAACAGTTGGAAACAAAAGTGGAAAAGGTGGCAGGCCAAAAGAAGAAAGTACAGCAGTTTCGGAAAACAATTGGGAATGAAGTTCTGAAGAAATACCAAGTGCCTTATAAATCCAACAAAGTTTTATGGCAAGACCCATCAAAATACTCCCGTAAAAACAGAAAGGGTGTAAGAGATTCTCTCTCTAAGGACCTAAGGGCATTTTATGACGACGATTCTGTGTGCAGAATTTTCCCAGGAAAAAAGACACCGTTAAGAAGGGAAAAACAGTGATACAACGTCGAGTACTTCTGGATATACTTAAGAATTTGCACACAAAGTTTCAGGAAGAGTATAAATGCAAGATTTCTCTAACATCTTTTATTAGATCCAGGCCATTTTGGGTAACATTCCCAAAACAAAAAGATAGAGAAACTTGTGGATTAAAGCACGAAAACTTCGGATTTTTTATAGAATCACTAAGATCAATGAAATTAGAGGAAACAACTGGCTTACCTGAAGTTGAGTAGGCCATTAGACACACAAAACACTAAACACAGGAAAAGTCCCAATATTTCGGTCCATCTAGTAGGACCTTTCTCAAGGGTAGAAAGATGGAGAAAGACTCAAGGGGAGAAAGATGGAGAGTCTTTCTCCATCTTTCTACCCTTGAGAAAGGTCCTACTAGATGGACCGAAATATTGGGACTTTTCCTGTGTTTAGTGTTTTGTGTTTCTAATGGCCTACTCAACTTCAGGTAAGCCAGTTGTTTCCTCTATTATCCTATTATAATACCTACCCTTTAAGGGCCTTCCTACAAAAAATAAGATCAATGAAAGTAATAAAACAGAAAAACATAACCGAAGTTGTGCGTTCAGTGACATGTTCGGAAAAGAAAAAATCTTGCATGTTTGGTGACTGCAGAAAATGCAACGACAAAGAAATTGAATTTTCTTTTGATACTGACTTTAAAGTCAAGTACTGGAAATGGATGAGTGTGAAGGAGGTGAAGGTGATAAAAAATAAGAAGAAAATAGTGACAAAAACCACCAAAGTTAAAATGGTGAAAAATGTTTCTCAAATCATCAGAATTTTTAAGAAAGACCTAGTCGAATTCAAGAAACACAAGTATTTTGCCCTCCATCAATCGTTCAAGCTGAAGAAACTGCTGAAAAATCTGAACGTAATCAGCTAGTTTTCAGACTTTGCCGAAAATTACGTCGCCAAATATGCCAAAGAGGTCCAATCTGTACATTTTGGGGCCTCAAAACGCCAGATTTCAATGCACACTGGGGTACGGTACTCTAATTATGACGATCAGCCACAAACATCTTGCTTTTGTACAGTCAGCAATAATTTGGACCATCAGTCTCACGCTGTTTGGGCCCACCTTCAGCCAATTTTAGAGAGGTCCGCAAGACAGTTCCCTGATGTCGACATGATTCATTTTTTTTCTGACTCTCCATCAAGCCAGTACAGGAATCGAATGAACATTCATTTCTTCAAGTCCATTGTTCCTTCTATTTTCCCCAAATTGAAAACTATGTCCTGGAACTTCACGGAGGCAGGCCACGGTAAAGGAACAATGGACGGCGTTGGTGGCACCCTGAAGAGGGAAGCAGACCGTGCAGTGTCACACGGAAAAGATATCACAGATGCAGCTGGATTTATAAGGGCGCTGTCAACTTCAGATATTTATCTGTTATAAATAAGTTCAAAGGCCATCGAGAACGTCAAAAAAGAATTAAGTTGAGCAGTTATTCCTCCAATTGATGGCACACTGAAGTCACACCAAATAACATTTTCAGCGGGAGAGCCAATGTAAGCCAATTTGTTGTCTTGTTTCGATTGCCCGTCCAATGGAATTTGCAAGCACTACAACTTATTTCAAGTTTTCCCTGATGTACCTGCCAAGGGAAAAAACGTATTTTAACAGTAGACGAGGTTTACTCTTCAGACACTGATGACGCCGCTGAAGATGTGGTAAACCATCAAGATCTTCCGCCTTCCAATGACAACGAAAGACAAAGTGGACATTTTGGTGACACCGCTTCTAATACATCCTTGGACATTGGACAAATTGCCGTCGGTTCTTTCGTAGTCATTGAAATATACACTATGAAGGCCAGCACATCAGCTTCTCATATGTTTGTTGCAATCTGTCAAAGTGAAATCACAAACAATGAGTTCGAAGTCATGTTCATGAAGTTGGAAAAAGACGATATTACAGTTTTTCCAGACGAAAATGATGTATCTTTCGTCAATGTAGGACAAGTGACCTCAATTTTACCAACCCCTGCAATGTTGTTGAAAGGCAATAGAGTATTCTGGAGGTTCTTTGAAGCTCCACTGAAACGATAAACTGGTTTTTGTTTCAAGTTGTGGGTATTTTCCGGTTAAGCTGTAACTTTACTTTTCACTATAGGTTACCCAGCGACCACATAGTAGAATAGACGGAGCACTAGAAACCGCGAAGTGAAGCCTAAATTTGCTTCTAGACCCTATGCATGGAAAAAACAAAGTACGTAAAAAATTACAAATATGGTATCAAATTATACGTCTGAATCTCAGAATCACTTTAGTACCAAATATAAATGGCTTACAGGTAGTTTACACATCGTAAACACTGATAACCTAGAAGCTTGTCCTGACATTTTTTGAAAGAAGCTGCCGCCACGTAATACACCTGTAACGTTCCTGTGATGTGTAAACTGCTTCTAAACCATTTATAATTGGTACCATAGTAATTGTGAGATTCAGACCTTAAATTTGGTACCAAATTTGTATTTTTTTAGTCGACAATATTTTTGTAAATAACAGTTTAGGATTTCTTTGTTTTTATGCAGGCGCCGCTCGGATAAACTCTCACGCAATAACTAAGTTATCGACCAAACTACATCAGCTAATTTTTTCAAAAAATATGATTTGAAAAATTCAACTCTTTAGCAACAATTTCCACCGTTTTTTATTTTGCCTGACCAAAAAATAAAAAAAGTAGTAGCCGGCTACTTTTTTCATGTCATGTTTTAAAGTTGAATAAAAACTTGTGATTTTATATAATTTTTTAAAATATAAAAAAAATTATTTTGAAAATATGATTGATACCATTATGTTTTCAAACTAAAGGACTCTTCACATGCAAAATTTCAACCTTAAGCCTCAACGTTAAATGGTATAAACTACGAGTTATTTGAAACATGGGCACTGTCAGATTACGCGGTTTTAAGCGCCGTTTTATGTTTCTATACCCAGACAATATGGCGGCCCAGGCCTCACTTGCTGTAATGCAAGTAAGATAGCTATGCTCCGTCTATTTCTACTATGTGGTCGCTGAGGTTACCTATTGTTTTGTTACTGTAGCCGAAGTAATTTTTATTAATGCTATTTTTCCAAACTTAATAGGGTGTAAATACTTTTTTTTGTATTATAGCTATGCACATTAACTGCGTTTTGAGAATAGTTAGAACTTATTGAAGCCCCAAGTTTTTGTCTCTTTTAGTTTTTTAGTTATACGGCTTTTATATGGTAATTTTTTTATGTGGTAAAAAATTGGTTTTCTTACTCTACTATTGTTACTTGCCTGAAAAGTTGTTTAAAGTAGTTAACTAACTAATTTAATGGCAAATTTTTCCTCACTTTAATTGTCATATCGTAATGTTTAGTTTTTTCAAATTTTATGTTATCAAAATCCTTATGACAAACATGTAGTGTGTTTATTTTTTATGACAAGCAATATAGTTTAGTTTTTAGACAAGCTATAGTAATAATATAGTTTAACTGCTTTTATGTATTATTTTATACTTATAGGTGAATTTCGTGTGTAATTTCTATGAAGAATAAAAATGCTGTCTATAGAATTGTATTGTTTATTTTGCCCAAGTTTGAACTTCGTAAATTGATAATTCGGTTACATTTATTTATTCAAAGGTGATGTTTTTTATGTAATGATTAACGAAATTAACCTCTTCGTCGGCAGAAGCTCAGTATTGTTTTAAAAATAGTTTCTCGCCGCTAGAGATCGTTCCGTGTCAGTCACAACATTTCAGTCCAGTCACGTTGGAAAAATGGTTATTAAATCAAATTCATGAAAAATAAAAGTAATATATTTTAATTGATATATATTGCATTAACTTATTATTTTACATAACTTACAATTTCGATCTAAACTAATTGTATTTTATGACTTTTTAACAAATTTTCTTTGAATTTTCATTCATAGCCTCTAAGAAAAGGACTTTTTTCGCTATTATTGCTACTTAAAGTCATATTTCATGATAGAAATTACCTTTTTATGTAATACTTTGGTTATAAAGGCTGTTTTTCAACACATTTGTTCCTTTATTCTACTTGATAAATAATTTTTTTAGGTTAGTTTAGGTGTGACTGGAAAGTAAAATTTCTTGGACCTTGATGGGGAGAAAAAACTTTTTAAGCCAAAATATAATAAAATTAGCTTTGTTGGTTGTACTGATGGTTAAGTGATATAATTATCCATCATCTCCTAAAAGATCAATATTTTTTACGATTATATTTTTTTTTTTTGAAAAGTTTCTAGATATTGTCCTATTTGGTGACTTTGACCCGTACACTCTAAAATATAACAACTTAAGATATATGGTTTAGTACATTTTTTAGAGAAAATATGCCGATATGCCAAATAAAAAAAACCGTACGATTTCAAGAGCGTTCGTATGAAATACAAACTTTTTAGATGTATACTTATATACGTTGAAATATTGTACCTACACAAACAGTTAGAGGAATGATTACAAAATTTTGTTTTTTAAGGTACAAATTTAAGAGCGTTCTTATGAAAAACGTTTATAGGGCATACTATACATTTAAGTGTATAGTAGACATCCTTTGAAAAATTGTAAACACAAAAACAGTTTGAGAAATGAATACACAATAGCTTTCAATCGCTGATGAAGGAACACAAGGGGACATCACTCCTTTACGAATATGGTCACTGGGGTTCAGGCCATGATATTATGACTTTCAATCGCTGACGAGGGAAAAGAAGGAGGCATCACTGCTTTACGAATATGGTAACTGGGGTTCAGGACATGATATTAAATATGACTTTAAATCGCTGACGAGGGAAAAGGTGGTGGCATCACTGCTTTATAAATATGGTCACTGGGGTTTGGGCCATGATATTAAGTACGACTTTCAATCGCTGACGAGGAAAAAGAAGAGGCCATCACTGCTTTAAGAATCTGGTCACTGGGGTTTGGCCCATAACATTAAGTATGACTTTCAATCGCTGACGAGGGATTGATCAAAATAAGTTTAGATAATTACTGAAAGATATGTTAGAAAATTTACTAATCTTGTAGATTCACCTTAAAAATCAACGGTTTCTGATTCTGCATCTCAAATGTATGAATGTATGAATGTATTTTAACTTCTGATTTGTGGGGGGGGAAATCAAAAATCGAGACGGTCGGATTGCGCCACTGCAAATTTTCCTGACTTTCGGCACTTTTTTCCTATTTTTCCTGACTTTCGGCATTTTTTAGAACATTTTCCTGACCAAAACCCAAAAATCCTGACTATTCCTGACTTTTAATGTCTGTGGCAACCCTGTAAGGGTTTTTTGTGGTCAATCCACATCCGACAGTATTACTGATTTTAATATTTCAGGTATTATTGGAAAGACTTGTTCACGACTTGCCTGATGAATTGATACACTCAGTAATGTTTCATGTGTCTTAATGTGTAATTGTAATTTTAAATATGATAACTGAGGAGTTTATTCTTGCAGGCCCTATGATGATTTTGAAAATGATATCGCCGAAGCTGAAACTGAAGGAAATCAACAATGATTACGGTTGAATTGACGACAGTTATTCAAGGTTTATAACCTTTTTTCCATTTGTTAAAGAGAGCTCAGCAAGAAATTTTGAAGGAAACAAATTTTTTTCAGATCAGATTGAGCTTCAAAGATTTAACATGGGAATAATTTTTTTTGGGATTTGAAAATCATTGCTAGCTAAGCTGTGCCAGTATTGAAGTTAGGATAGAGTTATTACAGATAATGCAGGTGAACAGAACAAGTAAGACTAACAATATTAGGCCAAACCATGACCATTTTATTACTTTTTTGTAACCTAGATTTTAACTATGCCAAAAAAACCAGAATGAAACACTTCTAAAATTTTTTTGTTATTAAAACATTTATCTTAATAATTATTAGTATTACTTAATTATTGTTGCTTAATGCCTAAGAAAACGAACATTTTATATATACAGTGTGATCGATTAGATTCAGCTTTTTGATAATTTGTTCGGCTTTCCAATAAAATATCTTCGAACTAATTAATTGAATAAAGCTTTGTACCTTTGTTAGGAACAATTTTTCCAGAGTTTGAGCCATCACAACGACATCTTCACCTGGTTTATTGTACACGTAACAATTGGTAAACATCGTATTGAAGTCCTGAATACACTCTTTACCACTCCAATAATAATTGTTTTCTAAACGTTTCTTGATAGTTCCCAAATCCATTGGATTTTTTATCAGCTTGTGGTAGTCCTGAAACAAATGGTAAAACATCTTGTAAAAAGAGTATAATATAGCTTTATGTAAGTATATGAGGTACCTGTCTCACCTAAGAATGAATGAATGAATGAATGAATAAACATTACAGTCAATTATAATTTTGACACCCATAAGAAGTTCCATGATAGAAGGAAAATCATTTATTTAAAGTTAAAGCTGATCACAATAGTGGTTTGCCCGAAAGACACAATATACAAAGTACTAATTAAACTTACGTTGGCCTACATTCAAATCTGTAAAATGTTTTTTTCATGACTGATGTAATGTATCAGCAGGCTGGCAATACAAATTGCATGCATTATGTTGTTAACTTGTAATGTATATGATATAGCTAACTGAGTTTATGGTGTGATATGTTGGTGGCAACATTTCTCTGAATCATAGGAAGATTAAGATTGTTCATTTTTTTACACTCACAGGAAGATTGAGTTTGTTGGCATCCACAGGTTGTTGCAGAGGCCAGGCATACTGGTGCTTCCATACAGGCTTCAGCACAAACTTGGCGATGTACTGGAGCTGGTTGGTGTTGCGGCCGGGACGGTCGGGCGGGGGTATGAACGGGGGCTGAACCACGCCATTGACTGGCTCCAGCCGAGGCTCCTCTCGTGGCGGGGGCTCCTTGATCTCCCGTCGTGGCGGAGGGTCGCTGGCACTTGCATTCGTCCCCCCACCAGCCGCCGCAACCGTTCCCTCCGATGGTCTTGACGCCACGGCCGCAGAGTTGGTTGAATTCTGAAAGATTGGTTATTAGATTAATTTTTATAATGAAATAAGAAAGAACCCAGGCCAAAACATGGCTCTCTTCTCTCAACAGGTAATATTCACACAAAATCATTTAATGAGTTACACCAAATTGGCTGACGTACTTTAGGCATTTTACTTAAATGGTGATTAGTCAAAATTTATTATAAACAAAAAATTCATACGCACACTCGACAATTTAAATTGGATATCAAGTATAATTTTGGAATGACCTATTAGGACAAGAGGGTGAGAATCCAAGTTTAAATCTGAAGACACTTTGGTAAGGCTTCTACTCAAAGCCCAGGCTATTTTGATTTTTCACAAGAAATCCTAATTTCCAAAATGATAAACTGCCTAGGAGATATTTTAAATATCAATGGCCTTTATGCTGACAGAAACATTATTGATGGTCTTTTCTAGATCACTGGTACTAGTGCTGATGTCTCCAAAATAATATTTGATTAATTCAGTGACCAGGTGTAACAGTCCCCTCACCCTTAGATTAATTAAAAGTTGAATTACTAAGCAGACCACTTCAAAGCTTCAGGAATAAATAAATAATTTGTTAACATTGAGTGAGGAAAAGTAAATAACAGCTCAATTTCAAGGTAAAAAAACTATTTTAATAACCAGTGAGTTGGTAAACTTCTGCTGATGACTTAGAAATGCAGGGTGTCTACTTTGTTTCCTATAAAATTCAAGAGTAATTACACACTTTTACAAGAATTTTCAAAGCTTTTTCAAGATTTTCTCGCATTTCTCAAAACATAGCCTAATTTTGACAATTTTAGCTAAAAATTATCAACCCCATAACTTTATTATTTTTGCAAATTATGGTTTATATTGTTGTCAATATAAACAACCATCAATATTTGCCACTCTCACATCTTGAAAAATCTTCAATTATCCTACTATACAATTGGTAGGAAATATGATCTGTTTTTACCTGAAATGTCGTTATCAAATAAAATTTATTTTGCAAAACTTGAATTTTTGTTGTTATTATATTTATCATGAATAGGCCTAGGTAGGCTTGTATAAAATCAGCTTTGAATTTGACGATCTACTGAGAAGTTATTATTGTTTGGCATGGAGTAACAAACTCCATACGGATTGCAAAGAAAAGTCAGTTGTGTTTGCTAGTATCATATGACAACTTTTAAACAATTTTACCGCCAAGAAAAACTAAAGTTTTTTACTTGGCTCAAAATACATTTGTTCTTATAAGTAGCAAAAACATATTAAAATAAATTTTAGTTAGGTTATTGATAAACAACTAAATGTAAGTAAATTTCCAGACTTTGTTTGAAATTCAAGACTAATTCAAGAATTTTTAAGACAATTATGAAATTCAAGACCAATTCCAGACATTCAAGATTTTCAAGGCTACTACTGAACACCCTAGAAATGGTTTCCAAAAGAAATTAACTGAATTAATTCATTTCAGTTTCATATTATGTATGAAGGATGTTCTTTTGAATTTCTTTGGTAGCCCCTAGTGTAGGGCGGCTATTCCCCCAGGCAGCAGGGCAGTCTCATGTTTTTTAACATTTCTTTCCTTATTTTTCTCAACTTGTTATCAGTCTAAGAGACTGGGTTATGTGGTATGAACATTCTGGCAGCATTCTTTAGTTGAATGCAGGTTGCCTAATCAAATTACGCAGGTGCGAAGTTTTAGGTGTTTGTGCTTCTAACCAAAAAAAGTTAAAAGATTAAATTTTAATATTTTGGGAAATAATAATGTATTTATTAGTTTTCAAAACATACCGTATTTTCTAGACCAGTGTGGTGGTATGCAAGAGATTGAATAAGTAGAACAAAATAAAATACTAGGTTTACAAACAAATGCTGCACTGTTGAACAGCAAGCCTTGATTTTTTCAGTATTTGTTTTGGCCATAATATATCAATTTCGTACCGTAAACACGGGCTACTTTGGCCCAATTTCAGAAAACTTTGTACAAATTCTTCACCAATCTTTTTCTATTTAACTTTTTTGGGCAGGGGTAACATTAATACATATCTTGACTTAGGTATTGTGTCTGACTAGATTTAAACCGTTTATTAAAATGTGTATTGAAAAAAAAATTTTAACCTGGGCCAATGTTACCCTTGGGTTTGGGTTACTTTGGCCCAAGGCTGTAAAACCTATATAAAAACGTTAAAAGGATAGATAGGGCCAAAGAAAGACTTGGGTTTATGCAGGGGTGCCCAATGCCCATCCCCCCAGCCCCATGTCGCCCTCCCCCCCAAATTCAGCAAACACCTCCAACCCATATTTGGGTAACCCCCCCTCCCCTTCGTTATCAGCAATAAACTGAAACTGAGTATGCAGGTCTACTGCAACGGTGTTATTTAATTTTTAATATACAGTTATTGCGGCTCTTACCTCAATGAAAATTAATATAAATCAATCATAAATTTTAATCAATAAAACGCTAAGACTTAAAATCAATAGCATTAAATATTAGTCAATACCTCTCGAAATTTCTGAACCTTCATATTTAATTGCATCTTTAAAATTTCAGTTAACAGTTACAAAATTACAAAAATCAGTTCTATAAAATGTTGTAGATATATAGAAAAGTTAATTTCTTTATATTTGTTAACAACTATTTCTCAATTTATTCATAAAAAAGTATTTCTGCGTCTTTATTTATTCAGTTCTGATTATTTTTATTGATGCAATCAATGGCCGAACCATTTCGCAGCCGGCCACTGCGGCCGATATTATGCGTAATTGTAGCTCTTCGCAGCGTTCACAAAGTTACTTCCGCTGTTTTTCATATACAGTGAGTTAGATATTCGAGTGTTTACAGTATAATACTGTGAGCGATTGCACAGTTAATGATATTTCAAATACAGTAGAAATACATTTGTCAGTATTATTAATAATGGTCATCATTCTCTGAAACATACTCAAATGTTCAATTACCATCATCACAAAATCCATACTTTTTTATAGTTCAAAAAATCCCCCCTAAAATTTTACTTGATGGCACCCTGAGCGCCATATCTCCCCTTTTCTGGGCACCCCTGGGTTTATGAGAAAATCATTTATTAACTATGACAAACTATTTATTTAGAGGTTTTTACTTTTTTATTTGTTGACCTTCTAGTACCGTAAGCACGGGCTACTTTGGCCCAATTTCAAAAAACTTCATACAAATACTTCGCCAATCTTTTTCTATTTCACTTTTTTGGGTAGGGGTAAAATTAATACATATCTTGACTATCTTATTTATTGTGTCTGACTAGTTTTAAACCGTTTATTAAAATGTGTATTTATTTAAATAATTTTTTTCAATATGGGCCAAAGAGGACCCCAGGGCCAAAGTAGCCCGTGTTTACGGTACCATATTTCAGAAAATATAGTTACTCTTTCGTTTTAAGAGTAACTAGAAAAACCTTATTCAGAACCAAAAAGAAGAATATTAACAAATTTAGCATTTTCAGTAGGGAATCCCCTTAAATCTCCAGAAGAAAAGTTTATTTTCTTTTGAACCTGATTAACATAAATTTTTTCAAATGTAGCATTTATCGTAGGTTTCAAAATGACATTTAATATGAGTGTGAACCATTAACACCGACCTTTTACAATTTGCCATTGTAATAAACATTTAGACCATCAACGTTATTGAAATCAGCTGTTTCACATAATTAAGTAGTTGTATAGTAAACAATTTATCAAACAAATAATATTTTTTATTTACACCTATAAAAAAATAATATTTAAATAATATAAAACTCTTTGTTTGAAATTCATTGTTGGTGATGATGATTTTATATTTTGATTAGGATTTTTGCGGACATTTGCCATCACTGATTAGTTTACTACTGGAGCCATCGGTCCAGTAGTACGGCCAGGCTCACTGTCATAAGCTTCATATTTCTTCCCCATGTTCAACCGTTTATTAAAATGTGTATTTATTTAAATAATTTTTTTCAATATGGGCCAAAGAAGGACCCCAGGGCCAAAGTAGCCCGTGTTTACGGTACCATATTTCAGAAAATATTGTTACTCTTTCATTTTAAGAGTAACTAGAAAAACCTTATTCAGAACCAAAAAGAAGAATATTAACAAATTTAGCATTTTCAGTAGGGAATCCCCTTAAATCTCCAGAAGAAAAGATAATTTTTTTCAATATGGGCCAAAGAAGGACCCCAGGGCCAAAGTAGCCCGTGTTTACGGTACCATATTTCAGAAAATATTGTTACTCTTTCATTTTAAGAGTAACTAGAAAAACCTTATTCAGAACCAAAAAGAAGAATATGGGCCGTAAAATATGGTACCGTAAGTTTATTTTCCATTTTTTACCCAGTTAACATAAATATTTTCAAAATTCAAATAATAATTTATTTTTTACTAAGCTGTGATGGCAAATGTCCGCAAAAATCCTAATCAAAAAATATAAAACTGTTTTTTCTTTCCATTTAAAGGATAATACATGATAATGCATACATTTTTATGTACTGACCATGATAAACCAAATGCTTCTTGAGCGTTTGCTCTTTACTTGTCGAAAGACAAAGTACCTCGTGTCTTCACAATCAGCTGAATGAATGACTGTCAAATTATATCATTGCAAAGGTTTGGAAATGTAGATTTTTTTAATTTAAAAAATTAAGATAACGTAAAAGTAAATAAAACCTGCAAATATAGAAAAGTTGAGCTTTTATTTGGTACGAACTGCTTGAAAATGGGTCCACTGGAGGTCTCAGATGTACTGTCCAAAGGAAAAGTTTATTTTCCCCCATGTTAAATCTCCATAAGAAAAGTTTATTTTTCATTTTTTACCTATTTCAATCAAATATTTTTAAAATTCAAATAAAACCTGCACATATAGGGCCGGTAACCTTTGTTTTGGTACAACCCGCGTGTAAATCGGTCCAGTAGTACGGCCAGGCTCGCTGTCATAAGCTTCAAATTTCTTCCCCATGTTAAATCTCCATAAGAAAAGTTTATTTTCCATTTTTTACCCAGTTAACATAAATATTTTCAAAATTCAAATAAAACCTGCACATATAGGGCCGATAACCTTTGTTTCGGTACAACCCACGTGTAAATCGGTCCAGTAGTACGGCCAGGCTCGCTCTCATAAGCTTCAAATGTTTCTTCCCCGATGTTAAATCTCCATAAGAAAAGTTTATTTTCTATTTTTGACCCAGTAACATAAATATTTTCAAAATTCAAATAAAACCTGCACTTATAGGGCCGATAACCTTCGTTTTGGTACAACCCTCATGTAAAGCGGTCCGGTAGAACGGCCAGGCTCGCTGTCATAAGCTTTACAAAAGTTTTTTAATATATAAAATTCTTGTTACAAGACATTTTGACATTAAAAATGTTCTTTCCATTAAAAAAATACAACCATAGTGTTATTATAGGGTTGTTGTGCATAGTGTTAATTCAGTGATATTACTATAGTTGTTGTACAATTTACTAATCAAATGTATTTTTTATTTTTAACACACGGTTTAGCTATGACGATCCATTGTATAAATTGATGTAATATGCTTGAATGTAAGATCATTGGTGAAAAGACATTATACTTTGACTTTGAATTATTTATCTATGTTAATTTTTCAATATAAAGCATGAGAAACATGTAAAAAAATTCTAAATAACAGACAGTTATTATTTTTTACCCTGTGTAGACCTAAGTTAGACATTTTTTCACTAATATAAATATAATATAAATTTCACTAATATAAATTTCAATGAAATTATATTCAGATCCATACTTTTTTGCCAAATTGACTTTAAAATTACTGAGCAGAGCTGAGGTGAACATATAATTTGCCAAAATGTCCTTAGGCTATAATCAAAATAAGATCTAAAAATGTACATATTGAACAGTATTGAAATGGCGAGTATTGTTTTATTTCTCATTGTTAATCTGTATAAAGCCTACCTTAGTACAGTAAAAATAAGTTTTGACCCAAAAAAAAATTAGCACAAGCAAGGAATTTGGTACAGATGTTGGGTATATCTTCCTTTTGAACATACTAAAAGTCCCCTAAAATTGGAGCTGTGCAACGGCCGCCATCTTGGAAAATGGCGGCAAATTTCTGTATTTTTGCCTTTAGCTCCTTTATTATTGGAGATACAGAAAAATGTTTCGAATAAAAATTGTAGCTCATTAAAAAATACACACTTTTGGTTATTATCATTTTTTCTCTAAACCCAAAGGTTTTTGAGTTATTTGCGATTAAGTATAATTAAATCGTGGCTTTTCCCATTTTACAAAAATTTCAGAATAAAGTCACTCAACTGCAGTTTTTATCAATTTTTTTTCAGGCTATTGACTTTGAACCGCTATCCATTATTGTTGAGTTGTTGGTTCTTAATTTTGACAGGGTTCTCATTTTTGGCCGCCATCTTGGATCCACCATATTGGATTTAAATTATTTTTCTCAAAAGTAAAGATAGTGTTGTGATACATCATTATAGACTAGATTTTTGCCCTAAACTCAATTCTGAAATCCGTTTTTTAAAATTTGGATTCGCTAAAAAGATATTCTAAAATACAAATTCAGCCATATAAATTTCTTATGGATATTTCGTACTTAAAATATTATTTTGGATTATTTATCTTAAATCTCCGGTTCTAAATAAGATACCCTGCAAGTTTTGATCAATAGCTCCCTCAAAAGCCGTTAAATCACTGAGTATATTAAGTCCAAAACCTGCAGCACATCTTATTTAGAACCGGAGGTATAAGATAAATAATCAAAATATAATATTCATAGTACGGAATATCCATAAGAAATGTATAGGGCTGAATTTCTATTTGAGCATATCTTTTTAGCGAATCCAAATTTTGAAAAACAGATTTCAGAATTGAGTTTAGCGCAAAAATCTAGTCTGTAATGGTGTATCACAACACTATCTTTACTTTTGATAAAAATAATTTATATCCAATATGGCGGATCCAAGGTGGCGGCCAAAAATGAGAGCCCTGTCCAAATAAAGAACTAACCACTCAACAATATTGGATGGAGGTTCAAAGTCAATAGCCTGAGAAAAACATTGATAAAAAAAACTGCAGTTGAGTGACTTTTTCTGAAATTTTTGTAAGAAGGGAAAAGCCACGATTTAATTATATTTAATCGCAAATAACTCAAAAACCGTTGGGTTTAGAGAAAAAATGATAATAACCAAAAATGTGTATTTTTTAATGGGCTACAACTTTTATTTGAAACTTTTTTCTGTATCTCCAATAATGAAGGAGCTAAAGGCAAAAATACAGAAATTTGCCGCCATTTTCCAAGATAGCGGCCATAGCACAGCTCCAATTTCAGGGGACTTTTAGTATGTTCAATAGGAAGATAAACCCAACATCTGTACCGAATTCCTTGCTTGTGCTAATTTTTTTTGGGTTTATGGAATTTTTCACTTATTTTTACTGTACTATCTATGTAATTACCCGGCTCTTTTGAGAGAATCATCAGTTCGACACCCATCGACCCTATACTTGAATAAAAGGTTTCGGTGAGAAAATACCAGAAAGAAATGCTTAGTTTTTGATAAAATCTTAAAGGGCACAAATGTAAAGAAAAGGGCTGGACAGTTGTTTAATTTGTTTTTATTTACAATTCATTATTTAATTAGTTAAGTTTAAGGCCCGTATTATACACGGACATTCAGCGTCCCAAGCGGCTGGGCCGCCGACGTCCCGGAAGAGTCCGGGAAGCTGTTTAGCGGCTCGGACACAGCCGGGACGGGACACTGCAGGGACACCGCATCGGCACCGCCCCACCACCAAATCAAATCAAATCAAATCAAAAATGTCTTTATTTCCTTACATTACATAAAATATATACATTAAAGGGTTTATTTGAAATAATAAGTCCCACATAGGTCAATGACCTGTGCGTAGAACTGAGTCTTCTCAAGAAAAAAAAAAACTATTAGCACCCACTTCCACTTACATTAAAGTTAGAAACTAAAGACTAATTACATATTTGCAAAAAATATTATTAGGTGACAGCACAGACAGAGCGATAAATATAAAACGAGATTTCTGACTGCAGTAACAATTTTAAGACAGAAAAAAAAATGATTAAGAAATGAGATATAATTTACGAAGTTAATGTTTTAACTATAAAAGAACATTTTTAAGGGATTTTTTAAAATTTGTATTAATTATAACTATGGTTTGTCGTAATCGGATCAACTTAGACGGGCACGGTAGTCAAATGTCAAGTCAGTCAAGCAGTGTCATAAATAGAAGTCAGTAGTTGTTCCGAGTTTTGTGCGCCTATCTCTAAAAGCCATGCAGTGACCCGCCTCTTGTACACATTCCGTGAAGCCCCCAGGTTTCTTATCTCCGGCGGGACATTCCGGTACAAAATATTAGCAAGAAAAAATGCGTTGGTTTTATTTACTGACTTGATCGTTTTGGGGATTTGTATGCCGACGTTTTGCGAATTTCTTGTGGTGTAGGGATGGTTTATTGGAGTGATAATTAATTCGGAGTTTAGATGCAGATACAGAAGAACTGATTTAATAAAAAGCTGTCTAATGCTTAACAGACCAGATTCTCGAAAGATCAGTTCAGAGGGATATTGTCTAGGTTTTCTGAGACCGGCTTTAATTATGCATTTTTGTATTACTGTCAAAGGTTCGATAACGGATCGGAAAGCTCCGCCCCAGGATATTAGTCCATAACTGAGTAAGGATTGAACATATGCATAGTAAACAGATTTAATTTCTTTTTCATTTAGAATATCGCTAAGTTCACGAAAAATAAAAATCATTCTTCTAAGTTTAGATTGAAATAACTCCACATGTTTTCCCCATCTCAGCTGTTTATCTATTATCACGCCCAGATACTTATAATGATCAACGCGCTCTATAGTCTGGCAGGCACAGGTAGTACAAGACGGGTCACCGCAGGTGTGAACCCTCACGACCAGGTCCGCGGTCGGCTCAGCCCCCTGACGCAACGAGATGGGTAAGCTCTTAGTTTTCCCTATATTCATTGTTAAAATATTTTGGTCAAACCATTTCTTTAGTAACGACACATCACTTGTAGCTATACGGAAAACTTCCTGCCAATTATTTCCCGTGAAGTGGATTGCCGTGTCGTCTGCAAATAAGTAGAGTTTACCCGTAATTCTGATTTTATCTATGTTATTTATATAGATTAAGAATAACAAAGGAGCAAGAGTGCTGCCCTGAACTACCCCATAACTGTAGTGCTTTACTTCACTTTTTTTATCCAGAATATTAACAGTTTGGCAGCGTCTACATAAATAGCTTTTAAACCATTCTAGCGCATTTCCATGCACTCCTATTGAGTCTAGCTTGTTGATAAGAAGATTCCTGTCAATAGAATCAAATGCTTTAGCTAAGTCGATGAAAATGATTAAATTCTTTTGATTTTTATTGATACTCTCCATAATATCTTTATTTAAATTAAAAAGAGCATCGTTAGAATTTTTGTTTTTCCTAAACCCAAATTGTTTGTCAGAAAGAATCAGATTTGTTTCTAAGTAAAATTGCAATTGAATTTTGACACATTTCTCCAGTATCTTAGAAAGCACATTTAACAAAGAAATTGGTCTGAAGTTGTTGTAGTCCGATCTGCTACCCGCTTTAAATAAAGGAGTGACTTTAGCCAATTTTAAATTTTCTGGAAAAATTCCGGAAGAAATACTTAAATTAATAATATGGGTGATAGGTTGAATTAAAAAGGCTATATTTCTCTTGACAATTTTAGCTTGAATCTCGTCAGGTCCTGGAGCTGAGCCACCCCGCATCTCCCGGACGCACTGATCCACTAGGCCCTCAGAGACCGGCAGTAACTGGAACACATGCCTCACCCTGCGATCGTTGTCGTCAACTACCAGTGGGCCAGTGTTGGAAGGTAGCGCACTCGCTAAGCTTTGTCCAACATTTACAAAAAAATCATTGAAAGCATTCGCCACCTCCTCCACCGACCCACCGGCAGTGGCGCTTCCTTGCAAAAAATGTTTAATTGGAAAATTAGCTCGTGGCTTTCCTGTTCCACTAAATTCGTTGATTATGCTCCAAAAATGTTTTGGATTCCCTGCTGTCTCAGATATTTTATTTTTGTAGTAGTTATTCTTAGTTCTCTTTAAATTGCTGTTCAAGTGGTTCCTAAAATTTCTAAAATATCTTTTGAAGTCTGTATCGAATGGACGTTTTTTCAGTAGTCTGCTTAATTTGTCACGTTTTCTGATGTCTTTTATTAAATCAGTCGTAATCCATGGTTTTAGTTTTTTAAATCTAGTACTAGTTTTTTTTTGTTTAGTAGCCTTATTTTTCAACGATGATAAAGTTTGGGCAAAAGCAGTACAACTCTCATTTACATCTTGGAGGGTGAGGACATGATTCCACGTCTGTGACTGTATAAGTGAATCAAGTAAGTCGTTATCAATGTAAGTCGAACTATTCCTATCACTGGTCTTCCTGTCGGTTGAAAAGTCTATTTTTACTATGGTAGCGTAATGGTCAGTAACTGAGGTCTTAAGTACCGCTGCTGTTACAGTATTAGCGTCTATATAGTTGGTAAAAATATGGTCGATAAGTGTCTGTGAATGGTCGGTTACGCGCGTCGGTTTATCGATGCACGTGACAAACCCAGCGCCGTATAAGGTGTTAAGATATGCGTGTTTGTTAGTGTCGGTACTGTCATCAAGTATGTCTACGTTAATGTCTCCGATGAGAAAATATCTAACTTTGTTTCGTATTTTATTACTTAAGAAATTATTTAAATCAGTAAGAAAAAGTTCAAAATTCATGGTAGGACTTCTGTATAAAGCAATCAAGGAAAATTGTTCACTGAAATAACCAAAGTTTATGTGTAGACCATTACTTTCTCCTATTATAATTTCGTTCATAGTGGCCCCTATCTCCTGTCTTACATATACCACAACTCCATCATTTCTATTCCACGTATTTGTTGTATAAAATATATCATAACCATCTAAACTATACAAAGGTTTATCCTTCTCAAGCCAAGCTTCGCTCAAAATTATCACTTGAAACTTGACTCGTAAGCTTTCTAAAACTACCAGAAAATTATCAAAATTTTTATAGTAACTTCTAATATTGATGTGAATAAGTTTAACGTCTTCTTGTAATTTGTCCGTAAAAATTTCTGTAAGAGTAGAGTCAGAGTCTAATTCGTAGCAAGTAATCTGCCTGTCGCTGTTATCAAGTAAGTCGTCTATCAGTTGTGTGCCAGTCTAAGTCCTGCCGATGCCGCTGCCGCGCGGTCCGTCCGTCCGTCCTTGAAGATAAACTGTCCTTTTGAGGAGGAAGAGCTTTAATTGTTTTAGCTGTCTGTGACGTCTACAGAAGATCAACCAAAATTAATATCCTAACTATTGTTCCATTCAGTACATTGACATTTTATATAGAATACAAAAAATTAGTAACAATTTATTTAAAATGAAATATATAGTTTTAATTTTTTACAATCAAAATCATATTATATCCTCTCCTAATTTTATAAGATTATAAATTGCCGTAGGTAGAACATAAAAATGTCTTGGCCCATAATTAATGAAAATCGAAGTTGGGAAAAAACATGTTGATCATGTTATCAGTAGAATGTCTTCTGGATTATTTAGCTTTGGGACAAATTTAAACAAAAAATTGCGGTTTAAAAACATTAGTAACAACCAAATCACTCAGTCGTTACCATGAACAGCAAAGAGATGCTTTTGCTCGTCCTACTTCTGAAAAAAAGAAGTCGTCGACGACGAATGCGAAGGCATCCTATATTTTTTTTGCGACCAGAAAAAGGATTATACTTTTAACTTTTTGATGAACTGTGTGCTCATCAAGAGAAGTTTTTTAACTACTTTCGAATCTCCTTATCATCATTTAAAGAACTTCTGAAACTTACAGAAGGAGACATTGCTGGAACGAATACCCATTTACAAAGGCGCATTTCACCAGAAGAGAAGCTGGTCATAACTTAAAAGTAAGAGCAGAGATATTCAGCTATATTCAGATCAATGCAAATAGTAAATGTTCAAACCAAAACTCCTAATTTGGAGTAATGAAGAGTCACATTTACACCTGTATAAGTTTATATAACTTAACTTCATATTAAATTTACGTTCCAATTCATCGTCCATAATTACTTTTACTAGAACACACTGTACGACTCAACCAGTAACAGGTTATCTACGAACTGAGGTGACTTCGTTATCAAAACGACCACTCTTGGGCAATGCGCTGCAGTCTGTGTCCGGGACACCGTGTGTCCGTGTATAATGTCTTGCACACGTTCCCGTAAGATTCAATGTTAATTTTGACTAGAGACGCTGGCGGCCCAGCTGCCGGGATGCAGATCTGCGTCCCGCGTGTGTCCGGGCTGCGTCTCGCCCTCGGACACAGCCGGGACACACTTCGGATGCAGATCTGCGTCCGAGCCAACTGTGTCTGTGTATAATAGCTCGCGGGACACTCCCATTTTTGATCAATGCTTAACGAGTGCCCAGAGAAGCTAGCGTCCCATCCACTGGGACGCTGAGTGTCAGTGTATAATACGGGCCTAAATTGTTCCCAGTGAAGCGGGGCACCATCAGCTAGTATAAATAAAGAAAAACGTACATTTGAGAACTATTTCTTATTTAAAGTAATATCATGTATCTTAATTGCAAATATTTGAGATACCAAATTTGTTATTATAAATCAAGTGTTCTGGTAAACAGGCTCCGGCGGAAGATCCAGGACAATGTTCAACAATAGATTATTGTAGTGCAACACTTCAGTGTTGATACCTACTCACTCCATTTTAGTAGTTTCGAGTTTAGTTTGTAGTTTTTTACTCTAGAGGGAGGGGGTTACTGGCTGTTTTTTGGGGGGAATGCGCCATAAGCCTTGGGGGGGGATGGGCACCCCTGAACAGGTTACCTGGTGTAGGCTAAACCGGGTTGAGCCCTAGTTTAGGTCTATATTTGTTATAGTCCTAAACCCTGATACCTTTATTGGTTGACACTGGATAGCTTTTAAATATTGGTTTTGCAGTGAAATATAACCTAATCAACACTGGGTGCCACTGTAAACCATGCTCTAAGTCCCTAAACCAATAAAGGCTACCCTTGTCGCCGGCATCACAGACCATAGTAAAGTGGCTATTGCCTAACTTAACTTGCAACACTCATGTTACCTAATTGACACTTGTAGTTGTGTACAATTGCCCCCACAATTGGTTTTAAACATTAAAAAACCCCTTAAAGGCATTAAGAATCTTCATCGACTTATGTTTATAAACATCGAGTAACATAGCCCCAACTGCTCTTGAGAGGACAGTCGATGTCAGCTGAGATGATAGTCATGGCTGGTGAAGCTGACGTCACACAGCTTTGGATGTCAACCATGGGCGATCAGCTGATCCACCCCTCTCGGCTCCCTTTCCTGTAGGGGAAGGCTAGAGGGATCTAACGCGAGGACGAGCGGGTGGAGGATCCTTCTTCGCTCAGTTTTTCAACTAGTAAGGTCTTAGTCTTGTGTGATCATTTTGTATTACTTCTTCAGTACGACAGGTTAGTCGTGTTTCCGGCCTAGCGAGTTTGACTAAGTTTAGGAAACTTTTATTCTAGCGTGTCGTTTCGCACATCATAACTCCCGTCCCCATTAGGCACGGGGTGATTTACTTATGTTAATATTATTTTGAATATTTTTCATAAAACCTGTCGAGTAATCCCTCCAAACTCCCGATCCGCTCAGGTACGGGGTGCGTGGATCAGGTTTAACCTTGAATTGATTGTAATTTGCCGGTTCGCAAATCTCCTAAGTAAACCCCTGTCACCATTTGGTATGGGGTGAACGGAATAAATTTAAAATAATTTTGAATCCAAATTGCAGATAGGCTAAATTGATTGTTTTAACCATTTTGGTAAAATTAAACTTATCATTCCTAATTGGCTTAACTGTCAGATGTGAGCAACGATGATGGTGCAGTAAGTGTTGTGTTCATGGGCCAGAGTTCACACCGGAATATTTTTAAAGTAAGTTTTTGCTTTGTGTAGAAATCTCCACCTGACCAAAATTCATATAAGAACCCTGGAATAAAACTTGCTGCCAGATTCGAGCGATTCCGCTGGCAATTGGTCTGAGACGACTTCTCGGCCTACTTAGGAAGTTAAATTTTGTTCCTTTTCGAGAAAGTCGTCACACCCATGTGTTTGAGATCACTTATTTTTAAATATGTGTTTTTTAAATAACCTTTATAAATGGGCTTCTTCTAAAAATATAAATGAATTTGTCAGCTTTTTTATAAATGTTTCCTTTTTGCTCCCTAATATTCTAAAATAAATTAATGAGCCCAATTCTTAGCACCACTGGTAATATCCAAAGTAAGAATTTATTAAACAAGAAGTTTTAAAAAAATATAGCCTAATTAACATCCAGCCTGGCTATTAACATGTTAGAGAGGTTATTTAAAATGAAGCAAATTAACAAATACTCCTTTTGCAGATGGCCTGCTTATCATTGAATTTCAAATACCTAAAAACATTTTTATATCCAACATAGCGGGTATGACATGTTTTTGTAATCTCTTTAAGAATAACATGGGGAATGAGTATGCAGGTTTAATAGGTAGGATTTCTGTAAGCCATGTATTTATAATGTCAAAGGTTGTAACAGCCTCTTTTGAAGGGGTCCCATATAAAACATTCTTAGCAACACAAACCTAGTTTTGAATAATCAAGTGTTGAAAGTTGGATTCTAAAATTTAGGTTTTCTTCAGAACTAGAACTTAATCATGTATAATTTTTTAATATCCTAAGTTATTTATCATCATAACTTAGCTTTATATTAAATTTTTATTTGCCATTAAGCATTTAAAATGGTTTACGAGGTTTTATTGGGGTTATAACGTTCCAAATGACTGGTGTTTGAAACGTTATCTGATGGCCTGCTCTTCTGCGCTGGAAGAAAACATCAGGGAATGTAGGAATGCCGACATAAACGAAAATAAAACTGATTATGAAACAATTTTATTGATATTAAAAGAAAAAAACGTAATGTTGTTACATAACATGATACGTCACTTTGCTTGAAGTTATTCAAAGATGGCACTTAAAACATACGTTATTCTCCTCGTCTCTTTTGGGGGCAATACTTTTCCAGGCCTTTGCTTCTTAGTTTTTGAGATGTAATCTAACTTTTCTTTTCTATATTACCACTACATAAAAAATTTTAAAAAATCAAGGATCAATGTCCCCTAACCCTTCCCCTTTCCCATGGACTAATCATTGTTGCCACTTTGGGGTTTCTTTTTGGCCTTGGGTACTTTTTTGGCGGATTGACTCCGATAGAGAATTTTTGGCAGATTTTGGCGGAGGGTTGGTCAATAATGAATTAGATATAAAGCAAATATATGGTTTTAATATATTTAGAGTGAATTCTTTTACCCACATATTCACGGCAACAGATATGAATTTTGGGATAATTGGCAGTTGAAAGGAATTTTTGTTGAATTTGGCTATTGGATGGGGAAAACTTGGGGGTTTTCTATGGCGGCAGATTATTGGAGGATTTTTGCTTCGGCTGGGGATAAAATAGGGATTTTTTGCTGGACAGTTGGGGAAATTTCCTGGGTCAGGGGTGGCTACACTGCCAATAGGGCTGGTTTTCGAACATCAAAAGTTTGTTTTACGAATCTGGGACCCCAAAATGAAAAGTTATTATGGTCTTGGGCTTATTCCCTTTAGAGGAAATTCATTACAACTTACTGTGTTATTCGGAGTAGTTGTCTCGACCTGCTGCATTCTGTCTGCACTCCTGAAAAGAAACAGTATCATTGTAGATGACTTTAAAATGAGAGTAGAACATGTCCATAATCTGGAAAGTACAAAAGACTTTATTAGAAGTTAAAATTAACATCTACTTTTCTTGTGTGTATAAACAAAATTCAACATAATAAAAAAATAATCCTACAACGGCCCTACTAAATCAAGGTGATCAATTTAACAACTACATTAGATCCTCTATCTGGCTTTTCTGAACAGAATGAACCAAATTTTTCTATCTTAAATAAATGAGAGGAATTACTTTGCATAAAATACGAATGACCACAAAATTTAACCCTCCATTTTGCACAATCCAGTAAATGATAAAAATAAAATGACATAAAACAGAATGGTCATCATATGAGATTTTTAGCCTTTTGAATTTTTACATTAAGAAACAAACCAATATTTAATTAATTGTATTGTGTTATTCAGACCCAAATTTTTTTTTTTTTTTAAGAGGGTGGCGGCCTCTTTTTACCTTGCATTTGCCCCCCCCCCCCCCACATGGGCCTCAGGCCTGTGCGTGGAAGTTATCAAGCAAACCCAAGGAGTGAGCCGGTACAGTACAAGGATGAATAGTACTCCTTAAAGTATGCGGCATCATCGGGACTCGATCCTGCGACGCTGCCGCCACAGAACCGAGGCCGAGTGCCCTACCAACTGCGCCACCGACTCTTTAAACATGGCTGATAGTTTGTTTTTTACCGTCGTTTTAACAGAACAGAATGGACAATTGTTATTATATGGATTATTGTTTGCACCATTGGATTTAGCTCGCAAAAGCAAACAATTTGGTATCTTAAATCATTTCTCTAAGTCCATTGGTCTACGAGATATAAGCGAAAATACCTCTGTAAGGCCCCTTTTTGCCAACCAAAAAATGGGTTTTTTGAGATTTTCAAATTGAAAAATCAAAGTTATCAAATTATACCTTTCACCTTTGGATTCAGCTCGAAAAAACAAACAATTTGGTAGCTTCAATCATCGCTCTAGGTCCATTGGTCTCTAAGGTATTAGCGAATTTCCTTAGAAATAAGCTATTACCGTCGTTTTAACAGAACAGAATGGACAAAAAATATCCGTTCAGGGTAACCTCAGCAATCATATTAATATTTATATTAATTGACAGCTTTTTATGTGTAATTTCTGGATATCAAGTGAGTTTATTGTGAAAACGCTTTTTTACCTGCAAAAATCACGATTTGTTTCAAAATTTAACATGGGCTTATATGGGAAATAGAATTTTCATTTTTTGAGTTTTGTTAACACGATAACTCTCGTAAATATCCTCCGATCGTAACAAAATTTGGTACAGACATGTAAAACTAGATTCTCTTGGACGAGTTCGTAAACCAGCCAGATCGACATATCCAAAGTGGGGTAAAGGCCCCATTTTACCCCCCAAAAATGGGTTTTTTGAGTTTTTCAAATTGAAAAATTATATTTATCCAATTATTGTTTGCATCATTGGATTTAGCTCGAAAAAACAAACAATTTGGTATTTTAAATCATTTCTCTAAGTCTATTGGTCTCCGAGATATTGCCACTTCGCATTTTTTCCCCTTGTGTTTTTAGTATCAGGGCAGCAGAATGTTAGCTTAACTAATTCCTTATTTAATCTCAATTGAGGTTTTCAAGGAATCGCTTTGAGTGATTTCTCAGTTTATTAAATGTATTTAATAGAATTTTGGTTTTTTAAACAAATATGTATTAATATAATTTAAAAAATAAACATTCTTGCCTACTTCATTATATGAAATATTTTTGTTCTTTCATCTAAGTCATTTACCAATATTTCTTTACAAAGTTTTTGTAAAACAAGCTATAATATATTATTATCTACGACCATTGCAATAAGCACCAATTATGGTATTACAATAAACATTATAATGATATACATTAAAACACCAAAAACCAAGCAGTACTCTAATGACGACTTTAGAGTACTGGAGTCACTTTAGAGTACTGGTTCTAGACCAATGAGAGCTCGGCATTTGACGGAAGTAGTGTCATAATAACAATTACGCAATTCGCACATCAGCTGATTGTTGCATTACGATGCATGTTTGCGTTTACTTATCCCATCAGCTGATTGTTCCACAACGATTCATGGTTCAGTCTGCTTATTTGCCTAACCTCAAATTTTAGTTGACCTATTTCATCATTAGTAAAAGTCATGAGTTTTGTTTAACTTCAGGGGAAATTTTGCCGTATATTGTTGGTCGTAGATAAAATAGTGTATGCAACGATTGTATTATGCCTTTAAGCCACTCGTGAGATATTTAGAACACTCGCTTCGCTTGTGTTCTAACTTACATCTCACTCGTGGCTTAAAGGCATTCATTATACAATCGTTGCATAAACTACTATTTTAATGTATAAATATACCTTTTGTTTATTTTTCTTTTTTTCGTAATAATGGATTAATTACTGGATATTTGTAATTGGAAATTCGCTGAGTATACAGGTTTGCTGTGACGGGGGTATTATTATTTTAACTCAAAAAATAAATAATTTAATGTAAAAACTCAATAGTATCCAATATTAACAGTTCGTCAACAAGAATGTTAGATTGAGTTAACAAGTTTACATATCATATTTACCAACGCACCAATTGATATTCGATTGTAAGTAAACAACAGATTGCGGCGATTATGGGTAAGTGACAGGAATAGTTTTGAGAAAGACATTACATGTCTTATCAAGCAATCCAGTATTTTCTCTAGTCCAGCACTTAAGTGGTCTTTATATCGCTGGATTAGTAAAATTCTACAGTACTGTTAAGTGACTTTATTAAAATAAACTTTTACAAATTGACCGCTAACTTCAACAACAGTGATAGAACAATGACCCAATACCCTCTCCACCCCCTTTCTTATCAAGATATTCCACAGATCCCTGGACAAATGACGCTTAACGGAATTGGATGAGCTGTTATTTACATCTTTTTCAATCTCAATTTGTTTCTTCATTTTTTTTTGCAATGTACGAGTTTGTCATGTTTCTTTTTTGTACTAGAATTTTTAAAATCCAAAGCCTTAAATATTTATTGATTGATAACAAATAAGGCCCATGCACAGGCTTGTTTCTTCATTTGTTCTTTGTAATATATGAGTTTGTCACGTTTCTTTTGTGTACAAGTATTTCTCAAAACCCAAGGCCTTAAATATTCATTGATTGGTAACAAACAAGGCCTATGCACATGCTACTGTCTATGAAGGCCAATTCCAATATAGGCTTTTGTAACAATATTTAAAATTCAAAGGTGTTCATGATGTTGATAGTAGTGTAAATAATGCTGATTTTACAGGATGATGCATGTATTTATTGCTTTCTGCTTGTGTACCATAATTAAGTATCTAATGGAATAAACCTATTTATTTCGTTAAGATTAAAATTTGCTGAAGATAAGAAAAAATTGGCAAAATAAACCTGATTAGGTTCATTTGGTCAGATGACAACTTAAGACAACCCATCCTTCATGTCAGGATAAACCTGAGACCTCCAACAAGGTCCACTCTTTTTCCAAACTTTACTACAGACAGATGAACTCATCATGAGATGCATATGCAAACCATCAACCGAAGAAGGATTCAAACCAAATACCTCAAATCCCTGGCAGGAAGAAAAGTGCCTTAAGACTGCTTGACCACTGGATCAAGACCCAAATCACCTATGCACGATCCAGTAAATATCAAAAATAAAATGACATAAGACAAAATGGCAGTGGCGGCTCGTGAGTTTATGTACTGGGGGTTCAGAGCTAATAACATATACATGATACCAATGTATTATATTAGAGTTATTGTCTTAAGCCAATCAGTATTTAAAAACGTTAAATGCTTACAAGATCGTAGTTTTCTGCAAATTCTTGACATACCTGCTTTTATACACTAGTGTAATGCTTATAGTCTATAGGATTAAGGCACTATACCTTTGATGATAAATTGTATTACGCTACTATGTACATTAAAATGTTAAATCCAAAATTAATTAAATCAATAGCGTTATTACCGTTGCTCAATAGCTTAATTACTGTTCTTACAGAAAGCTATGGTGCGGCCGCTACGCCGATTGTTTTCTTTCAATAATCAGAGCTAAAAATAAAACGCATAATCGCATAACTGAAATAAACGTATTTATAACTAAAAACAACATAGAAATCATACAATATTTAAATAAATAAACTTAAACATCGCCCAAACCATTAAAACAACATTATCAAGCTTTACAGCGCGCGTGCTGCTGAAACAGAAGTGGTTAGAAAAGAAACTACTCTTTCGGAAGAGGTCGGCCAATTTCGTCACCGCTCGGCTCGCCGTTAGCATAGAGCATTAGCGGTCGGTCCATTGCTTTCAAGCAAGCCCCCCTCTGCTCCCCCCACACCCCTCGCCCAGCCAGCTGGGCCGAGCTGGGTTCATTCGGCGAACTGAACCTCGCTCTGCCGGCGCGGCGTTGCGTGAGAGCTTCGCCCGGACGCAAAAATAGTTTTTTTGCCATGTTGTTTATGAAAGTAAGTTTAACATTGGGGTTTTCTGCTATTTACTTAGAAAATGTATTGTTTTTGATTATTTTAGGGGGTTCACTGAACCATTGAACCTACACACGAGCCGCCACTGCAAAATGGTCATTGCATGAGATTTAGCCTATTGAATTGAACAACTACATTAGATCCTCTAGGCCTATCTGGCTTTTCTGAACAGAATGAACCAAGTAAAAGTTTTCTCTTTTTTGCTGTGACAGTATCGCTACAACAAATTGATTCACTTGGGATTCTGTAACTGTTGTAAGGTACATTTTTAAAGGGAAGGGGAGCAAAACCATAACCATTAACCATAAGTGAGACCTTATGGTTATAAAGACCTCTGTACTCCTGTTTGAATACCCAACCCTTGCTTCTATATAGCCATCACCAATCATTTAATGTGATTTTATCAAAACAGTAATTTGTATCTGGGGGATGTTTGCTTACACAAAACTTAAAAAAACAGGATATTGACATTATAACTTGAAACCTTTTGACCTTTGCAAAGAACACACAATCTGAAAGGTAATCTACATATTTTTAACTTTTTTTATGTTTTTGAGGTAAAAATTTTTTTGGGCCATAAACCTAAATTTTAGAAGTAAAACCATAAAACTATTAGGCCTAAATAAGACAAAACACATTCAGCGTCCTAGTGACCTCTTTATGACCCAAACTACCGCAGTGAATGTGTTAAGGTAAAATACTACGATTCTAAAAAATTAAAAATCACAAGATTAACTATCTACATTCACAGGATAGATTGAAGGCGTATAGAGGCCCTACAAGTAATAAAGATGATACATGAGGGAGCATTCTCTGATTAATTGGGAATCAGCAGAAGAATATCTAAGTCAATCAATCAATCAAAAACATCTTTATTTATCATTGTACATAAATACAATAAATGAAGTAATGAAGGATGAAAGTAGTTACATTACAAAAGACACCATAGAAAAAAGTATAATCTATTTGTTCATGGATATCAAGACCTTGCAACGATTGTTATCCTAATAAAGGTGAGATGGGGTTCAACCAACAATGACAACAGAGAAATCAAATGAGATACACAGGGATGAAGGCAGTTAGTTACCTGATGACAGATGTGACAGATGAGACAACACCATAGATGTAACAAGCTGTGAATCAGGGCATCTGGAACAAAGAAACAAACCCTGATGACTTAAGAAAAGGGGATCCTCATCAGAACCTCAAGAAAGGGGTTGACGGTGGATCAGAATGAAATGAAATGAAATAGCTACATCTCTTACATTCACTTCAACATATTGATTCACTTAGGATTCTTCTGTAACAGTTGTAAGGTTCTTTTTTAAAAGGGGGGGGGGGGGGGGCAAAAACTATGATAAGGGTGAACAAACACTAGGGCTCTTCAAGGTTGAGGTTGGCCTAGGCTGAGCCAGCCCAGGACTACATCTAAACATGGAAAACCAATCCCACATTTTCCGAAGTTATAATTTTATTAAATCCTCTTCACATACTTCCTCTATTGGTTAATCAAATAGTTTCAGTAACGTTACAGCCAATAGCTTTTAACAGAACGGTGATTACTTTTCACAACAGCCGATTGTCGTCAATTAGCTGGTGTTGTAATTACATCATGCAGCCAGCTGTTCACCACTCCTCGGTAGCGGGAAATGAGGGGGAATTTATTTGGTGGTGTCCACGACAAATACATTGCGGCTACGTCGTATCTCACGATCATAGGTCTCACGGATCACGAACCTACACCTTACAAACGTTGTGGTATTTAAAGCTCATTTATGGTTAAAACCCACTTCAATATGTATAGCTGTCACAATAAGTGTTTCCTGAAATTTCAGTTATGATCTAAATAGTTTTACGAGAAGGGCTAACCTGTTCAGTACTGTCGTGAACAGATATGTCGACATGCTCAAATTAGGTACGATGATGAATTGTTACTGAACTCTTTCGGCGGAGTAGCCATAATATATTTTTCTTTTTTTACCTAAATAGTCCGCTTACGGACTAAAATCGATCCGCTAAGTCAACTGTCTACTATTTAAAATAGTTATCGTCAAAAATGACTTTTGTATGGTAGGCCTATGTATATATTACATGAAGTAAAGCTGATTTTGATTTGATTTGATTTTTACATTTGGAACGTAATTTATAATTTTTTGTATTTTCTAAATTTATAAAATCCGGTCGCAACAGGTAAGAACACTAAAGTAAAGGCAACCCAATTAACTAACGATTAATTGGGTGGTGTTGCCATTGAAATATTTCCAAATAGACGGACTAAGCACAGGCCTAGGGAAAATTTCAGAAGCGGCAAAATTTTGGGGATAGGCCTATATAATCTATTTTTAGTGTAGGATCATAAGTTACACTCTTAGAAAAATTAAAGTTGAACAAATAATGTTGTTTTATTAAATTGGCTATTTGAAATATTTTGATTAACAAAAAGTATAATTTTACTCAAGAACGAATTATGTTCAAAATTAACGCGGCTGTCTGCGGACAGGTCATGGAGGGGGTATTTTAACCCCCTCTTGATCCGCCACTGGCAGTATTGCAAACCTTTCAAATCCAACTTATTATCATACAGTCGCTTAATTTTTATCGTACTGAGGAAATAATTATCCGATGCTACTTTCATCAAAGTCCATGACCAACACTCGCCAGATATTTTTTCAATTAAAAATTCAGACTGGAAGTATTCAATGAAAAACCCTACAGATGGACCATTTACGGGCGTTCCCCGCCATTTTGTGTGTGCTGTTTTCATGCAGCTAAATGCAATTCTGACTTCCACAGATCCAATCAGAAGTGAGAATCACGTTTAACGTGCATTGGTGTAACAAAAACGTCCATTAAGAAAAGTCCAAAAAGTTAATGGATTTGTTGATGCAACAGTTATTTGCTGATAACTTTTCTATATTATCAGCTTACAGGGCAAGTATTGGGGTAATCTTAGGGACATCAGGGAGGGCACTGACAAGGGGGGGGGGGGGCGACTTCGCTGCCTATAGGTGGCAGGTATTAGAATATGTGCCTGGGTGTTGCCTACTACCACTCTCGATACCCAAAATTATGATCACAAAAAGTTGTCAATTGAAGCTCGGTCACCTATGACAAGTGGGTGTTAGTAGTGGAAACGAGACGGTTCTACAAGATGACAAACTTTCCGGACGAGACCACTAAAGCTCCTTTGGCTACTAATTGGCCATAAATATAGGCCCTATGATACATAAATCAAATCAAATTAGGCCAAATTCTTTCATTTTACAGGGGCGAGGATGATGCAACTTCATTTCTAATTAACTTCATTGCCAGGATGATGCACAACTTTGGTCGTTTGTCTAAGCCTTGCGTAAATTAAATACACAAGTTGCCCCACAAATTTTGCTTCCCTTTCTTTTCTTAACTAAAACAGATTCTGAAATGTTACTCCTTCTGAATAATCCAAGGCAATTTTACTGGTGGGTGATTTCTTGGGGCCAGAGAACATGTTACGTGTGTCGAATTATTTATAACACCAAGAAATTACGTCACATATTCTTAAAAGCAGTAGGCCTGGGAAATTGCAGAAAATAGTTTCATTAAATTCTGAGATGATGGGTTACAAATCCTTTTTTTTCTGGATGATTTGACTTGGAATGGCCCTTGAGACAGGCTTCCTGACCGGAGGGGTTGACCAAGGCAATGACCGGGCCAGCCTGGCGAGTTAATCCCATTGTCCTGGGTGGTTCGGCCATTGTCCTGGTCGACCCTCCCGGTCAGGTAGCCTGCCTCAACTTAGGTTGCGACGGCCTTTAGGAAACTGCAGTATTTGTTTTTTAAATGTTTGATTGTCAGTACGTGTTCACCAGGTGTGTTAGTAATATGTGTTATAGAGGAATTAAATTTTGTGACACGAATGTCATGTTCATAAATATGCAAGAATAACCTCAAGGACTAGGCGCTGACGATGCGCCTGATAGGATAGGGGCGAAACAATATTGTTCGCAACCTTAAGAATAAGGGATTGCTATAGACGGTGAGCTTATATTAATCCTCATAAGCAAATCCTGGTAGCCAATAGCCAAAATGCATTTTTTTATGTCCGTTCTTATCGAGATATCAGTATCTACTGAAAGTGGTAAACATGTCCTTCCCCATGTTATCCATATAGGAAATGAAAATAGGCCTAAATTCTTTTTCTTGTTTCTCTACATATCTTCATAAAACTTTGTATGTGGCTTTATCTAGTTGAGATCAAATTCAAAGTAACCTAAAGGCCTTTTCACACTGGCATCCTGGACGTCCGGTACGTTTTTGAAAAAATAAATCGCTACCTATGCTATCAAATGGGACACTGCGCGTCCAAGAAGTCCTGGACGGTTTTCGAAAGATCGCTCGGCGAGCGATTTTTCACTAACCAGGACGTCCACGGCCTAGTGCATGCGCAATGAATACTTCAGAACCACGTGCTCCAGCGCTTGTTTGCAAAACTTCGCGTCATCTGTCACTTCAGAACCTGAGAAGTTGAGTAAATGAAAAAAATTAGTATATGTAAAAAATTCTAATTACTTAATTTAAAACTGTTTTTGATGATAAAAATGTATACACTGCATTGTGTCGTACTTTTTTAATTTACATAAAATTACATTCCTGTTTTCATTTACATAATATTATCATTATGGTATCTCATGGGAAACTTCAATCTTCCAACAATATATATTTCTAACATTGACAGTTGTCTTAAAAAAAACCTCTTTATGGTCTAAATCGAATGGTACCATTACGGTGATTGCAAGATTATATATTTCAACATGCTCTTAACAATGAATTAGGCTTGAGGAACTTTAATTCAACTAGTTATCACATTATTTTTTAAGACATTTTAGCTTAAGTAACATCTACACCAAGAGGTGGCACTTGACTGTCCTGGTGAGAGAGAGTGGACGTTTGGTTCCTTGCTGCAGTGTGAAAGGGGTGCGTCCCGGACGTCCCGGATGTCCAGGACGCCAGTGTGAAAAGGCCTTTACATCCTTCATTTATAATATTTCTGTGGCGGGCAGCAATCCTGCACATACTCCTTATGGGAAAAATAAAATTCCATTTCTACCATTGTTAACAACATACCTTAATAAAATTAGGTATGTAATGGCTTCTTATAGTTGATAACTACTAAATATTTATTTAAAACCACCTATTATTTTACATGACTGCTACAGAAAATTTGCATACTCAATCTCAAAAAAAGGGTTATTGGTTAAAGTAAAAAATTAAAACTTCTAGATGGATCCCAAAATTTAAGTGCAGGAGAGATGCAACAAGTGAAGGGATTTATGCTTTTATGCATTAGATCTTAACTGAATGAAGCCACTTACCAAGTTTTATTAACATGTGTGCAAAATTCTTTTTCTAGTATTATAAAAAAATGAATTTGGCGTCTATTCCTCAGAATATAATTTCCCATATGGATAACACGCAGCTAGACAGTGTTTACTCTTAACAATATATCGGTAGGCAGTGACCTAAAAAATTGATTATTTTAATTTTTTGCATAGTTTTTATATTTTGGTTTGCGTTATAAATAAGCTCAAATTACAAAATTAAAAAAAAATACTTCCGGATAAATCTCAAAGTTGAACGTTTTACTGAAGTTTTATGTCATAAATAAAAACTTGTTGTAAAATGTTCAGGTTTTTGTCTGGCCCCCCAACAAAGTTATGAAAAAACAGGAAAAGTCAATTTTTTTAACTTATATTTTTTTGGGGGGAGTCTCTTACTTTTGATACTTCATCAAAATTATCAATACAATATAGTGTGACCGGGGGGAAAATATTGAAGCTGAGAAATAATTCTTTTTATGAGAAAATAGCCCATAAAAATTAAGTTTTGTTCATTTGCCGTTGATGATTTAGAGCTCTTTTCAATATAGTAGGAAGGAGATCATTTAAGTGAGTAATTATGGTATTAATTTGTAGGCCAGGATGTACCGAAAATCTTGTGTCGTCAGAAGTGTGGGTGTTATCATAATGGAAATCATGCGAAAACTCGTTGCAGAATAATTTAAGAAATTGCTAATGCTTGCAAAGGCTAAAAATGGCATGCATCCTTATGGGTCATTCTCACATAAAGAGATAATTTAAGTCCTTAGGTTAAAAATGCATTTTTGAAATAATGTTGTTGAAATAAAATATTTACCCAAAATATGTGTATGTTTATTTATTCAACCCATATAATTCTTTGTTTGTGAATATCAAATTGTTGCCAAAAAATGCCTTCCCTAATCCCATTCATCAATTCGGTCGCCGTCCCAACCTATATCAATCAAACTTACATGCCTGTAAAAATGAGTAAAATAACTAGATATATTTTATATTCTAGGTCAAAATGTCTGTTTTAACATAAATTTATTAATTAATAACAGTATCAAAAGAAAAAGTTTCATTTCAATATTAATAATTGAATGGAATCAGCTGTCCTAAAAATACACGGCATCCGAACGTGAGTTTTTAAAACTCCCACACAAAGACCAGCTCCCGTCTTCCATGATCCCAGACGACTGAGGTAGTGTTGAAAAAGGTGCCTGTTGTTGAGTTCCCTTATCATTTTGTGAATTAAAAAACCAGTTTTAAAATAGATATATCACCAAAACAAGTTAAAAAACTTGCAGTACCTTAATTGTAGATCAATTCGGTCTCCAGTATTACTTTTATATAATCATAGAAACAATTACACTACCAATATCAATCAAAAGTTATTGAATGGTGTAACATAACCTAGAAATGAAAACAATCTAGGTAGCTTGTTCTGAAAACGACAGAGCCAAGAAAGTGAAATCGTCAATTCGGAAGTCGTCATTTTGGTCGGCCTACCGAATATGATTTTGGCGACCGAGTTGACGAATTTACATTGAAAAACAGTCATAACGTTGCTTTACCACATTTACCTTGATATTTTTTAACAGAATATTATTACTAACTAACAAAATTATAATAAAACTAAAGCAGATATTTAATTTATTTTTGTAAAACACACTTTTTTTTAAACTGGTTCTTTCCATCTGTTATTTTTAGGTTATTACTTCATATTCCTAAAATGTTTGGAAAATAAATGTTCTGCCAAATCACAAATTGTTTAATTTTAATAGAGACCACATATTTCTTAAACGATAAAACCCTTTAAAGTTCATTTTGATCGCGGCTGTGTCATTTCGGTCGCCGCCACGTCATTTCGGTCGCCGTGTATTTGGTTAAAATATACCAATTAATAATGAAATAAAAAAATATTAAAATACCCAGTTTAACACTTGAAGACGTCTTGTAAAATTTCGTGAAAAATGTTCTCTTTCAGTAATTTTTTCACAGACTAATTGAGTTTTTGACAGTTGTAAGACTTATATTTTTAACGTTTGAGCCGAATTTATGAAATCAAAGTCATTTTACCATTTTAAATCAAGTATCCATTATAATAGTTAAGACCCTCATTACATTTTAAATACGTTTATATGGTTCATTAAAGTATTTATTTTTATTTTTTTTTTATTTTTTATATTTTTTAACCATTGATCATGATGAGTCTTGATGCATTAAAAAATTGAGAAAAAATAGAAAATAAAAAAATTCAGCACTGCTGCTTTGAATATAGTTTCTTAAAGGTATTTGAAAACAAACTGCAGCCTGTATTTTTATATATTTTTCATTTATTTATTTTTGATTTTAATGCTTAAATTATCTCTTTATATGAGAATGACCCTTATACCATTCAAGATAGTAAATTGCTTTTTTCAAATTAATTCAATGCTGCAATAGAAAATTTGAATATTTATATTTTTTTTGCATGGCGTTTTATATTTTTGTTTGCGTTATAAGCTGAAATTACAAAATTTTAAAAAATACTGTACTTCCGGATGAATCTCAAAGTTGAACTTTTTACTGAAGTTTTATGTCATAGAGACTCCCTGTAAAATGTCCAGCTTTTTGTCTGGTCCCCCTACAAAGTTATGAAAAAAACAGGAAAAATCTTTTTTTAACTTTTGGTAGGTCGTTCTTCATTTGCGCGGTATACAAGCCTGCTGTGGAATATTCTGAAGGGTCGCCTAATCCCCTTACATCACCTGCGCAGTGTCCCATCCAGGTAGCCTCAGCCTGCCGACAACAATTCGCAAACAGCGGCACATCATCATCTTTAAGTAATTTACCTACTTTGATCGTGTTTGGTTCAATATTTTTATTTTGAGTTTAGTTTCTGTATAAAATTTAATCTGTGATAAATCCTGTTTCTGTACATATTATTTGGGTCAAAATTTGAAAAGGGTACAATCACTGTCCCTTCATAAAAAAATAATGTAGCCTACTGTAATTATTGCTAAAAATGTTTTATTTTGGAAGTTTAGGTCTTAATCTTATTGTCTATACTGTTTAAATCGTGAAGAGGTTGGGGCAAAATACTGCGAAAAATCTGGCCAAAGTAGTGACGGTCACGTGTCCCCAATCCCAGTTTTACCGCTAAAGATACGTTTTAAACAAGTTCACCAATCAAATAAGTGATTATAAAACCCACGTTTATATTGTCGGATACAGGGAGATAATCAAATAGCGCTTATTACGGATGAAACTATTTTATTACGACGCCGAGCCCGGTTAAAAGTCGTGTCCCCACCTTAAGCAGTAGCGTCGGTAGTGTAGTCTGTTTCTCATCGTACAGCGACACTAGCGCTAGTAGCAGCCGACAACGAGTTTAATTCGGGAGTATCATGGCGGCGAGCAACGACGGATGTCGGAGTTCGTCGTGTGAAATGAATTTGGACGTGGAGGAAAATAGTTTTGTTCATTAAAATTGCCGTGTCTCATTTTTTGATGTGTAGCATCGGTACATGATTTATTCTTAATCAAAAGTAAATCGCTATCCATCGTAATAGTTTAATTCGTGCGTAATACGGCCCGGTTTCAAATGCCGATTTGTCACTAGCGATAGCGGGGCCATTTTGAGGTTAGCAGACACAACAAGCGAAATTGTAGCGTCGGTCTGGGAAGCGACGGTCGCGATTTTTGGTTAATTTAACCTGAGATCTGCTACATTTTGTGACCGGTTTTTCCATTTGACTGATATACCTTATATTCTTAATGGTGATGTATTTTTTGTTTTATTACGGCCGATTTTAATACTTAATAGAGTAAAATGAATTAGTAAACAATGTGTTAGTTACGAAAATAATGATGCAGGGTTGCCACCAACAGGGAAAATCGAATTGTGCGGGCATTTTTAGTTTCAGAAGCAATTTTTTACAACTGTTATACATTCTTTTATTTAATCTGAAAATGAAATTAGCTGATAGAAATTCTTTATATTCTTTTCATAGCTTATTCTTTTTAGGAGTATTTGCCCTTGTTTCTGTTTTTACGGTATAAACTTTTAAAATCATGATAAAGGTATTTTAATGTATATATTTAAAATCAAATTTGGGAGAAAGTTTTTGATTGTTTGTTTTTAAGTTTGTATTAGGCCTATATGCTTTAGATTAATTTATTAAGTCCATAGCTTTTTTGACGTTTGTCACCTAACCTTTGTTTAAAATGTTTGATACATAAAAAATGTAACATGTCCAACATTGAAAAAAATTTGTTTAATGCTTCTAAACATTTTTAAATTAAGTTACTTAACTAATTAAAATCAGTATGTCTTAATAATATTTTTGAAATTTAACTTGTGAGTAGCATTTTTTAATTATGACAAATAATTTTATAATGAAAAGATTTTTAATTCCGTTTGGTCATCTGTTTTTGCTGCAGTTTAAAAAGCAATTTAATACATTTTGAAAAATATAATGATTTTAGTGTGTTTGAACTTACTCTAAGAATAGCTAAACGGGTTTTCTTTCTTTTTTAATTTTATTTTTATGCTCTAAATTATAACTTATTCAGGCCTAAGCCTATTTTTAGAAATTTGTAATGAAGCCTTCATTTAATCGTTGAAACGTTTTGATACACAACCACATTAAACATACCGTGATCATTTAAATGTAATTTTGAAGAATTTCAAAATAATTTTTCATGACTTAAGTAATAACAATGAATGCTTTTGGAAACAGAACGTCCTATACATCTAAGTCATTAAAAATATTTTGTATTATGCACCTAATGATTAAGTTAAGGTTATTTTAACACTATTGTATTGTCTTGTAATTACTGAAAAAGGCCTATATTAGAAATCAAATTCTTCTTATTTCAGACTATGAAAGGAACAGATGATTTTATATTTTTTTTAAATTAAACAACAAACATGTAATGGAAGTCATATCCATGTAACTGAGGTCACGCGTTGTAGCAGAATGTCACATTTAAAATTTTTTATTTAAAAATATGTATGGTCAAAATATATATAAATGGTTATATTTTTTCTATTAAGTACAGTTTCAAGTTGGTGCACAATAATTTTCATGACAATGGAATGGAGTAAACACATTGTGAGGTTAAAAAACCTGACCAAAACTCGTATTTGTAGGTGAATTACATCTTTTCTAAGCTATTATTAAGATATAGGTCAATCAAAAGTAAGAGAGCTGTAATATATTTAAAAACAGAATATGTGAGCAACAAAAAATATGAAATACAATGGGTTTTCCCTTTTATTTCATTATGTAATACTGATTTATCTGGGTGTGACCTCTATTACGAAAAATGGGAGTTTCCGATATAAAACTGCCTCTCCCATTGACATACATGGGTAATGGTGCTTTCTTGATATTTTCTCATATTCTATAGGGTTCAAGGTATTAAAAAATGCAACTGTCATTTAGATACTAAGTAATAACTTTTTAGTTTTTTCCTACTTTGCAATTGTACCCTTTTCAGATTTTGACCCATTTGTATTTTATGAATTTACCAAAGACACATTCTGTTTATATGTTGATATCTAAATACTGTAGTTCCATATACTTTAATTTACGACTATTATTTTACTATTATATTTACGAGTATACAGTAATATGCGACATTGTGATCTATAACATTTTATTAATTTTGTAGTAACGTTGACAAACAAACAAACTATAACATATTACTTTGTTGTCGAATTTTTTCAAACCAGTATTTGAATATTACTGTTCTTTAAATTATTTAGCGGTAATCAACTACTTACTATTAATAATCTAAATTCTGTTATTATGCATAGTTTTATCTACGTTTGTATATCTATTTTAAGAATTTCCATAGTAAGGATTATATTAATTGCTCAGGTTCAAATGTTTTGCATGAATATTGTCAGTTTACATTGGCACATTTGCCTATATCGTTACTATAGTAGCCTGTCCACACTAACTCTTCACAACAATAAAACCACTCATAACATTTACTGATAAAAATTAAAGAATGTAAAAGAAATGACAAGGCCACGATATTGTGTTCCGCAGAATGCCGCGTCCGCCACCCCTCACCGCGCAGACGATGCATATACCTGAGAGCCCCCTGGAGCTCACCGTGCAGACAGCCCTTCTACCTAGCTCCCAGCATACCGCGCAAATGATGTACGCCCTTTTGGTAGGCCTATATTTTTTTTTAGGGATGAGTCTCTTACTTTTGATACCTGCATCAAAATTAATTATTAATACAATATAGTGTAACAGGGGAAAAAATAATAAAGCTGAGAAATATTTCTTCTTATGAGAAAATAGCACTTAAAAATCAAGTTTTGATTATTTGCCATTAACGATTTAGAGCTCCATTTTAAATTATAGAAAGGAGATCATCTAGGTGAGTAATTATGGTATTAATTTGTAGCCCAGGATGTACTGAAAATAATGGAATTCATTTGAAAAGCCCGTGAAAATTCGTTGCAGAGCAATTTAAGAAAACGCAAATGCTTGCAAACGCTAAAAAGGGCTGCCATTTTCAAATGGTGCATCAAAAAATTTCAAGAAGTTGATTTTTCATCTTTCCTACAAATTTCTCAAATTTCTCTAGTTGAGTTTCCCTAAAATTTCTAAATATTTCTGAGATGGTCAGGCAACTGATTGTTTTATCTTTTTGGACCACTTTGTATAGTACATGGCGGCTGGCCCATAAGGACTCTCGGACGCCGCCCCCCCCAGAAGATTTTCTAACATAGGCTACTGAATTAAAACTGGTTTACATATGTATCCGATAAATGTGTAAAAAACTACTAATTTTCACTATACTGACCATTAATGATAAATTAATTTCAACTAGCCTATATATGCATCGGAATATGTTGCGAAAGTATTTAGGCGTCAACTACTATTGCGCGTATATCCCGCGGACGCTAGCCGGAGCGTCCCAATCGTAACGCATGCTATCTTGTGGAAAATCCTGCATTCAGTCGTGAGGGTGCTCTGACGTCACTGCCATGTTGTGATATAGGGCGTCTCGGGCAGCGACCGAAGATGCGCGCACACATCAGAAATCAGTGCAGCCACCACAATCTCTTTAGGACAATAAGAAACTGGACATTTGCTGCCGTTATGATTGCAGCTAGGTGTAATGCACAAAATCCGGAATATACTCTTTTAGTAGTTAGTAGTAAGTGAGTCCTCCTGTTCATTTAACCCACCAGCCGCCACTGGTAGAGCCACTTACAAATTTTGGTAAATTAAAAAATTATATATTTTTTCATAGCAGCTGTCCCTACACAATTTTGATGATTAAGTTAATATTGGAAATAGGCAAATAAAAATATTCAATCATGTTTTTTAATACACACACCTAAATTGTACAACACCCTACCGTATATTCAATATAACTTAGGCCTACATGATATATTGAAACAAAATATTCTTTCAAGCTCAATACCATACAATGACAATTTACTTAGGCCTAGTATATTTTTTTGTGGGAATAACCGTTCATGATGGTAGAGGATTTTGCCACAATTGGGACCAGTGACGAATCAACTGGAGGGGTGGGGGGGGGGGGGGGGGGCACCTGCTCCGGACGCCAGTCAGTAAGCGCCTCCAATTGGCTGGTTAAGGTTAAGGGAAAAAACTTCAAATTTTAAAACTAAAAATACAAATAGGACTAGGCTAGTTTATTTACAAAGAATGTTTTATTGTTTCAACAAATCATATTAAACAAATTTATGTTAATTATTTTAATCTTACTAAACGTATTTCTATTCAGTAAGCCTACAATATTTTTTTAGCAAGGGTCAGAGCTGTAGCATCAGACCAGCGATGATCGCGAGGCTATTTTGCCCCCCTCCATGTTTTCATCTGTGTTCGCCACGTCCCGCTCCATCAACTCGTTCGGTTTCTGGGATCGCTTTAATTTATATATTTTATTACTTTTATTATTATTTTACTATTTACATAGCCTAGGCCAATTCAGTTTTTAATTTATGAGTTAGGCCTAACATTTGTTTTTGTAAGTAAATTCTCTCAAAAATTGTTTTGTGCACAGCTTTTTCAGCCTACCTTTTGTTCTATATACTAGCCTAAAAGAAAAGTTTTATAAAAACTAATTGTAAAAACTAAAGAAATTGCATTTGTGATGTGCTAGAATACAAAATGAATGTACCCAGGTTGTAAGTTATTGTTGGCTGAATCTGTATAGTATTTTGGAAATACAATTTTCGGTAGCTGGAAAATTGCCCCAGACGCTGACGACATGTTTACGCATCCCGGAAATTACATTACTGATTAAAGGGAAATAATGTCTGACAAGCACCAAACCACATTTCTACATTCATTATATACCATTCTCAAGTAATTTATTTGAAATGCAAATCTTGTTTAGCGTTTTTCGATAAGCATTTATAAGCATTTTTAGCAGTCAATGTTTAAAAAAGCTTTTGATATCATTCTCAATTTTCTCAAAGTTTCTTGCACAACAAAAAAACTACCTAGGCCTAGATCTCTTAATTAATTCAATATTTTAGCTTAACTTGTGGCATATTTTTAAGCAGTTCCTGTTTTTCAAGGTCCGTAAAAATCTTGAGACATCAAGCCTCCGATTAATACCCTATCAAATTAATAAACTATTACCTAGCCACTCCAGCAACCCATAGCCTCATTGTGAATGGTAAGTTTGTGTCCAGGCCTTACTGGTTTTCCACTTGGAATGAACTTAACTTAGGCCTTTAGGAAGTGACATTTACACAAAGCTAAATAAGGATAGAGGTGAGGTAGTGAAGCCTAGGCTTAAATTATAACTTTTAAGTAAGCCAGAATAGACAAAATAACAGGTGATATACATAACAAAATTGGTATCCTAACCTAGCACTGCCAACAGTCAAACTTTTTGAATGACATTTCGGACCCAAAACCCCCAAATAAAGTTATTATGACCAAAATTGGAGCTACTTACAATTTCAAGGCAAGCTATGGGCTACATAGGCTTGGGAAGTGATGAGGCAAAGGTGATGTAATGACTAAACTGAATCTTCCAACATATCTATGTTTGTAAACAAACAACCCCCGGTGACGTTTTCTAAGTTTTCAACACATTTTTCGAACAAACAACCGTCTTACCACGTAATACTAGTAATAAAACAAGGTTTTGGCGCTTAGTTAATCAACATGGCGGGTCCCCAGCTCGGGGAAGAAGCCAATAGGGTAAACTTAGTGTAATTAACATTGACCGATCGCTTTTAACCAATAAGTGCTGGTATTTACGAATAAAGTAGAAGTTTAATTACGTTCTGACAATTAATATGAACCTACCTTACGACAGAAGAAGGTTCTTATAGCTTTATAACACAATTTACACTACGCCTCTTAGAAGCTTTCCCTTGATGTTACGGCTGTCTTCCCTGGGACTGGGGAACCCACTCGCGAAAAATCCTCATTTTATTTAGCTACGAACACAAACATTTTATTTCTTAGTTTAGTACCATGCACTAAGAATTGATGATTGTAGTTCTTCGAATTTCGATGTCGGATGATTTTCAATGCCCATGATGAATTCGGATATTAATCTAACAAACCGAACTTCACAACACAGCAATGGCTACGCAGCTACTCCACCAACTGGCTGTTTGAGTTGTGAAAAATCCTTTGAAATTTGCTGCTATCTGATTGGTGGAAACTGGTCACATGACCCACAAGCTACAGGAATTCCATTGATTTTCTTGTATAATATCCAGTGTACTTTATTAAAATGTGACATGAATGTGAACAGTGAGTGGAGCTTATTATAAAAATTAGGAGGAAAAAATTTCAAGGTATTTATATGGCTATAAAATTCAAATTTTCCAAACAAACTCCCAGCCATTGAAGTCTGTTGCCGCTCTGCCTCCGTTGACTAGAACGTCACGTGACCCGTTTACTGACACAGCAGTCTACTTCTAGTGTGTCCGGAGTTGTCATTTATTGTGAATATTCGTGTTTTTTCTGCTAATAAATATCTGGGCACGGTAATAACCATTTAAGTATATTTACGTAGTTTAAATTATCATAGTTACTTAAGGGATGCCAATCCTGTCAGTTTTATTGTATACCACAGCATAGTCTGTCAAAAAATGAACAACCAGACGATTTTCTACAAACATAAACAAAGCCAAAGCACATTTTGTAACTAATTCCTTTATAAATATTTTAGAGCAGCTAGCAGTTTCGTGTTAGTAAATCCATAGTTTAATTTTTATTTTTGGTTGAATGTATGATTCTCAAACGCCAGGACCGGAGCTTACAAACTGTCTTAGAATTAAGAATGTTTGTAAGTTAGAGCCTACCTAGAGGAGCCTAGAGCCTATCTGTCTATGCCTTTCAGTTATTTATTTTTTCCAATTTAAACGTTTTTACAGTTGTTCAATAAAATATGCAGAGCAGGTCTATCTACTACTCTCCAAGGCATTCAACCGATGATCTTGCCAATAAACTTTCATTGGCCTAAATTTAGGGACGCTAGGACTATAGGTCACTGAAGTCAATATGAAAATTAACTGTGGGACTAGGTGGGAACCCATAATTATGTCAGGTTAGGAGCTGACTTATCAATTGTTCGTCATTTAATATTACGAAACCACAAAAGAAATTTGGCTGACACTATTTTAAAGCAATCAACTTAAAACTTACCAAAATAAGTTAAGGTGATTGGTGGTTGTTTCATTTTAGACAGGCTTGCCTATAGTTTAGTTACTTATTTTAATCAACTAGGCCTAATGGTTAGGCCTGTATTTATTCATCTTGAACTCAGATTTAACTCATCATCAACTTATTGTAGGATAAACTTTTTAGAGGTTAACTTAGCCTAAATTAGGATCATACAGGCTGAAGAGGTACAAACCATTTATACCAATTCATGAGAAAATTCAACAAAAGTTTTCTGGTTGTTTTAGATTTCATTAAAATCAGGAGTTATGCTGCATTAACATTCAAAGAAATATATAACATTCATGGTTTTTATAACTCAATGTCTTTACAGTAAAGTTAGGCCTATCTCATAACTTTCAGGGAGTTGCTTCAGCTGTGTAATGAGATCAGTAGACTGGATCAATGCAAAGTAAGCTAGGTAGACCTGTCATATTTGTTGTTTCTTAAGGGTCTAAAGTGGTGTTGGGAGGAATATAAATAAAAATAAAAATACGTGTCTTCTTTTCCCCCGTAGACCCAAATGGGCATGGGATCGTCAGCACCCATCCCGGTGCTTTTCAGGCTGCCAGGGATAGGTAGGTTGAAGGAAAGGCTGAATGGAATCTTCTTTTTTTCATATTTTCTTGAGGTACAAAAAATATAAGCCTTATAATCATTCCATACTTATCTCAGGGAAGTGAGAAACTCCTCCACTGAGTAAAAACATTTTTCAATGAGAAAACTTTTTAGAACTTTTTTAAATTTAATACGATTATCAATTGCTTTAATACTTACCGGCAAGTTTTGGAAAAATTTTGGACCTAGGAACATAGGTTTCTCCTCAAACAGCTTCAGGTTATGAGTTACAGCTGTGCAGTTTAGCCTATTTCTTGTATTATATCCATGTTGGACTGGATATGACAGATGGTTTCTTGACTTTGTATAGTTAATTATCTCAAAAATGAATAAACAAGGAACAGACAAGATGTTCAACTGTTTGAAGGCGTCGCTACAGCTTTCCCTAAAACCCAACCCTGTAATTAACCTAATGGCCCTTTTCTGAAGTTAAAAATATAATCCAAATTTTTCTTTGAGGAAGCTCCCCACAGAATAATTGAATATGAAATGTGGGATTCAAAAAGACTATGGTAGACTAACTTACTAAGTTCAATGTTTCCCATTTGAGAAATATGTCGAAGGACAAACAGGCCAGACGAGAGTCGTGACCCTAATGCTTCGACGTGGGAGTTCCAGCTCAAACCATCATCCAGTCCCACTCCCAAAAAATTTACTACGTTTGATCTTTCTAGCTGAACCTCATCAATGAAAATATGTGGAGAAACAGAGTTTAAGTTTTGCCTTTGAGTGGTCTGTATATGAATGAGCTTTGTTTTACTTGGATTTAAAGAAAGTTTATTGTCTTGAAAGAACTGAGCTAAACAATTTACTTTGATGAAGGTATCGACTTCCAGAGAAGCAACATCCCTTCCTGTAGTGATCAGTGTTGTGTCATCTGCATATATTACTAAGTTTTCTACTGGAATGAAATCTGAAATGTCGTTTATAAAGATAAGAAAAAAAAGAAGGGGACCCAAGATAGAACCTTGAGGTACCCCACACTGAATTGACTGTCTATCTGAAAGGAAAGTTGATTTAATTCCATTTTTATTGATATAATCTATTTCAGTTACTTGTTCTCTGTTTGCTAGGTAAGACCTAAACCAATCCAGAGCATAATCTTGAACTCCAATTGACGCCATTTTTTCAATGAGGATGAAGTGGTCAACGCAGTCGAACGCCTTGGACAAATCGGCAAAGCATCCGACTACGCTGCCCCCTCCATCGAAAGCATCAATGGAGTCGTTAACAAATTCTATCAGAGCTGACTTAGTAGATTTGCTTTTTCGAAAACCAAACTGTTTTGTAAGATATTAGGCCTACCTAAAAAACAATGATTTGAAAGTGGAATTGAAGGAATCTAATACATCTAATCTAACATATATGTGTGTGAGTGTGTGTGCTAATGTGCGCTTTTGTTGCCGTGCTGGGATCTGGGCTGGGGATCTGGGCTGGAAGGTTCCTATCGTACACTTCCACTGCGCCGCCTCAACCATTCCTCGCCCTCGCTGTTCTCGAGTGCCGCTGGAAGTTCATGATTTAGTCCTGAAGAAGTCCTGGAATTTTGTTTTGAAATACCTTTAATGGTTATGCCTACCCTAAAACTGTGATAGCCTATGTCCAGATTATTTATTTCTGGGCGAATAACTTCAAGGCCTAATTGATTTTGAGGCTTTGGTAATCGTTAAAGAGATTGTTATGGTTTGGTAATATCTCACTAAATGTTGACCATAATGGTGATTTTATGTAGCCAACAATCAATATACGTAGGCTAGATCTATTTATAAATGGATTATAAAACTTCTTAAAATGTGTTGTCATTGTATTTTAAATTTGTATGTACCGTATATATTTCAGGTATTGAAGGTGATATTCTACTTGGAAATCGCTTAATATGGTTCCTCACGGGACTCCTGGGGGGGTTAACCCTCCTATTGGTGGATCTTTATCACAGACGAATCCTAGTAAAACTTCAAGTTCTGGATTGGTAAGTGGTAACTTATATGCATTAATAAGAGTTTTATCTTTCATCAATTTGGTATAGTCATCTTTCTAATTTGGCCTAATTGTTTGTCTGTTTATATTGATCATTTATAATTAAAGTAAAAAGAGAAGAATTAAGACAGTTTGAGTTTTTCATTAATTTTACATTAGCCTACAATAATTTTAGATTTGTAATATTTTACAGTGTTTTAAATGTGATTGTATGGACTCGGCCCCCACACACTTAATATTCTTGTGCGAGGACCTTCTCACATGAATTGTGTCACATGTTTTTGGAGAGTTAAAATATTTTGACTTTTTTTAGGAAGCCAATAATCATTGAACCTTTAAAATTGTCTAAAGTTATGCTTTTTTTAGAGAATTACCGTTCCATTTGAGTCTTGCCAAACTATTTTAGTTTTATACCAGGCTTAAATATTGTTAACCATGTTTCTATTAAATTTTCATTGTTTCATGGTAGGCCTTCTTACATTAATAAAATGAAAACCAAACCTAGGTATCTTAACCTGTTTAATCCCACGGGTGCACTGGCACGTCAGCAGCCTCTGGTGGTGCTTAAGAGAACTCTCTTATAACTCCACCTATTCAATAACTTCACCTAGTTCAATGAATTGCCCCCAGAACAGTTGCTCGCCGACAGGGTTTGCTAGAGCCATAGGCTTTAGGGGTCAAATGAGCATTCAATTGATGGTACTGCACGGCCGTGAGGTCTAAGGTGTTTACTGACAGTCAATGTTGAAGACAAACACCGTGGCACAGTTTCGATTCCCGCCCATGAGCAATCCCAAATACGCTTGCAATAGTGTGGTACAGTTGGTGGGAGGGCCAACCTTAAATAAACTGTGACCAGTTTGGGTCGAAGTTAATGGCTATTGTACGTTGAATAGGGATTGCAGTGGACACCTGTTTTGTTTCTTTTTAGCGAATTTCCTTAAAGGAATAAGCTATTACGGTAGTACGGTCCGATCTTAATGAAATTTGGTACAGACGTGTAAAGTGGTAATCACTCGGACGAGTTCATGAACCAGGCCAATCGGACCACCGGAAGGGGGGGTAAAGGGGGATAAACCCCCCCAAAAATGGGTTTTTTGAGTTTTTCACATAGAAAAATAAAATTTATCAAATTTTTGTTGGCATCATTGAATTCAGCTCAAAAAAACAAACAATTTAGTATCTTGAATTACTACTCTATGTCCATTGGTTACTGAGATATTGAAAGTGGTAAACACAGTACGTTGTCTCAATGTTAACCTTATGGGAAATAAGTAAAATTTTATATTTCGCTTATTTCTCAACATATCTTGATAAAACTTGGTAAATGGCTTCTTCTAGTTCAGATCTACTAAATATTGAATTAAAACCAACCAGTTTAAACATACCTGTAGCAGCAAACCTGCATACTCATTCCCCATGTTATTCTTATGGAGCTTACAAAAACATGTCAAATCTCGCTATGTTGGATTAAAATATGTTGTTTTGCATTTGAAATTTGCTGAGTATGCAGGTCTGCTGCAACGGGGGTATTTATTTATTTATTTATTTCATTTTTAACGGCTGACGCCAATACATAAATAGATACAGTAAGTGAAAACATGCATAAATATAATGCAGAACAAAATTCCAAGATGCAGTTGATATTTTACAATATATAAATAAATAGTTGATTAAATAATTCTTAAATTGAATAACAGGGAATAGGACTACCATGCAAATAACAATGTAAATACAGTGCAACAACAAACCAGAACCAAGCAAACAAGTAAGCAAAGGCAGAGTGGGTAAAACATGAACAAACATAACTCTAAGATTCATTAACTACAAGGCTAAGAGATAACAATTCTTATAATAGAGAGGAACAAAATTGCATAAATGAAAATGAAATGAAAATGACTAACAAGCATTAACAAAGTAAAGGACTAGTGCAATAATCATATCAGAGACAAGCAATCAAGCAAACCCAGGCAGTAATGGGTTAACCTGAAAATACAATGATGAATTAAAAAAACAAAGCAGGCACATGCAGGGCAAGCAACCAATGCACAGGGGTAAAGGCACATCACTAGAACCAGGAGCAGGCACTTCATTCACCACACTCTTCTTGAAGGAAGCCTGCGACATGCTGAAAAGGTCGATGCCATCAGGTAGAGCATTGACGAGGCGTTGAGCTCTAGGCAATGGGCTGTAGAGATGGTAGTTTGTACCGAGTTGTTCTCGAGCGAAGAGGTCCCTGGATCTAGATGATCTGCTGGCTTGAAAGTTTAGTAGTTCGAGAAGACCAGGGCAGTCGATGAACCCATTGACTAGTTTGTATATGAGCATGACGTCCTGGATCTCTCGTCTGGATTCCAAGGGGAGTATGTGGAGGAACGTGGAAATGTCTTGGAGAGGGACCTCCCTGTAGTTGAAGCCCAACCTCACACCAACTACTCTCAAAAAGCGATTTGATACAGCTTGAAGCACAGACTTGAGAAAGTCCTGGTTAGGTGACCAGACACAGCAGCCAAACTCCAGGTGAGGCAGTAAAAATGCTATGAACAGGGTTTTAAGCAAAGTAATGTCTTGGAAACATTTGGAGCTGCGAAGGATGAAACCTAAGGCTTGAAGGGCTTTTCTACTGCAAGAGGTAATGTTACGTTCCCATGTCAGGGAGGAAGTCATGGTCACACCTAAATCTTTAACTTCATTCACCCTAACCAGATTAGATCGAGCCAGACTATAGTTGAAGAGGAACTGAGACTTCTTCTTGCTAAAAGATATGACCACACACTTCTTAATGTTAAGGGACATGCAGTTTGAGTCACACTAATTCTGGACGGCATCAAGACTATGTTGGAGGAGTAAGCAGTCTTCTTGGCTTCTTATGGTTTTGTATATCTTCAGGTCGTCAGCAAACAGAAGGCATAGGTTTCCAACATGGGACACCAGATCGTTTATAAAGATATTGAAGAGTGGAGGGCCGAGATGGGAGCCCTGGGGAACACCAGATGTGGGGAAAAATACTTGTGATAAAATTCCAAAAAACTTGACCTGAACAGGTCGGTTGGCAAGGTAGGACTGGAACCAAGAGAGCATGCTCCCAAACACACCGGCAGCTTGAAGCTTAGCAAGGAGGAGTGGATGGTTAACCCTGTCAAACGCCTTGGAGAAGTCCAGATAAATGGCGTCGACTTGCAAACGATCTTAAAAAGCAACTAGAATGTCAGCTTGCATGACCAGGAGGTTGGTAGTAACTGAGCGACCAGAGGAGAATCCATGTTGCAGCTCAGAGAGGTAAGGCTTGACAGCGAAGTTAAGTCGCTTGAGGATAAGCTTTTCGAAGATTTTGGAGAGTGTATTCAAGATAGCTATGGGTCTGTAATTGCAGACGTCAAGTGTGGGACCTGATTTATGGATGGGTCTGATGAAAGCACTTTTGAAGGCACTTTGAAAAACACCCGAGGCTAAAGAATGGTTGAACAGGAATAAAAATCTTTTTACCCTTGTATAAGGGGGGCACGTTTTTCTCTTTATTTTAAATTTGCTATAGCATATTGTCAATAATGTGGGCAATTAAAAAGGACATAGCAATAAAAATTGACACAATTCACAGCCCTGGGGCTGGGAATTCAGAAGGGGGCCCTGCACCATGCCGGGCCTAACCCTATGCTAGCCTTACGATTAATAAGTGTCTTACTTACTTCATTATACAAACCACACCCTTATTTCATTTGGAAAAATAGTAAATTTATTTTCATTTTCATTTATTTATTTCATTTAAATACAACATTCAATCACAAAGAAGTTATAAATATTAATCTCTCTAGCTTAAAAACTAATTGAGAGATCAGCTAATCACATAAGTTAGGCCTGTAACAAGAGCTTCGATAAAATATACATTTATAACAAATTAACTTTTGAAAGCTAATAGATTTTAACTATCAAAACTATAATGCAAGGAGGTTTTAGTTCGCTATGTGACAATATACATCACTGTGAGGAAGAATAACTTGAACGTCAACTGGAAACGACAATTCTTAACCTGATAGAAAAAGTGAAAGTTGTTTGACTTGATATTACTGCAGACCTGATCTGATTTGAAATCATGCTTTTATTCAGAGTAAAACAAATTCTTTTGATTTACAGTAAAGTCCATTACCTTTAATTAATAAAAACTAGCACAACTGAATGATAAAATAACTTTTTAATGATGAAATTTTAAGCCTACTACATATTTGTATTGTTGGCTGGTTGACTGTCGCTTCCAAGACTTAAGCTTCTGCCGAGTAATGTGTAGAACAGATCACCGCCTTCAGCCTACCGACTGTCCCATGTATTCTGCCAAGTAGGTTAGATTAGGTTTTTAAGGATGGGTTAGGTCAGTTAGGATACTCAGCGAATAATATATAGCGGAGTCCAATGCGGCACATGCAGGCACAGTGAGGCATTCTACATTATTGTCTGGTGAGGGCAGAGCAATAAGACTTGGTGGCAGAGGGGAATCACAATGTTGCGAGTACACAACAGTTGATTATTTGTACAACTACTGTTATTTTAATAGACGGCTCTGCAATCTTATGTTACAACTACCCATTACCTTGTTATCTTATAAATGTGGGTGTGATCGGGATAATATGTAAGTAGGTACCGGCAATTATAAATGTATAAAAAATGTACTGACTGTAATAATAACGCTAGAACTTCATTTAGAACTTCATAAATGAAAATAACTGTTTAATTGAATAGAAAGTATTGTAATCTTAAAATATTAAGTTTTACCAATTCCTTGCAAGAATATTTTTTTCATCTATTGTCAAAATGCAAAATCTAAGCAAATACTAAAAGTAGTATGCAGACATGCTTACCATCCAAATTGTTGGTGGTGGTAACTAGTTTCAATTCCAAATGGAATATTCATCAGGCCATCGAAGGATGTTGTTCTCTTCATTTGCAGATTGTCGGTTATTTAAAAATACTCTTAACAAACTTGTTCATACTGAGGGATACGAACATTACGAACAATCAATAAAGAGACACAACAAATAGATTATTATAATCAAGGAACAGACACGCGAACTGATACGAGCGAGGAAGAAGTCTAGATTTTGTTCAGTGGTTCGGAGACTTGATCATAATGAAAGTTAACATAGGTATATAAAGCCTCCTCCCTCATTGTAGTAAGCTACTGTATTACTTTCATTTGAAGTTTAAGATTCTTGTTCATGATGATTGTTCATATATTTACAAGGCCTTCCAATTTTCCTTTTACTACAAAATATGAGGATGCTGAGAAAAGGATCACAACCTAATTTTGAATTAGCCTCTGTTTTGAATGAAATTGTTTATCTAAGTGTATTCAATCCTAGTCCAATTTCAGGTTTTTCCGAGTTATTTCAAAAATCAGTTAAATTAACTTAGCCTATTGTTTTCAGAAACCAAACTACACATTGAAGTTTACACTTGCTGGACACACTAAAGCTGTTTCATCAGTCAAGTTCAGCCCAAATGGAGAGTGGTTGGCTAGTTCTTGTAAGTTTTTTTTTTTTCATTATCGCTGAACTTGTTCTTAACAAGTCATAGTCCCTACACAAAGGGCCTGTGTTAATTTACTTTTCTAACACTGTAGGGGTACTGGTTGTGTAATGTTTAGCAGGTGAGGAATCTGATGGTACCACGTATTTAAGAACATTTTGAATACAAAAAACATTTTAGGCTAAGAAATCTTCTTGGAAATTTCTAGCCTTAAAACCAACTAAAATATTTTTTTATTTTGATAAAAAATTAGAATCATCCAAGTTTTTATCTGAATTATCTATGTTTTTTTTTAGTATTACCAACATATAAAATGCTGGGAACCAAAGGATAGGCCTAAATTCAAATTAAAGAATATTTTAAACTATTGAAGTTATCAATATTTATTACTTACGTAATAGCCTGAAGATATCAAAATGTTTTGCTGGTTATGCCGAACATGTTTCGAGGAAATTACTCCTCATCCTCAGCGGTGAATTCAAACTAATTTAGCCCACATTTCTGTAGTTGTCAAGTTATAAAATGGTGTCAGAAATGTGGGCTAAATGAGTTTGAATTCGCCGCTGAGGATGAGGAGTAATTTCCTCGAAACATGTTCGGCATAACCAGCAAAACATTTTGATATCTTCAGGCTATTACGTAAGTAATAAATATTGACAATTCATAAAAGATTTCAAGAAATTATTGAAGTTATAATTGAGCAGATTCTATTGTAATGCCATATTATATACCTTGCATAGCCCATCTGTGCAATGCTCGATTCTCTACCATATATATACTGGGTGTCCCATAATAGTCCCCCCCTAACTTTTTTCTATATTTTTTCAAATATCAATTCCACACCACCCCCAAACATTACTGGGTAGTTAGGCCCAATACTTCATTTTGAAGGGGGACCCAATTTTGGCCGCCATCTTGGATCTGCCATATTGTATCCAAAATGATTTTTTCAAAAGTAAAAGTGGTGTTGTGACCCATCATTTCGAATTAGATTTTTTCACTGATTACAATGCTGCAATCCATTTTTTAATATCTCACTTATTTCTCAAGATATGGGTACTTTTAATTAATTAATTTTTAACCAATTTAAACATTACTAATTGAGAAAATAGGCCCATAACCACAAAATAATGCTAGATAGTGACGAATAACTATCATCAATCATTGTTGAGTGATTTACACTCTACTTTCACCAATGTAAATTATGTTTGTGCAGCATATATTCACCATGAAATTTTATTTTAACGAAATGAACAACAAAGTTCATGAAAGGTTTTAACCAAAGACTTGTATTTAGCACTGATGATGCCCTTGAACAAATAGGGGCGAAACAATTGTTCGCATGGAACATTACTGGATTGCTTAAGACAGTGAGTTTTTACTTTATGATTAAAGCAATTCCTGGTAGCCAATAGCCACAAAGCTTATTCTGTTTCAGCTGCTGATAAATTAATAAAGATCTGGGGTGCTTATGATGGGAAGTTCGAAAAGACGATATCTGGCCACAAGCTCGGGATCTCGGACGTGGCTTGGTCCAGTGACAGTCGGCTGCTGGTCAGCGCTTCGGACGACAAAACCCTCAAGATTTGGGAACTGAGCTCGGTAAAAAACCTTATGAAGATAACAATATTTTAAGTGCACTAGATTCCTTTTGACTAATTTCTGGAGGAGGTTCTTATTTGTGGATTGAGGGAGAGGTCATATTGTCTAGTTGTCTTGAAAACCTAGTCTAATTTCATTATAGTCTTGAAAAGTATGTGATTTTTCTTAAATCCAAATTAAGTCTGGGAATTTACTAATTTTTTATGTAAATCCATTTTTTTTATATTAAAAAATAATTAGAGCACGTTAAGTTTTTCTTGTCGATATAAATGTATTAAAGTTATGACAAGCACAAGTCAACACAACTAACTGGCAACTGGTGAATTTCATCACAATGAACAGTCACTGTTTCAGCGTGAAGTTTCTTACTCCATGCCAAACAATAAAAACTTCTTATCGGATCAATATCAGACTTGAAGCAGATTTGATGTAACTGTTCATGATAAAAAGAAAGTAAAAAAAGTCATGTTGGGCCTAAGAAAGTCATGTTGGGGTCAATAACAATTCCAATTGATAAAAAGTTTAATCAAGTAAAAACTGAGTAATATTTTATACCAACTACTGGTGAAAATGGGTATTTTTCAGGATGAGAGAATGCTAAACATCATTAACTCATTGACTGCTATTAAAATATGGAGAAACTTATCCGACTGCTGACATTTTTTATGGATATTTTTTAATGATTATAAATTAGGAATGTTAAAAATGAATATCAAATTGGTTTCCATAACAAACACGTGATTTTTATGACGTCATAATACTTCGCGGGAAATCCTGCGCTCAGCACTCGCGCAAGGGATTATGGTTTCAGTAAACACTTAACTTTTGTCGTAGAATGTTGGAATACGATGTTCCACCATGATAAAAATGAATATCAGAGTCGGTTTCCATAGCAAACACGTGTTTTTTATGACGTCATAATACTTCAAGGGAAATCCCGCGGTCAGCACTCGAGGAATGGATAACGAAAATTCCCGGCCCGGATCAAGGCCATATGCCATTAGTGCAACCAGTTGCAACTTCATTTCGTGAAACATTCACAAAACCGTGTTAAGTATATCTATATAAAAAATGTCACGAAATGTTTCGGCAAGTAAGGCGAAATTTTAGCCCCATTAAAATACATTGTTTCACACGAAATGTTTCAGACAAAGTGTTTCATGTGAAATGTTTCGCGAAAAAAGTTGCAATAGTGGCATAAGCCCTTCACTGTCACTAGGAGGAACTATGTTTTGCCTAGATGTAGAGGCAGCCATTTTCACTGAATTACGACGTGAAATTTGAAAAAAAAACTATTCATACATAATATTTAATATGGATTGAAAAATCAATATAAAAAACAACACACCACCAAAAAAATACGAATGCGCAAACCGAAAACTGAGGCCGTCACGATTTGAGGTTAGGCCTATAACACAGTGCTACGCACAAGAGAAGGTACCCGGAGCAGTGCTAGCCGGTCACTGAATCAATAGAGAATCCATATACGCAGTGCGGGAAATCCCTCGGGCAGCCCTGCGGCGTAGGTTCCATGCGCGGGATTTCCCCTGCGCAGCGTCAAGTGTGTTAATGGTTGTTTATATTGACTTTTAAAGTATTTTAAATTTTTTATAGTTTTCTTTGTAAATCAATGTTTTTTACTTGATAAAAATATTATGTGATTCGGAATTCAGCATTGTGGTATTATATCATTGGATGCTTTGGAGCTAAACCTTTTTGAAGCATTAAATAACATGATATATCTACTATATATTTGTCAAATACCACTAACATGTAATCATCGCACAGCCCAAACTACTTGACCTAGAACCTTGAAACTTTGCATGGATGTTCCTCTCTGGGCGTAGGCATCCGCTAAGAACGGATTTTACAAAATTCGTAGTATAAAGGGGTTTTTGGCGAGGCCGAAGTTTTCAAATTTTCCCATATAAAAGTGTGTTGGACGATTTTTGTTTACATTTTTAATGTTCATAAATCAGCTGGTTAGTTAGCTTTGGAAATGTATACGTTGATACAGATGATAATAAATTGAATTCTTTGATCATGGCTTCATTGATTTTTGTTGATTTGTTTCAAGGAAATAATTATGTCCTATATAAAAGTTACATTTAGTTTAGATAAAATCCACCATTAATTAGTTAAGTGGCACCATCTATATTTCGGTAGCGGGAGTTATCGTTTTTCCTGGAGGCGTTCCTAATAATTATTTTATTACATCTATGCCTGTCCGATGATTTGGTGTTTCGTATAATTCGACGTATGCAGTTTTAAACGTGGAGAGCATTCTGCCTTTTGTGGCTGAGTCTTGAGACTAAATCCCAATAATATGGAAAGAGAAAAGTACAGTGGTTTTTCAGTCACAAACAGAATGTGCTGAAATTGTATGATTGTTTGATCTATTTATGTAAACATTTATAAATTATACAAATCCCTAATCATAAGTTATAATTATACTATCTTTTCTACTATATTTTGTCAAATACCACTGACCTATCATTGTACAGCCCAAACTACTTAACCTACAACCTTGAAAATTTCCATGGACGTTCCTTACAGAGTGTCGGCATTCACCAAGAACGGATTTTTTTTAAATTTGAGGTTTTTAGAGGTTTTTGGTGGAGCTGAAGCTTTGAAAATGCCCCATGTTAATGTAATGGATGATCTTTGGTTAAATTTCAAATTTTATTCAATCAAGCATATTAACTTCTCAAACGGATTTAAGTTGTTACAGCTGATTTATAATTTGACTCCTTTTATCATGGTTTTATGGTTGTTTTGATGATTTTGTTAGGTCATTCGTACTATATAAAAGTTACATTTGGTTAAGTTCATTATGTGGTACCATGTTTTTAGGCAGCGGGAGCTATAATAACACACAGCTATAGCTAAAATTACATAATTACATAATTAAATAACACACAGCTATAGCTGTGTGTTATTTCCTTAGGGCGGCCTTTATGTTTTTAATTACAATCATGCCAGTTACAATAATTTGGCAAATTCCTTTTTCATCTGATTCGACGGTGTCTCGGCTTTTCACAGAAAAATAAATGCTGCAAACAGTGGTTGATCTTAAACTATTACTACCCGCCCATATTTTAAGTTAAAAAAAAACTAAGTGAATCGAGTTTGAAATATTACCCACGGATAGTACCATAACTGTTTCGAACATTCAGCCCTTTACTGTACTTAATTGATGCCCTACTAGGCAATCCAGGGACGTAATGGTAAATCTACAAAGAAGTACCTTAAAATCGACACATTTGATGTTAAAATCGGTCCGGACGTTTTCGAGTTATAACGGTGAAAAGAAAACCTTCACTATCTACTGTGGTATATATATTTTATCCTACATTCCGCCATAAAACAAACATCTCTACATGACGTATTCCTTGATATAAATATTTTCTATTCAGTCCTCTAGATTCTTCATATCAAGGTTAGACGATAATTTTTATCGTGAGCGAAGCCACGGGTTCTGCTAGTTACTATATAAAATGTCGACCACCAGTAAGGGGCATTTTAAGGCAAATATGAGGCAAGGTGTATGTAGAATGGATGATGTGAAAGCTTTGTTAATGATTAAGACCAGCTGATTCATTCACCAGGTTTATGAATTAATAGCCGAACAGCAGTGCATTGTTAAAAAAATGCTGCCCTCTACTTGTGTAACAGGTCTTTTGGGGTTCTCAAAACAAAAGAAATTTGACTATCAGCTATCTTTATTGATATTTCAAGTAACTCTGGCTTACATGTGAAATGTATACAAATTTGTTTGCTTTGTTGCAGGGAAAATGTTTAAAAACACTCAAGGGACACAGTAATTATGTATTCTGCTGTAATTTTAATCCACAGTCAAACCTCATAGTGTCAGGTTCGGTAAGTTTCAAAATAATTTACTATTAATAAATAATCCATGGGTAGTCCTTATTATATTTTTTGTTAACAAAAGATGTGGTATTAGGAGGTGTGAATAGCAACACCTTAACTGATGCAACATTTTGTTAGTGTAATATGCCTAGTGTACAAAATTAAAATGTAAATAGTAGGTTTTTAATAAACTTTACGATTAGACTTGATTTAAAATAAGTTAACATAATTCCTACATAGCGTTCTTTTTTAGTCCCTGTAAAATGTCTGTATCTTGCAAGTACAGATAATTTTATTTTTTGCAATGTAAATTTTTGTAATTTTCTGGAATAAATTTCTATATTCATTCATTCATTCATTCATAATACCTATTGTTCATTTCGTCATTATTCTCCAGAGATTTGATAATAACGTGGCATCCTTGCTGTTCGTTGAATATTCACACTTAGTTGCATAAAGAGTTAGGGATCTAACAGCGATCCATGATTTGGACAAGGATTTAGCTACTTTAGAATGTTTGAGTTATGTTTTTGAATTAATTTATGTTTTTGGTGATTTGGACTCACTGTCAGTGAATTGTGTGTTTTCCAGTTCGACGAGAGTGTTAGGATATGGGATGTACGGACGGGTAAATGTTTGAAGACTCTCCCAGCTCACTCAGACCCAGTGAGTGCAGTTCACTTCAACAGGGATGGCTCTCTCATAGTCTCCAGTAGTTACGACGGTTTATGGTTAGTTCTGATTCTTAAAACTTCAACAATTTTTATGTGGTATGTTGTTCTTCTGTGTTAAAATCTTTGTAACCTTTAAACCTTTGTTACTATCCATAAGTTTAAATTTGTTTTTGGTTATACATTTTCATCTTGCATTGTCATCATTCAAAGTGCAGCTTTTAACCGATGTATCAAAAGAAGTCAGTTTCTTGTGATATTAACCTTATCAGTAAATTTTGTCATTGACAAAAGATTTTTAGCTAATTTCAGAGGTGTGGAAAAGGTAACAGTATTTTCCCTTTATTGTAACCTTTAAACCTTTGTTACTATCCATAAGTTTAAATTTGTTTTTGGTTATACATTTTCATCTTGCATTGTCATCATTCAAAGTGCAGCTTTTAACCGATGTATCAAAAGAAGTCAGTTTCTTGTGATATTAACCTTATCAGTAAATTTTGTCATTGACAAAAGATTTTTAGCTAATTTCAGAGGTGTGGAAAAGGTAACAGTATTTTCTCTTTATCATTACAGTGATTGTTTTAACCCTGTAATCAAGTAGCCTGTCAAAAATTACCATATTTTCAGTTGCATAAACGATAATGATGCTTACTTCAACCAGTCATTTGTTGTAAAAGCCAATTTGTTTCAGCCGAATTTGGGACACTGCATCAGGCCAGTGTTTGAAAACACTCATTGATGATGACAACCCACCGGTATCATTTGTGAAGTTTTCTCCTAATGGGAAATACATCTTGGCAGCAACCCTCGACAACACCTTAAAACTGTGGGATTACAGCAAGGGCAAGTGCCTCAAGACATATACAGGGCATCGCAACGAAAAATACTGTATCTTTGCGAACTTTTCAGTTACTGGTGGAAAGGTAAAAAGAGCTCTTACCACGATTTGGCTAGAACTTGGAGTACAGTAGAACCTCGTTTATCCGGATTAACTGGGACCGGACATGATCTGGATAAACGAAAATCCGGATAAAACGGACACAATAGGAATATCAATAAAAACAATACATAATGGAAAAACTTAACATTTATTTATCATAACGACGTCTAAAAACACGATTCACGTCTAAAAATACGGGAGTAATGTACAGTACAGTATATTCAGTTTTTATTGGCCTTTAAAAAATCGTCTATCTTCTTTTGTTTAGCTTTTGTATGGCGTTTAACCGCAGCACGATCGCGCAATCGCTTGATCACTAAAAGTTCAGCCGGCGCAGTGTCAGGCTGCCGCTCCAAGTACGTCATAATGTTGTCCAGCTGTGACATGGCCGCAGCATGCGTCATCTCTGGCTGTGTGCTGCTCGCCTCACCTTCTTGTTCTCCGCTGTCACTATCTTCTTCTTGAGTGGACGAACATGATGCAATAATCTCTTCATCTGTCATAGCTCCGTAGCCCCCGTCATTGTCATCTTGTAACCAAAGGTGGACATCTTCGATTTCTAAATCTGAGCAGCCGTCAATTTCATTGAACATTCCGAGCAACTGTTCCTCAGAAACCGAAACAATCGGATCATCTGAGTGGCTCACAGATGACTGTGAAGTGTCACCTTCTTCTCCATCACTTGGTTTGCAAACATCGGGCCACAATTTTTTCCACGACTTTTTTATGGTCTCCTCGGTTACGTGGTCCCATGCATCAGCGACCATGTAGATAACGTCTTTGACATTAATTGACTTCAACAGAGCGATCACATTTAATTCTCCGTCTTCTTCAATCATTTTGCTCAGAAGCTCCCTACGGTAAACACGTTTAATATTTTCCAGCACCCCCTGATCCATTGGCTGCAAAAGCGGTGTGACATTCGGCGGTAAAAACTTCACTTTTATGTTTCCACTGACCAGTTCTTCTTCATCCGGGTGAGATGGAGCATTGTCCAAAAATAATACGGCCTTTAGTGGGAGATTATTTTTCTTCAAATACTTTTTCACATCAGGGACAAAGTTTTTGAAAAACCAATTCTTAAAGATTTTTTGCTCCATCCACCCTCTTGTTTGATTTTCATAAATAACCGGTAGAGTCATGCGATTCACATTTTTTAATGCTCGGAGATTTTTTGACTTCCCGACTATCACTAACGGTAATTTGTGTTTCCCAGAGGCATTACTGCAAGCCATTGCAGTCAGGCGATCTTTGCTTTTTTTGAACCCTTTTGCAGACTTGTCGATTTTAGAGGCTAAGGTTTTGTTTGGTAAAACACGGTAGAATAGACCAGTTTCGTCTGCATTGTAAACTTGGTCGGCTGTAAGCTTTTCAGACACAATAATTTGTTCAAACTCTTTTTTGAATCGTTCACTCGCCACTACATCACTAGAAAGGCTCTCACCAGTTACAGTTAACTGGCGGATGCCATGACGTTTCTTAAAACGATCTAACCATCCCTGACTAGCTTTGAAATTTGGGTCAGGAATTGGTAGTTTATTGTTGAGACTAATGGCTTTTTCGGCTAAAATCGGTCCAGATATTGTCACACCACGTTCACGTTGAGAGCAGAACCACACAAACAATGCTTCATCCAACGGTACATTTTTTGCTTTCTTTGCAGTCCCTCTACCTTCTAAACTGTCTTTGCTCATCATTTTTAAACAGAAGTCTTCAATTTGATTACGGTTTTTCTTCCAGTCCGACACAGTTGAAGTTCCCACTCCTAGTTCTTCAGCAATGTTTTTTAACGATTCACCTTTGTCAATTCGTTGCAAGGCATCTAATTTTTTGTCAAATGTAATAACAACCTTTTTTCGTTTGGTCGCCATTCTAATAATGACACACAAAAACTGTGTACACTTGTAAAACAACACGTACAATACAAAAACTTGTAGAGTACAATACAGTAAGCGAACACTTTCAGTAGGACGTAAATTAAGTCACCGCACGAGGCATACTCATACAGAACAACAATACACAATACACCTTCCTGCCAACGCGAAGGGTGAGGGATGCGTCGACGTGGAGGGGGGGGGGCTATTTTTATCAAACGGACAGGGTAGGAGTGCCTCAAGGTCATTGCCTCCTGTGCAGGTGCAGTTGCTCGGCCCACAATGAGTCATCACGCACCGGTTGTGGCTGGCGGCTATAGCTTTACGCACAGTATTCACATCCCAATTAGTCAACATACAAATACGGCACAAAACAAACTCGGTTATTTTATAAAATAGAATTATCGGGATTTACAAAACATTTGTATTTAAAGTTCATTGCAAAACAATGTGAATGTTTTTAATTTTTTGCGTTGAAAAGTTTAATTTAATACGGCAATATTGGACAAGATTATTGATCCGGATAAACCGGAGAGCCGGATAACCGAGGTTCGGATAAACGAGGTTCTACTGTACTTTGAAAAACATTGAGTAGAGTAGTGGAAATTCAGCTTTAAAAAAACTTGATGCTTGATCGCTGTCTGCACCACTCATAATAGGTTAGCAAGCTGCAACAGGAGTGTTAATCAAGTGTAACTTGAATTTTTGCTTTATCTATAAAAATTCTTGAGGCAGTTCTTGATGATAAAATTTGCTTACCGAATAATCACATTGGGTATAAAAAGGTGAAATTTGTGGGTAATACAATCTATCCATTGAGTTCACTGGTTTACATCTCTATACTTAGCATCATATCATTGTAAGCTCATCAAAAGCAAATTTGTTTGTATGGTAAAATAGTAAAATACCATTTAAGGGTTTTTTGAGCTCAAATCAGAGTCTGATTGACAATTGCATTGGCAGTGCCTCAGTGCATAATAAATGCATTTTTAAGTTATTCATTAAATGTAAACAGGCTCTCTTAAGGGTCATCTAAATCCAGTGGTGTAGTGCTGAAATTACCGAGCATCAATCCGGAGCCAGGGGGGTAGTCCATCAGTTATGAACTATAATCGTAGCTTGGTGTTTTTGAAGGGCCCTTTAATTGTTTGTTTGTATACATAATTTTTTGGGGGGAATGGGTCAAACCCGAATCTCAGATCTCTAAATCACCAAAACTCTGATAAAGAATCTGTTTTCCAAAATCAAATGTAATACTGTAAGATGAGACTACGCACATGACACGGACGCAACAGCAATCCGGTATACGACAAAGTGACGATAGCGAGATTAGTTTGCCCGTGTCGCATCGGCGTCGTGTGACGGATGACAAGACGTTTACCACAATGCGAAGACGATAGTTAACCGAAACTCCATGTCGATTTGTTAGCAATGACGTGGCGAGTCATTATGTGAACCGTAATGCAATTGTGAGTTAAAATACCACAACGCGACATTAAGTTCGTTTAAGACAAGACAAGGATAGTTTTCCTAAACCGCGTCAAAACGAATTGCGCCTGACCATAGCGCAATAACTTCAACAAAATCAGTCTCCATCGTCTAAAGAGGACAAAGAGAGACAAATGTCATGGGCACAGACAATGTGCTACCAATCCAATGCAAAGCATTTGACATTTAATGCTGTCTACTGTCTAGGCAAACCAGCCTTTACCGCGATGCAACAAAGAGGTTGTGTTTACCACGACACGAGAACGAGTTCGTTACAGCGACGCGACAACGTTTTAATTCACCATGATGTGACGAAATTATACCATAGAGAAAAGAACCAAGTTCATAATATGATGACGCTTTTCAATCCTTGTTTTTAGGCGCCACCGGACGAAGCCACGGCGGAGCGCTGCTCCGGACCGCTCCGGCCTCACTACACCACTGTCATAATCCTCCCACAGTCCTCTTTTTGAGTAAATGTCTTCCAAGTCCTCCTTTTGACCTGAAGGTTCTCCAGTTATTCAAATTTATTTACGAAATTGTGATTTAGCAAATGTACCGCTGTGGAACAGGAATTTTGATGCCATTATTAACTTTACTAGTTTTTGAGAAATCTTGAGAAATAATCTTTGGTAAATTAGATTATGACAAAATTACTTCAGATTATAGATTATCTGTATATTAATAGGCAAGCATGGTTTTTGTAATCTTTTTTTCCATCTGTTTGCAGTGTAGGAATCTAAGCACACCATCAGAAAACTTCTTTCCTGTAGATTTGCACAATCCCATGATAATTTACTAGAGTTTTTAAGAATAGTAGAAAAATAAATTCAATATAAAAGAATAACGTGGGCTTTATAAGTCGCCATGCTGGTTAAGGAATAACAAAATATAAACACTTGCAGTCACATTTTTTATTAGAGAAATTAGTAATACTAAATTTAAACATTTGTTGGTTTGATTGTGACCAGGTATAAGGCAATCCCTAGTTAGTTTTTTTTGTTGATTTATAGTTATATTTTTCTTTTTCATAGTAACACCATGCCAAGAAATGTTACGGGGTCCTCCAAAATTCTGCAGGGCCCTCGAAAGGTTCTTCAAAGTCCTCCTTTTTATTGCATTTGATGTGGTAGACACTCAGTGAAAACTTAAGGTCTATGTTGAATTTAAAATTATGACAAGGTTAAAATTACAACACGGTGCATTTGTTGATTAATTGATCTAAAGTACTAGATTTAGTTTGAGGTACCTGATGATAGAATATTAATCCCGGAACATGTAGTCATAATGCCCCAAATAAACTGTTTGACAAATACAATATGTAACTTGGTATCAGATTTATCTTTTTTTGTTTCAGTGGATTGTTTCTGGTTCTGAAGACAACCTGGTATATATTTGGAATTTACAAACCAAGGAAATAGTACAGAAACTTCAAGGACATACAGGTAAGCTTGTTTCAATAGGATATCTCTAACTTTGTTTGGGTTAATTTACACCAGGCTGCTCATATGTTATTAGAGGACTGAATTTTCATCAAGTTTTGAGTTTCCTTTGAAGTATGTGCTCTTTGTTGCTCCACAAGGTGGCCTTTGGAAAGTGATGGAATGGAAATTTATTTGTGCTGGTCATTTCATCAGGTTCCCAGACTAAATGTATTAAAAATAATTTTCTATGTTTTATTTTAAGTTTTCATAAAAATATGATGATTGTAACATTGAACAAAGCGCACAGTGTTAGTAAAGTTTTATCCTAGTTTTCTTAAGATTCCTCCCTTGTCCTTAATACTGGCATTTCACAAACTCGACACCTTGCTGATCCATAATCTTCCTCTCTCAAAGGACTCAATCAAGGATTTAATTTGTGTAATCCGTTTCTCACTTGTTTCAGACGTTGTATTGTGCACAACATGCCACCCTACTGAGAACATCATCGCCTCTGCAGCCCTTGAGCAAGACAAAACCATAAAGTTATGGAAAAGTGACACGTAGCCAGCCCTTGCTACCGCATCCTACTCTGTTTACTTGTACAAGTGATGTTCTTTTTTGTAAAAATGTTTTTTTTATCAGTCCGATGTATAATAAAATAGTCTGTTTAAGGAGTTGGTCTGGTTTGAATCTTAACCCGGTAATGTCTGTATCTTTGTTATTATTTTGTTCAACAATATTGAACTTTGAGATAAAAAATTTAGGTAACAAATTAATAAAAATTTTAGGTAACAAATGGATAAAAAGTTTATGTAACAAATGGACAAAAAAATTTAGGCAACAAATAAAGTAGTCCTACTAAAATTTTGCTAGTGATAGAAAGGATTTTTTCAAAAACTAAATTAAATGAAGAGGACTGTGGAATGCACTTTTTTCTTGAAAGATTAAAAAGACATACAACTAATATAATTGTATTTTAAGTATTATAAAAATATATCCTGGTTAGCAAGTTTAAAATGTAGTACATGAAGGAGTAGCAAAGTCAACGTGTATTCATTCCACTTTTATTTACATCACATACACACATTATTTACAGTTAAAATTTACAAAACTTAACTAAAACACAGCCATTTTCTTCCTGTCATCCCTTTGATTTTGCTCTCTTGCAATAATTTTGTCATTATTTTGTAAAACACTCAAATCAGACTGGGCTTCTTTGAGTTTTCCTGTGAGTGTCTTATGAGCCAATGATCCACTTTCATGCCTTTTTAAAGATTGCTTTAATTTTTGTATATCCTTCTGTTTTCTCTTGATATTCTCTGCCAACTGAAACCTCTCTACATTTAATCCCTTGCTTGAGGACGAGGCGAGGATTTTATGTGAAGCTTTGGGTTTAGCAGCAGTTGTCCCTGTAATACAAAACAACTGTCAACTGTGAAAAATAAGAATCGTTCATTGGTTTTTGGAGTCCTAAAAATCACATTCATGGTTAACTGTGACAAATAAGAGTATATCAAAAATAAAATTTTAAACTAAATTTAAAGGTCGCCAGTAAAATTCTGGTCAGGATCGAAACTGGGACCAATTAATTGCCATGCTATGAATTTATGCTTTCTAACTGAAGGTCGCCGTCAGATAGTAGAAGGCCTGGGTTTACACTATCCCTGATCAAAACATCAAAAGGCCACTGGTGTTCAAAGACACAAAAGAAAAATTTTACCAAACTATAAATTAGAACATAAAACTGTTTAGATGACTGATTATTCACTCTTTAGTTAAAAAATATTTTATAAATTTCGTTTAAATTTAATTTTTTTTTGCTAGCAAGTGATGAGGAAGACAAAAGTAACTCTCAATTTTTTTTTACTTTGATCAATGTATTTTCATAAAGCAGGTAAACAGCCATAAAAATACTTGTCACGTAATTTATTTTAATTTCTCATTAACAGTGTATTTTAAAAATTACAGCTTCCATGACTTGTATTCATCAATATTCATTCCAGCGATTTTGAACTCTTTGCTTATGAATATTTATTGGTTAAATGCCTCAATAATTATGTCGTTTTCATCACAATCGTGTTTCAAAGCAAGGCGCAGCCAAGCTTCAGAAAACGAATGAGCATCAAAACGTTACTTTTGCGCTGTGTGTTGAATGTTATTACCATACTGCGGAAATAAACTTTTAGAGGTTGAAATTCTTACCAAACGTTGGTTTTCTGAGGTTAACTAGCGAATGTAATTTTCAATATGTTACTTTTGCTCTGTGTGTTGAATGTTATTACCACACTGCGGAAATAAGCTTTTAGTGGTTGAAATTCTTATAACTGGCGCCAAATCTTAAGGCCCAGTCCGTCCGTAAGACTAATGTTAATTTTAGCAGTTGGCTTATGGACTGCGTGGGCCTTAAGATTTGGCGCCAGTTATACCATCAGTTGGTTTACTGAGGTTAACTAGTGAATGTAATATTCAATGTTTACACATTTCTGTTGTTCAGAAACAACACGTTTCACTCTGCGAACAGCGATTTCGGCATGAAATGAATGAAACAATAACTATGCTAGAGATTAGAACGCCAAAAAAAACACAGCTGATATTTTTGTACTAGTAAGAAAAAGAGATGTTGCGGACGATTTAGAGAGAACAAAATACGCCTGTTTTTCAAGCCGAATAATAAAAACTTGACATGTTAATTGATATAATTTTTGTGAACTTGTACAGTTATTATTGAGTTTAATTCGTCACGATTTATGGAAAATGTTACAGCTGTGCATTATCTCATTGCCCAATTAAAATATTCTTGGACAATAATTATACTTCAAAGAGATGACAAGTTTGGGTGCCTATTCATTGTTTTTTAAGCAGTTTTAATTGACAAGAGTTTTAAATTTTTGTTTTGAGTTTTCTATATAATATTCTAGACTACTCTAAGTAATCTGCTCTATGGCAAAAAATACCTCGAGTACTCTAGAACTTTTTAGACACTAAGTTTCATAAGATTTTTTTAAAATAAAAAAGATCAGGATAAGATTTACCCGAGAGTTTGTTGTTGAGAAATGTGAAGACATCGGTTCGTTGAGTCTCCCGCTCTTTCAGTCGATGCTGTAGTCGCACCAGCTTCTGTTGCTGTTTCCGCTGACGTTTCTCCGCCTTGAACATGTCTGGGTCGCCCCCTGCCGCCTCTCTCAGTGCCATACACATGTCTGGGGACATTGTGTTTTTTTTATTGCACGATTCTTTTCTTTCTTTTTTCTTTTCAAATTAATTTTTAATAATTGGCTGAAATTTACTATGCTAATCCTAAAATACCCCCGTTGCAGCAGACCTGCATACTCAGCGAATTTCAAATGCAAAAGAACGTATTTCAATCCAACATAGCGAGATTTGACATGTTTTGGTTAGCTCCATAAGAATAACATGGGGAATGAGTATGCAGGTCTGCTGCTACAGGTATTTTAAAACTGGATGGTTTTGATTCAATATTTAGTAGATCTGAACTAGAAGAAGCTATTTACCAAGTTTTATCAAGATATGATGAGAAATAAACAAGATATAGAATTTTACTTATTTCCCATAAGGTTAACATTGGGACAACGTACTGTGTTTACCACTTTCAACATCTCGGTAACCAATGGACATAGAGCAGTGATTCAAAATACTAAATTGTTTGTTTTTTGATCTGAATTCAATGGTGCCAACAAAATTTGATAAATTTTATTTTTCTAAGTAAAAAACTCAAAAAACCTATTTTTGAGGGGGTTTATCCCCCTTTACCCCCCCTTCCGATGGTCCGATCGGACTGGTTCACGAACTCATCCGAATAATTACTACTTTACACGCCTGTGCCAAATTTCATTCCGATTGGACCATTTTTGCGAGCGCTATCGTGCTTACAGACACATAGATATATATATATATATATCTAGAAATTTGAACCAATGGTGTTTTTTGCTTCTGGGGGCCCCAAAACGAAAAGTTATCATGTTTGAAATTCATTGTTGGTGATGGTGATTTTATATTTTGATTAGGATTTTTGCGGACATTTGCCATCACTGATTAGTTGTTTTTTACTAATCAGTGATGGCAAATGTCCGCAAAAATCCTAATCAAAATAAGTTATCATGGTCTCGGGCTTAGGTCTTACCATGAGACCTACGGTAATAGCTTCTTCCCTATAGGGGAAATTCGCTAAAACTCATAAACAATCCAAGGTTAATAGAGAACTGAGTGAGAACCATTTGTACACCAAGCAAACTGAGGCCTAACTAATGGATGTATCCCACTTGAGCCATTTTCGATTGCTTGATTGCTCAATTATCACCAAAGTGAATCTGAGGATTTCTTTCAAATTTTGGAAATGATTTATTTTTGGCTGAAAAGCATTTTCCATGCAGGTTACTTGGCCAAGAAAAGTCTAATGACATAAAACAAGTAATTTTTAAAATTTTATAAAAAAAGTGGTACTATTTCCAGGCATGGTGATGAAACTAGTAAACACGACCATCTAGTCCCTTCATAGTCATGTCCCTAGTATCTAGTCCCTTCATAGTCATGATAATGTCTAACCTGACTGAATAACAATGTTCTCAATTAAAACAGCATGTACCAAGCCGATGAGACAAAGAGTCCTGAAGAGATTACAGATCTATACTGATTTACACATAAAGGAAATCTTGTAAAATGTTTGTATGCAGATTTAGTAACTCACCAAGTGATTTTCCCGGAGGGTAGGCAGTAGCTTCCACAGGCTCCAGTCTGCCCTCTCCTCGCTTGCCGAGACCACAACCCACGACATAGCCCATGTTGGCCATCAACCGTGACCCGATACCCTGCCAACAATTGCTGTAAAATAGGGTGATGTTTACTGGCAAGTCTTAAATATCTATCTTGCCTTCAGATTTAATAAAGGTAATATACAGGGTGTCCATTTAAAACGTTTCAGGATTTCAGGAGGTGATTCCTTGCATCAAAACTAAGAAAAAAGTTCCTGTAAACATGGGTCCTAAAATGCTCGGTTATCCGTCTGTCGGTCTGTATGTGTTTTTAACATGATTTTGCATAACTTTGGAACTACAAAAGACATCAACTTCAAACTTGGTACTTATATGCTGACTATTAGGACCTATTTTGGTGCGGAGTTGTAATTTTTCCAACAGAACAAATGCTTGTTTTATGGTAGCCATAGCAAATTTACTTGAATTCTATTAGCAAAACTGCAATAGCTCCGTAAATTATTGTTCGATCTTGATAATCTTTATATGGTCTTGTAGGAAATAAAATTCCACAACTTTTTTGTCTCTTGTCCAATTTTTGAAAAATTTATGGTTTTTAAGATATTAAGTTTTAAAATATAAAAATGGCTGCCATTTTGAAATGGTACAAAGTAGAAACTAGATACTCCGCACCAAAATAGGTCCTATTAGTCAGCATATAACTACTAAGTTTGAAGTTGATATCTTTTGTAGTTCCAAAGTTAAGCAAAATCATGTTAAAAACACATACAGATCAACAGGTGGACAACCGAGCATTTTAGGACCCATGTTTACAGGAACTTTTTTCTTAGTTTTGGTGTAAGTAACCATATCCAGAAGTCCTGAAGGGTTTTTTTATCAACACCCTGTATAATTTATAATTCAATCACACTTTGGAAATTGTATATTTATTTAGCTAATAAATTTTAAAAGTTATTGGGCTTGCAGATAGGACACATTTAACAACCATGGCCATTTCTTGAAAAGCTTCATTCAATATATGGTCTTATAATTGTTACAGAAATAATTCAGGGGATTTCCTTTTTGTACGTTTTATTGCAACGGGTCACACTGAATTTAAAAGAAATTGCATGTAAAAATCACAAACTATTCGTAGTACTAAGAACATTCAAACATATATAAGTGATGGGCGGTACCTTGGTGTGTTTCTCCCATTCGCCCAGCTTGGTGGACGGAGGGGTCCTGGTCAAGGCCATGTCGACAAAGAACTCCTGCGGAGGAACTTCTGTTTCGTCTTCGCTAGTCTCGCTGTCACTGTCACTGTCGCTGCTGCCGCTACTGCTGCTCTCACTCCTTCCTGCACCTGCACCCCAGCACAACTTGGAAGTCTGATACTGAGTGGTTAAATTTAGGATTCATTAAATTCCCAATTTTCATCAGGGGCGTTTATAGGGAAGGGGGATTAAGAAATAAATCACTAAGGGTGAATAATTATAACGCAATATTAAAAACGTGGATAGATATGTCGATTGGAAAGAAAACCAGTGCTATAGTCATATCATATGACGCTCAAATCATATATGGTACCTTCTAAATTATCCCAGGTCTTCGGGTCCGAGGTTGCCTCCGATACCAATAATCTCCGATAATACAGGCACACTTGTATTTTTATATGTAATAGTGTACAATGCAATAGTAAATCATGCTTTTTGCCAATAAACAGTGTGAAGAGGGCTCTTTTCATTAATCTTTAGTTACAAATAGTTGTTTTTTATGTATTTATACAAAATCACTTTTTTAGGTGCTATCCTCTAAACTAGTAATTTTGAGATTTAAAGAAATATTTTAAAGCCTAGAGCTACCTTAAACCATAGCTACCTGAGCTACCTGGTTCCATAGTCTTGGATAACCAGGGCTTGGATAATCAACTGTGTACTGTATGTCAATTTTTTAAATCTAAAAATGAAAATATAGGAATTTTTAATATTTATGAGGTAAATTGGCGGATGCAGTGTTAAAGCACTGAGAAAGTAGTAGCCTGGATTAAAGTTACGATACACACTTGACATACAAATGATAATATGTGTATTTTTTAAATGATGTCATGTACTTAAATCGAGATATTTTTTGTATCATGGGTAACAAAGGAACAGTAAATTCAGCTTTGTCCCCCTGAAAAAGTCCTTGTTCCAGGTGTGGTTGTCAAGACATTTCTCGAGACTCCATTAATTTTGTTCAAAATAATTTATAACACCTACCTACACGACAGGCAGATAAATGAAACTGGAAGATAGTAAAATGAATTTTTTTATTTTGTAAAACAGTCTGATCTGAAAATGCATGCGTTCATTTCAAAGATACTTCAGGCGGGGTTGGTAGACATTCATTTAATTTTTACTGAACTTAATTAGGCCTATTATATTTTGTGTGTGTGTTCTGTTCTAGTTTACCATTATTGTGCACCTGAATAATCTATGAAATACCTGTATTTTTTCCGTGGATTAAAAAACATCTTTAATCAATAAAAAGAAAGTGAAAACCTTTTGATATTAATTGGATTCAATTTACTTTATTCATTTTGACACAATATTTTGTTTCTTATAAAAAACAACACATGACAAAATTAAACATCTGTTAAAATAAATGTCAGAGTGAACTAATCTGTTGTGATTAGTCGTTTTATTTAAAAACATTATGTAACATTATGTAAAACACTGAACATGCCGGGCCCCTTGAACCGACAGGATCAACAATAATTCAAACCTTTCTTGATGAGAATCAAATTTTAAAACATTAATAAATCAAAACAACAAAGTTAACGTTCAGTTCAGGGGTTGGTCAATTTGTAGGCAAGGGGAAAACGTTCACTGCAGGTCGTGTGAGAAGTCCATTTTTGGTTCGTACAGTGACCACTCTTACAATGTTGTCTGATCAGGGATGAATGTCTGTTATGTGAGCTAAGGGCCAACACAGTGGAGGAGTGAAAGCGACATGAACGATGACAAGATCCCCAATTTTCAAATTTTCAGATTGTTTGTTCCACTTTCAGCGCTCTTGAAGGGTATGAAGATAATCTCGACTCCAGCGATGCCAAATGTGTTGTGTAAATGCCTGAAGTTGTTGCCACCTTTTTAATTTGTTAATAGGGATACTTGAGAAATTATCTCAGGGACAGCGGTAAGAGAGGCTCCAATAAGGAAGTGTCCAGGTGTTAAAGCTGTTAAGTCTGAGGGATTCGAAGAGAGAGGTACCAGAGGCCGACAATTAAGAATAGCTTCAATTTTGGATGTTACAGTGTTGTAATCTTCAATTGTTAGGACAGATTCTCCTACGGACAGATTCTCCTACAACTCTTCTGAGGTGGTATTTCATGCTCTTAATAGCGGCTTCCCAAAGACCTCCTTGATGGGGGCTTGAAGGCGGATTAAAGTGGAAGTTGATGGAGTTTTTAATAGAAAATTGAGTAATTCTCTGCCGATTGTCTTGATTGTTTAAAAACGAATTCACTGTTGACTTTAAAATCTTGTTAGCACCTGCGAAATTTGTTCCATTATCGCAGTAAATATTTTTGCACAAACCCCGTCTTCAACAAATCTTGTTAGGGCGGGAATGAAGGCTGAAGATGACAGTTCAGTAACAGTTTCAATATGTACAGCTTTCGTTGAGAAGCAGACAAATATGCATATATATAACTTAAATAAGCGCAGAGATCTCAGATTATGAGCTTTAGCTGTAAAAGGACCACAAAAGTCGACTCCACTGTCTAAGAAGGGTCTTGTTTGGGTTATTCTGGGTTCTGGGAGCTCTCCCATCAATGGAGATTTGTTTTTTGGTTTGTTGCGGAAACATTGAATGCATTTGAAAATTCTCGATCGAATTAAACTCCGAGCAGATAAAATCCAAAACTGTTGAGTTAATAAAGATTGTAGAAGTTGAGGTGGGGCATGTAGATACTTTATATGGTAATAATCCACAATCAAATTAACAAAATGATGGTTCTTTGGTAGAATGATAGGGTGCTTGACATCATAGTCCACAATGGAATGTTTAAGTCTTCCTCCTACTCTTATTATTCCTGAATCGTCAAGAAAGGGAGACAGTCGTTGAATCTTTGTAGAGCACACTTTATTGCGATTAAAATTACTAAATTCGTCTGGAAAGGCTTCAGATTGAATTAATTTGTAAATTTTTAAGGAAGTGGTTTCCAATTCACCCACAGACAAAGGTCCTGATTTGACTTCCTTCCTATGAATTTTGTCGATGAAGCGAAAAACATATGAGAATACCTTAATGAGTTTATTCCATGAAGAAAACCTATCAAATGACAGTTCTTCCGACTTTGAGGAAGTTAATACAGTGGGACCTTGAGGTTTGACTTCTTCCAAACGGTCTTCTTTGATGGGAGTGAAAGAATTCATGGGCCAAAAAGACATGGGTTCTTGCAACCATTGTGGTCCATGCCACCAGAGTGGATGTTCTTTGAGATCTGCTGGCATTAAGCCACGAGAGGCGCAATCCGCAGGGTTAAAATGTGTACTTACATGATGCCATAGATGAGCTGGGACTTGATCTTGAATTTCAGAGACTCTGTTAGCAACATAAGTTTTCAATCTATATGGAGGGGTTTGGATCCAACTTAAAACAATGGTTGAATCACTCCATGCGAACGTTTGGGTAATAGTGTAGTGAGGCCTTAATAGGGAGATACAATAAACAATCAATTTTGCTAGGAGATGACTACCACTAAGTTCTAACCGAGGTAATGAGACCTTTTTTAAGGGAGCGACCCGAGTTTTAGAGATGAGTTGTCTCACTAGAGTAGGATCATTATCAGAGGAACAGCGTGGGTATACCACTGCACTGTAACCACTTTCGGAGGCATCCGAAAATCCGTGCAATTGGATTATTTTATTGGTGAGCTTTAATGACCTAGGAATAGTAATCTCGGATAGGCTATGTAATTGTGCAACAAACGATTTCCAATTTTCGACTAACTCCAGAGGTTTTTACCCACATCGTGATAGGTGAGAGAAACCCACAAGGATCATAACTTATTTTTGCGATCAAAGACCAAACGTTTCTTTTTGTGTAAACAGGTACATCTTCCAATTGAAAGTTGAATGAGAAAAAATCGAAGGTCGGTGACCAATACAATCCTAATATAGTAAAAAATGGTTGATCTGAAGATTGAAGAAATTTTGGAACTTCATGGTGGTTAGAAGGAAAAGACTCCAAAAGTTTCGGGCTGTTAGATGTCCGTTTCCTTAACTCAAACCCACCTCTTTTGAGTAAATTGATCAGTTGAATCTGTAAAGCTATCGCTTTTTTCTCGTCTTCATGTCCTGCAATTACATCATCAACATAGGTGTGATTTAGAATAACTGATGTAGCATCGGGAAAGTTCTGATGCTCATCTTGAGCAAGTTGTCAAAGAGTTTGAAGAGCTAAAAAAGGAGAACAGTTCATACCAAAAGTTACTGTTTTCAAGAAATAGGCGTTGAGAAGCAAAGATGAGTTGTCACGCCAGAATATCATTTGAAATCGTTGGTCTTCAGGATGAACCAATACTTGTCTGTACATTTGGCGGATATCACATGTAAATACTATATTATGACGCCTAAAGTGAAACAAAACATCAAATAAATTTATCTGTAACTTTGAGCCTGTGAGTAGAATATCATTCAGAGGAACATTTGAAGAAGTTTTACTTGAAGCATCAAAAACTGTTCTCAGTTTTGTGGTAGAACTTGATTCCTTAATGACACCATGATGGGGAATGAAATAGTTAGAATCTGGGATAGATTCACATGGCGTCATGTGATCAGAGTCGAGATAGTCAGTCATACATTTTACATATGCATCCTTAAAGTTAGGTTGAGCTTCAAACCGTTTTTCTAATGCAAAAAATCACCGTTTCGCCGTGTTAGTAGAATCGCCTAAAGGAGGGTGATTGGGTTTGAAAGGAAGCCGAACACAGTATCTACCAGTGGCGTCACGAGTATGTGTTTTTACAAAGTGTTCTTCACATAAAATTTCATCTTCCGTTTGCTTAGAAAAAGAAGGGGGTTCTTCTTGTTGCCAAAAACGTTGCAGAGAGGAATGAAGATCAAAATCAGAAATAGTTAACAACGTGGTGGGATGAGAGGAGGTCTGTTTAGAATATATGTCACCATTACATGGGAGCGTGTCCCATGAGAGCATATCCGAAAACTGTGTTCATGATAAAAGGTAAGTTAGGTCCAAGGTGAAGTTTTTCCCCAGTAAAAATGAAAGGGAAGAGACCACCCCCTAATAAAACATCTATGGGTCCAGGGCGGTGGAAAGAAGGATCTGCTAGAGTGTAAGATTTAACCATTTCTATCAGTTCCGGACTAAGGGAAGATTTAGGCATGTCTGAGCTGATTCTGTCTAAAATTAGCAGGGGAAGGTTTTCAGATACCTTATCACCACTAAGAGTTTCAATATCAATATAACCAAGCCCTTTTGAGGTTGTAAGAGACTGAGAAATGCCATTAATATGTAGAGTAGATTTGTGATGTTGAAGACCTAACAACTGAGCTGCTCGTTCGGTTATAAAATCACATTGACTACAAGAGTCGATAAGAGCTCGGAAAAAAAGGGTATTTCCTTGCTTATTAACTAACTTTACAAGTACAGTAGCTAACAGAACAGTACTACCTTTCTGTAACTGCGAGAAGTTAGTAGAGACTCCAGCAAATGTATTTTGTTCATTGGGAGATTTCCCAGAGGCTGGAGTTTCAGAGGTTGAATCTTAAGGCTCTTTAACTTGCAATTCTAAATGTAAGAGTGTGTGGTGTTTCTTGTGGCACTTAGTACAAGAATTCTTTGACTTACAGGTACTAATTAAGTGACTTCCGAGACAAGAAAAACACCTATGATGTGATTTAACGATCTCATGTCGTTCTTGAGGAGTTTCAGCTTTAAAACTAGGACACACATAAACCTTATGCCCCGGTTTGGAACATACAAAGCAAAGAAGTTCGGTGGTGTTATTAGTTGAAACTAGAGCTACAGGCCGAGAGTGAGATTTTTCATTTGAGGGTTTAGAAGTCCATTGGGACGAGCTTGGGTGAGATTTATTCCATTTATTACTAGAGGAATGCATGGAGGCATCCTCGGCGTGTACACATTGGTCAGATAAAAATCTCAAAATTTCTTTGACTGTAGGAAGGGCCTGTGAGTCCTTTCTTGAGGATTCAAATTGAGTTAAAAGTTTAGAGTCTAGCTTTCTTAAGAGCATAGAAGCTAAAAGCGGATTATTTTCAACAATATCACAATCCAAAGCCTTTAGAGCTTGAGCATTTTCATTAGAGTTAATGAAATTTCTCAAATTTTTTACAGGTTGAAAACTAACATCCGGGAGGTCAATGATTTTGTTCATATGTAGGGAAGAAAGTCTGCGTACAGAATGGTAGTGTTCTCTTAAAGTGTTGTACGCTATGGTATAATTAGCATCTGAGATCGGCAAAGATTTAATTAAATTGAGTGCCTCACCTGAAAGATTTCCGAGCAAGTATTGAAATTTAGCTACAGGGGACAGTGACGTGTTTGAGTGAATTGTGGCATCAAATAAATTTATAAAAGGTATCCAGTTTTGAGGATCACCACAAAAATGTTTCAATTCAATTTTAGGTAGGCGTACTGCAGCAAGTGAGGAAATTCCTTCTTGGGAACTAACTGATTGAAGATCATTTTCCCTATTAACTAACTGATAAGCTTTGATTTTACTTTCGATAGTTACACAAAGTTCATTTATTTCATCTTGAAGATCTATTGTATTCTGTTCGTCATAATCAGTCGGCAAAGTAGAGGAATCTAAAAGTTTCTTGAGATTTTTGTCAAATTCAGCTTGTTTAGGTTTGCTTCTGCCTGATACACAAAAATCTTTTGTTCGTCAACTACGTCTAGAGGGATATGTAAATTATCCAATAAAGAAAGGATTTTATTGAGGCGGGCTTTAATCAAGTTTGCAGTTCGAACTAGAGTTTGAAACCTCATTGTGTTTGGATTATGATTGGCAAAATATAGTAAAAGTTTTAATTGAAATTTAAATTGAAGTTAAACTCTTCATTTTCAAACCATAGTTCTGTTTCTTATGCGGTCAAGGAGGACCAATGAATAATCTATGAAATACCTGTATTTTTTCCGTGGATTAAAAAACATCTTCAACCACTAAAAAGAAAGTAAAAACCTTTTGATATTAATTGGATTCAATTTACTACCATCAAAAAATCATCAAATCAAAACAGTCAAAATGATTTTACAAATCATTTTGACACAATATTTTGTTTCTTATTAAAAACAACACATGACAAAATTAAACATCTCTTAAAATAAATGTCAGAGTGAACTAATCTGTTGTGATTAGTCGTTTTATTTAAAAACATTATGTAACATTATGTAAACCACTGAACAGCACCAATTACTCCTTATCCCAAAATGGTACTAGATTGGATGACGTAAAACTCCTACTTTCAATACTGTATCAATCTGAACCCATCTTGAAAGTCCTGAAGAGTATGGGTCTAAATATCAGACATTTTGTTGGTATAGGGTGTAATTTCAAAAATATCTGGCCTAATTTAAGTTGAGACATTTAAAGACAACTTTTTTCTTAAAAGTATGTAAATTTTTCACAAAAGATAACTTCAGATAATATTATATGACACAAACAAATCGCTTACCTCCTAAAGGAAGAACATCGTGTAGGTCCATTTCGATAGTCTCATGACTCTTTGTCTCAAACTGGACCCTAACTTTGCTGTCATCCACTATCTCTTTTACCCTTGCTCGATGCCAAAGACTGTCTTTTTGTTTGGCCAAAACCGGAGCTCCTTCTTTAACTAAACTAAAATCAGGCTCCCTGCAAACAAGAATTTAAGGGTTAAACACTCTAACAGGGTGTCTACCAAAGTTCTTATATGAAATTCCCGACTTTTTCCCGACTTTTCCTAACAATATAAAAAAAATTCCCGAACATAAGAAACATGACTATTGCCTCCTATAACGAATACTTGAGAACAATATTTTTCAATAACTATATTTTGACGGCTGCAATGCAAGCAAAAGATGAGCAAGATGACCGCGATAAGTCCAAAAGATTTGCCAACCGCAATGCCACCGAGATTTCCGGCTGCGGAGAGAACGAACGATTTTCCGGCCGCGTTGTGACCAAGAGATTCTCCGGCCCCCGGCCGTGGTATAAACGACCGAGATTTGACGATGCGACAAAGAGATTTGCCGGCCGCAATACAACCGAATCATGTTACGGCTGTGAAACGAGTAAGCGGCACAATACTATCAAGAAACAATCGGCCACCTGATAACCGAAAAACAAGCGAAACATTTCCGACCACAATGAGACCAAAAGATTTGCCAGCTGTGTTATGAATTACAATATATCTGGCCTCGAAAAATGTAGCGATTTTCTTGTCGCAATACGACCGAGAGATGTGACGGCCGCTTAAAGAGCAAGGAACTCGTCTGCCGCGAATCGGCCGAAAAATGTTTCATTCCTAAAACGAGTGAGCGATTTTCCGGCCGCAATATGAGTAAGGAACTCATCGGCCGCAATGAGACCAAGAGATTTGCCGGCCGCAAAACAAGAGAAAGATTTCCGATCGCAAAAAGACCGACAATCTTTCCGGTCACGGTATAAATGATAGATATTCCGTCCGCGAAAAGATCGAGCGATTTTCTTATAGCAATACGACCGAGAGAAGTGACGGCCGTGAAAAGAGCAAACAATTTGTCTACCACGAGACGACCGAAAAATATTTTGATCCCAAAAAGAGTGAGCGATTTTCTGGCCGCAATACGACCGAGAGGTCTAATGCTCGCGAAAAGAGGAATGAGATCATCGGCCGAGATGCGACCAAGAGATTTGCCGGCCGCAAAACAAGCGAAAGATTTCTGATCGCAACAAGTCCGAAAATCTTGCCGGTCACGGTATAAATGACAGATATTCCGTCCGCGAAAAGATCGGGCTATTTTTTATCGCAATATGACCGAGAGATGTGACGGCCGCGAAAAGAGAAAAAAATTTGTCTACCACGATTATTATGTCCTCGCTGGATACGACCGAAAAATGTTTTGGTCCCAAAACAAGAGAGTGATTTTCTGGCCCAATACGAGGTCTAACGCTCGCGAAAAGAGGGATGAAATCATCGGCCGAGATGCGACCAAGAGATTCGCCGGCCGCAAAATAAGCGAAAGATTTCCGGCCGCAATAAAAGCGAAAAATGTGATGGCTGCAAAAAGAGCGACAGATTTGACGGCCCCAATGCTCGAAAAGAGCGCACAATTTTAAGTTAGCAATACTAACGAGAGATGTGTCGGCCGCGTAAAGAGCGAGAGACTTGTCGGCCGCGTTAAGAGCGAGACTTGTCGGCCGCGTAAAGAGCGAGAGACTTGTCGGCCGCGTAAACAGCGAGACTTGTCGGTCGCAAAACGAGTGAGCGATTTTACAGCTGTATTAGGACCGAGAAACTTGCGGCAGCGGTAAAAACGATAGATTTTCTGGTCGTGATATAGCTAAAAATTTGTCTGCCGCGATTCGTTCGAGAGATTTTCCGGCCGAGACAATGACAATAACGAAGAGAACGACTATTTCCTTTTGTTTTATAGCCAAATTCGAATTTCCCGACCAAATGTTGAAATTCATTACTTTTTCCCGACTATTCCCGACCTTACAAAATCCCCGACATTTTCCCGAATTTTCCCGAATTTCCGACTGGTAGACACCCTGTCTAAACCTGTAATCGTAGCCCCAAAATTATAATTTTCTTATGGTTAACTTAAAAAAATCCATAGCCATGATACCAACTTCGTCATGATGCAAAACTGTCACTAGTCAGGTTAAGTATTCAGTGAGGGAATTTCTGCTATGAGCATCTTAATCCTCCAACAAGACTATTATACCTCTTAACACAGCTGTATAGCAAGACTCATAGGGGTTTCGTCTGATGAAAACTTTATATAGGTACTGTGGATTAATCTTCCTTTAGGCAGAATAAGTTATTATTCTGAAATTTGCACAGTTATTTAAACACTCTGATTTCTTGTAGACATGCAACAGCATTAATCAAGATATATTGAATGAGTGACTTAAGGTATTCTAATTTATTGAGCTTGACAAAAGGGATTTATCAAACTAATGTAATTGTGTGGATAATAAAGATTGCAATATATTTTTAAAAAAATCTTTCCTCTAACTTACTTGTACTCCCTAATGTCAGAAAACGACACCAGCTCTCCATGTGAGTAGTTACATTTGTCATCACTAAATCTGCATTCGCCTTCAAGGTAGTAGGGGCATGGCAACATCTGTTTTTCAGTAGGATTTACAAACAGCACACGAACCTGTATGAACAAAAAATCCTGTATTTAGCAATTTAAATAGGTAGCTCTATTTAATGTTAAAAGTAAAAATTTTTAAAGACCATTGTAAGTTGAACCATTGTTAAAGTTGTAAAAACTTTAAATATATTTAGCAAAAGACAATGAACTGCAGGGGTGCAGAAAACGTTCAATTCTTTGAAATTTCCCCAGCTTATGAGAGTACTTAAAAATTTCCTTTTCATCATACCGAGACAGAAACATCTGTTTTCAGTTCCTTTTTGTTGGCTCGAAAGTTACCCATTGCCGCCCTAGGCCAGCAACAACTTTTTGCCGGACTAGGCCAGAAAAACAGAAGTAAATTGCAGCAAACTGATGTTTAATGCTTGTTTATTGGTTACTTTTTAGAGGAATGTAGTGGTAGCGTTGGCAGCAGTAGCAAATGTTTGCTCTGTTTGTTATAGGTTAGATATTTATAAGCGGGTAAATTCAATTTTTTTGTCTACACATTCATATAGCACACATTACTCTCATAATATCGGTATTATTCCGTTACAAATAACCAATGAGTTTCTTAAATTGATTAAATTAAAATTACAAATTCCTATAAATTCCAAGTCGATTGAAATAACTAACTCTTTTTAGATTGCTCACGTTTTGTACAGCAATATTTGCCGTTATTTTAGTGAACTAAATATTTTCAATTGTAATTCTATAAAATCTTTTAAGAATATTTAGGAATTTTTATTGAGAACTGGAATTGAAGAGGCGGAAATGATAATCAGAACCGGCTACCGGCGGACCTGACCCTTGAACCATCTACCGACGACGACGACCGACTCAGACCGAACGACAGACCGCCCCCCCCCCCCCTCCCGCCTCTCACCCCTCAGCACCATGGCTAGTCCTGCACTACGTCCAATAGCTTAGCTCGTATTAATTCTTACCACAGTTTATACTTCGTGCTTCGACACTGGGAGCATCATTGTATAAAAATTAACTGCTAATCATAATTGATCAGTATTAAAAAATATTAATAATTAGTATAAAAACTTTTCCTATAACATTTTCAGATTTTTTAGAATAGAAATTAATTTAAAGCCATCGTCAGTTGGATAGGTGCTCTGGTCTGCGCACAGGCTCTTTGCCCATGCAGGCCATTTCCCTTGGCAATGTATTGATAACAATATGCAAAAAATAATATTCTAAATGTAGATTGTTAAGATAGCATATTGTTAATAATTTTATTATTGTTTATATCTATACTGAAAGCAATTGTAAACTTGTAATTAATTACTGGGAAATAAAACGATTTTTCATTTCATTTAGGTTTGAAGGATTGAGAAAGGTATTGGTTTATGCAAGGACTATGACTACGTTACAATTGAAAGAATGTTTTTTTCTGAGTAGTATGATAAAAAGTAGCCTACGGTACTTTGCTGAGCCGGAAAGTTTTACCGTACTCGCTTGACCATCCAGCACTCGCTTTCGCTTGCGCGGGAATTACCATGCAAGTCCAGCAAAACAGTACTTTCTGGCCTAGTAACGTAATATACTATGACATTTCTATCTTAGCAGAATTTTCCCTTTATTACACTAGGCGGCCAACTGATTCAAAAGGGCTTGTTTTTGAGTTATATGGGAACTTAAAACGCAGGCAGCTTGGCACCACAGAACATCCCCATTTAAATCAAGGTGATTTAGCGACGTTGCTTGCTCCACTCAGACGCCTCGTGTAATAGAGGACTTTACCTTTAATAAAAATTTACTATTTCTCAAAAGTTGAATAAAAAGCCCTATTTCAATATGGTTACCTTTTATTTATTAACATTCAGAGAGTGTAGCAACAAAACTGTACAGGATAAAATATATTCACAAAGAAATGCAAATTTATTTGCTAAGGTAGCCTAATCAAAATATTTTAACATTGACAAAAATTTCTTTTAGGTTAATAATTCCTAATCAAAATGAAGAATTGTCATAAAGATCAAAGTTAAATTTATGTTAGTATTAAATGTGTTAGTAATGTAAATCAAACTGCTAAGATAATCTAAAGATTCTGATAAGTGAATTCAATTTCTTTTAAGTTATAAATTGTTAATTGAAATAAAGTTTTAACATTAAGCTTATGTCTCTTAAAGTTTATATACTTAAGCTCAGTACTCATTTTCCACGATGTGTCGGCTATGTTTGTTTGGCACAATACTGATATTCATTTGCCAAGCGACAACACTGCTCATTTTCCTCAACACATCGACTGTGTTCGTTTGCTGTGAAGACGGAACATTCATGTTTGTTTCCCGCAACAACGATGTTTGTTTATGGTAAAGCAACAACAATATTTGTTTACGGGGATGCATATACTGAGTTGAATTGCTGCAGCTACAGTGTTTGCTTGCCAGGCGACAACAATGTTTGTTTACTGTGACACATCATCTCAGTTTGTATGACAATAGACAATATTATACAATATTTGTTAGCCATTTGCCAAGAAGATGCAACAAGAATGTTCCTTTGCCATGGCATTACAACAACGTTGTTCGTTTGTTGCATCCTATAAAATTTGTTTGTTTGTTGTGACTACTGTTACATTCATTTACCACAAAATTATGAGTATATTAGTTTGCCATTTGCCTCGATGATGCAAAAACAATGTTCATTTGCCACAAAGCGATAGCAATGTTCCTTTGCTGCCACAACATGACAATGATGTATAATTGCTGCAACTTGACGATGGCCAAGTATATCTTCTGGCAGCCGAATTTTCCGTCAGTGAAAATGTCCATTGATCACCGATATTTCCCTGATGGCTGATATTTCCCCCAAACGTAGTTTGCCGGTTCGGACATGTTCTGCACCATGTTGTAGAAAGGTAAACCAAAAAAAAAAAAAAAAAATACAGAAACGATTGAGGTGTATTTGGATTCAATATTCCTCACTAGGGGCAAAGGATATTCAAACTATAAAGATTTATAAAATTACTTTATGAGCAAAATTGATGTAAGCCTACTAATAAGATCTCTCTTTGAGGAAATGTTTCAAGACAAGTCTCTGATAAGAATTCAGTTGGAGGAGTAGTAACCATCTTATGCAGTGAGACATGATTTATGCACCTGAATGTGAGAAAGGTCCTGAATGTTGCCTGATGTTTCAACATCCACTATGAGAGCGTTGTGGTAGCCCTGTCCTCGGCTCGAGTCCGCTCGCTGCCAATGTTGACTATAAGGTGCCTGACACTTGGTACCCTTTAGTGACACTAGGTCTTCCTGCAAAGAGCACCAGCACATTAGCCTTTTTTATCATACCATTGCAGCCTCAAACATACAACCAAAACATTTGAGGATAAAAACACAAAGTTTGTTTTTGTCCTTTTGTGAGAGTCACTAGACACCTAATCACAATCACTTTATACTGATTCTTTACTTGCACTTAAAAGGCAACACATGCTCTATTAGCCAAACAAGGAAAATATAGGTGGAAAGGCTTAAGTTGAGCCGTCTATCAACAGGCTCAAAATATTTTGATTCAGATCGGAGCACAATTGTCTGATCCACCGCCATCTACTTACGGTGTGTAAATAATATTAGTTGTTTATTTAGTAACGACAAGTCACAGTCTATCCAGCAGTGCTAGTATACCTCTTGAGGAAGAGGTATAAAAGGTGTTCATTACAGTAGTTAGTATTTAATTGCAATGATAATAAGGGAAATGATTGATTGTACAATTGAGGGCCACTCTTAGTTTAAGAATTACAAGCTACAATGTATCGATATGCATCTTTTCTGAAAATATCTTATATCTTGTACAATTTTACGGCACCTCTTAACTTTCAATTATATGAAGTTTAACATGTTTTTTTTTAATTTTTATACAGATTACATAATAAAAATATATCAAAAACAATAACTCAGTAATTTAAAAAAAAAATTACCAGAATGGCACATCATCTTGAAAAATTTGCCACTGATTTTTGGCAAAAAATAAGAACTAAGGAGCCCTATCAGCCGAATTTCATGCCCAACACACAAATATCATTAGAGTTAAATGGAATCCAGTGGTGCTGTATTTTTACCTTTTGACGGTCACAACTGATTATTCTTTACCAAAAATTAGTAAACAAAACAAGCAAGAGTATTGAGTTTTCACAACCAGGTGAAGAATGATTGTCTCAAAATAATAAATTGCAGCCCATGTACATAATTAAAATAATTACTTATGTTGATTTAATTTATATATAATATATATATATATATATATATATATATATATATATATATATATATATATATATATATATATATATTGGTCAGTGGTTCAGATATTTGTCATAAGTGATTCAGAAAAACAACACCCAATATGATGATTTCATTTGTTTGGCAAACAACTAAAATATTACCTGAAGCTCTTGAGCACTTTGGTCAGTGTTAGGTATATTTTCAGTTTCTTGAATATCTGAACTTCCTGTTGCTGGGTCATCTTCCAACTCTGCAAGCTCAGCCTACAAAAATTTTCTACATCAAAAATCTGATGCTTATGTTTCGCCTTTTTTCATATCTGGCTGTATAGAATTAGAGAAATGGTTAATTATGACCAATTGAAATAACTAGTAGGCCTAGTCCTAAATTTTATATTTAAAAATACCCCCGTTGCAGCAGACCTGCATACTCAGCGAACTTCAAATGCAAAACAACATATTTCAATCCAATATAGCGAGATTTGACATGTTTCTGTAAGCTCCATAAGAATAACATGGGGAATGAGTATGCAGGTTTGCTGCTACGGGTATATTAAAACTGGTTGATTTCAATTCAATAATTGAATTGGATATAGGCCTAAGTTAAAAAATTATATATGCAATGCAATTGTACAAATTTTTAGCAATAAATATTATTATTATTACTATTAGGCCAGTAGATCTGAACTAGAAGAAGCCATTTACCAAGTTTTATCAAGATATGTTGAGAAATAAGAGAGATATAGAATTTTACTTATTTCCCATAAGGTTAACATTGGGTCAACGTACTGTGTTTACCATTTTCAATATCTCGGTAACGCGGGCTGCTAGTTTACATTATGAAGAGGAATATGTTTTCTTGTTTTACATAACTTAGGCCTAAAACAAATTATTGTAAAAAAATCAAATACAAGTTTTAGGCTTTTTTATTTAGGCTATAAAAAAAATACAGTACTCATTAAAGCACCTGGTAAGGTAAAGGCATGTTCAAAAGACCAGTGTTAATTAATTCATAGTGATTTTGATGAATTTTTTTACCGAGGACCTCTTTCATGATATGGAAGTATCATGATATAATGACTTGAAATTAACCTTAATTTTTAAAGGATATATTGATGAAACTAGTTTTTAGCGAATTTCCCCTATAGGGAAGAAGCTATTACCGTAGGTCTCATGGTAAGACCTAAGCCCCAGACCATGATAACTTTTCGTTTTGCAACCCCCAGAAGCAAAAAACACCATTCATTCGAATTTTTAGATATATATCTATCTATATATATGTGTGTCTGTTAGCACGATAGCGGCCGTAAAAATAGTCCGACCTTGATGAAATTTGGCACAGACATGTAAGTAATCGATTGGACGAGTTCGTGAATCAGCCCGATCGGACCACCGGAAGGGGGGGTAAAGGGGGATAAACCCCCTCAAAAATGGGTTTTTTGAGCTTTTTACAAAGAAAAAATAAATTTATCATATTTTTGTTGGCACCATTGAATTTAGCTCAAAAAAATAAACAATTTTGTATCTTGAATCACTGCTCTATGTCCATTGGTTACCGAGATATTGAAAGTGGTAAACACAGTACGTTGTCCCAATATTAACCTTATTTATTTTTATATTTTCAAAACTAAACAATATTTTAAAACCAAATTTATATATATTGTTTGTTGCAGTAATAAGAAATTATATCTACTAACAATATTTAAATTGGTCACACTGGTGCTTCATAAAAAAAATATAAATTAAGTTTTGTAAAAAGTTCAATCAGCTGATTGGTTATGTTCAAGGTTTGCAGATTATGGAAGAGTAATAGTACACCATGGTGGAAGGAATATCAATATACTATTGAATAAGGTGTGATACTCAGCTGGACGAGTTTTGAACCGTTCTGCGCATGTCGATCAGCTGTTACGTCATGACGTCAAGTGGGGGCTAACGGCGACGTCAAAAACATGGCGAGATATTGGACAAACGCGACGTGCGCTGCTTCGAAATGAAATAATTGTGACCTAATTAAAACCTCCATCTCGTTTACCGAGTTTTATTCAAACTAAATAAAATTTTCTATCGATTGATGTTATTTGTTTTTAGGAATAGTCTTTTTTATTCATCATTATGGACGACCAAACGTAGAAGAGTTATCCTTAGGTATGAAAATGCCACCACTCCATTTACGTTTTTTGGAAAAATAGGAAGCTTTTCCTTAAAAATAAACTATTTATTCTTGTTTTTCAAGAGTTGCTCGTAATATCAATGTAAAAATTTACCATTGTTATGAAAAATAAATCAAACACAATTTTAAATACAATTTGTTTTGAATGCAGTTAAATACTAGTTTATAAGTTAAAATTAGGCCAACAGCAAATTAAAAGTGTGGCGATATGAATATTTGTTTGTATCTTTTGTTACACTTGGACTCTCAATACATTTTTCACTTGTTTTTAAGATGTTTGTGAGTGAAGAAAACAATTATTACAGGACAATTTTCGAAAAATAGGCCTATAACAAGTCGCGCATACTTCATTACATTTGCGTCCATTATAATCTAATTAAAACAATAAAAGTAAAGGATTGTCTCGCCCATTATGCTCAAACTTTTAATACTACATTCAACACATTTTAAGGTTTCGGTAAAGAAGAGGGGTATATTCCGATATCTCCCCCCCCAAACTTATACTGATTGAACCAACACAGCCAACACAAATCAGCTAAACAAATCAACTTCAAAATTTGCTAAACTTATTAAAAATTCAAGCATTTAATAGGCGACGCAGTCCTTTATATTGTTTTCATTCAAGTATAACGGACGCAAATGTAATTAAGTTTGCGCATCTTGGTTTATTTTTTGAAAACTTTCCTATTATAATTGCTTGCCTTACAAATAAATATTTTAAAGCTATAGAGAAAAAAATGTATTGAAAGTCCGAGTGTACGTTAAGATACAAGAATAACATATTTATTTGGCCATACTCTTATTGCATTTTTGCCATTGCAGTATTTGCTGTATTTTAGTAAACTAATACAGTATTTAATTGCATTTAAAAAGGATTTTTTTTAAATTTGTATTTTATGTATTATTTAATAAAAATGGCTAAATTTAGCATTGATATTACGGGAACATCTTAAGAAACAAGAATAAATAGTTTTTTAAGGAAAAACTTTCTATTTTTCCAAAAATAACGTAATTGGAGTGGTGGTAATTTCATAATCAATGAACTGCTGTACTGTAATTAATGATATGACTGTGGCCTTGGAAACAAAATTACAAGTTCAAAATTATTGCATCCGATTATTATATAATCTTCGACGAGATGAACGCATCACACCTCATTACATTCATTCTTCTCTTTTAAAACTTTCAGATCTAAGGCAAGTTCAAATCATTCAAATTACTCATTCTGTAATCAACCTTGGAATCCCTAATTATCTTGCGGCAAATTTTAAATTCTTAAGTGAGAGAGGCGCAAGAAACACTCGCTCTGGCTTGTCAACGCTACGCATTCCCCGACACAAGTCCACAACTTTCAATAAATCTTTCACTGTACTGGTATTGTACAAGTCAATTCTTGTCCTGACTTGTACTACAAACACTGTACAAGTCTGGTTCTTGTCCTCATACCGGCCGGTAATGTGTAAAGCTTATGTGTATTTTTAAGTGTTTCAGTGTTTGTGTTTAATATTTTAATATATTGACGACAAATGAGAACTCATTCTTGTATAGAAAGTCCTTGAAAATGGCACTTTGATGCCGAAACTTAAGTAGGAATTTATTTCTACAAATGAATTGATGACAGTCCACAAGGTATGTAACCTTATTTTCAGTTGAAACCTGCATACTCATTCCCCATGTTAATCTTATGGAGCTTACAAAAACATGTCAAATCTCGCTATATTAGATTAAAATACATTGTTTTGCATTTGAAATTCGCTGAGCATGCAGGTCTGCTGCAACGGGGGTATTTTAACTAACAAAGATTTAATTTATTAAAGTAAAGATGGTCATTAATTATTCCTCCATTGCTGCATTGGGTCATATCAGTTACAAACCTTAAATAGAGCATATTCTTCAGAAAAGGGATCTTCTGATTTATCAATTAAGTCATTCTTGTGTGTTTTTTTAACATTGCTCAGAGTTTCTTTAGTCAGTGAAATCAATTCTTTGATGTCGTTTTCCAGTGAAATCAAGTTTTCTCTTTCCTCTTCATTCTGCGTTGAGCATATAGCTTGCCGAATCTGCAACAACTACAAAAAAATATGATTACTGAAATATGATTATAAAATATTAATGATAATTTACAGCTCTCTAACATTCACACAATGGAAAATAGGCCAGAGGCCCTATCTAAATCCTAAGCAAAGTTTTGAAATCCACCGATACGTGCCTGTACAGAATCTTCATGGACTACAGCAGTTGACACCTGGGATAGAATAGAGTAGAGTGCACAAAATAGGGCGGGCGGAAAAACTGTACACTCATCAAATTGTCTGCTAAACCTCCGCTAAAATGACTAAATGAAGTGTTTTTATTGATCTGTCAAAACTTTGTTTACGTTTTTTGGGACCTTTCACTAAAGTTTTGATTACTTTTAACATATGATCATATAGTTGCTCAACTACCCATCAAATAATAAGCAATAGCCTATTTTTTTTTTATTTCGTGTCTTTCTACGCCAATGGCATTTTTTAATGTTTTGATCGGGAACGGTCCAAACCCGGGTCTTGTTACTATCTAACGGTGACCTTTTGTTAGATAGCATCATTAATTCATAGCCCAATGACAAATGGCAACTGGACCCAGTTTCGATCCTGTCAGGAATCGAACCGGCAACCCTCAGGTTATGAGGTGAGCGCTTTATCCACTCGGCTAACCAGTCAATATTTTCATCAGCAGCCTATTTGGAGCCCGCGACTAAAGGTGATAAATGGCAGAGAGATAGATAAAATTTGGAACTTAAGGTGTGTAATACAGATAGGCCTATAATTTAATTAAACTTATGTTTTAGAATTAGAGGTTAACCATTAATTAAATCTCTGGGAGGTTAGATGGCGACCTGATCTGAGCATTATATTTGCTAATTGCTGTAGTTGGTGTAAGATAGGCTACTGCTTCGCTGGGGCAGTGTTCCCAGATTGGCCAAAGTCGAATATCGTACAATGCAGTTCTAAATTACCATATTTTAAGCAAAATATGATTATTAAAAGTAGAGATATTCAACAAGCTGCCCTGATATTGAGGATTAAGAATTTTGGCGAGTTAATTAGGAACTGCATTAGGGCCTAGACTATTAGGAATCTTAAATACCCCCGTTGCAGCAGACCTGCATACTCAGCGAATTTCAAGTGCAAAACAACATATTTCGATCCAACATAGCGAGATTTGACATGTTTTTGTAAGCTCCATAAGAATAACATGGGGAATGAGTATGCAGGTTTGCTGCTACGGGTATATTAAAACTGGGTGGTTTTAATTCAATTTTTAGTAGATCTGAACTAGAAGAAGCCATTTACCAAGTTTTATCAAGATATGTTGAGAAATAAGCGAGATATAGAATTTTACTTATTTCCCATAAGGTTAACATTGGGACAACGTACTGTGTTTACCAATTTCAATATCTCGGTAACCAATGGACATAGAGCTATGATTCAAAATACTAAATTGTTTGTTTTTTTGGGCTGAATTCAATGGTGCCAATAAAAATATGAAAAATTTTATTTTTCTATGTAAAAATCTCAAAAAACCCATTTTTGGGGGGGTTTACCCCCCTTTACCCCCCTTCTGGTGGTCCGATCGGGCTGGTTTACGAACTCGTCCGAATAATTACTACTTTACACGTCTATGCCAAATTTCATTCCGATTGGACCATTTTTGCGCAAGTTATCGTGCTTAAAGACACATATATATATAGATATATATATAGATATATATATATATATTTATGAAAGTGAACGAATGGTGTTTTTGGCATCTGAGGACCTCAAAAAGAAAAGTTATGATGGTTTTAGGCTTAGGTCTTACCATGAGACCTACGGTAACAGCTTCTTCCCTATAGGGGAAATTCGCTAAAACTAACTATTCTTCATAAATTTTATGAACCCAAACTTAAACATTGTTTGTCCTACCTGAGTTTCATACTGGTTTATGCTGTTCTGTAAGGAGTCTGAATCATTTTCCATTTTTCATTAAAATAAAGTAAAATACTCAAGTCAGTCATCTATTAGTGTTAAATTCAGCTTATTTTTTGACAGTTGAACAGTTGAAATAATAATAATATTTGGGCCTATTTTATTTCTAGAATGACGTCACAGGTAACATGGAGTAATAGCCTATATTTTTTTCTTTTTGGTTTTTAGAAGCTGCACCTGCTTTTATTTTGCATGGGTCTGAAGTAACATCTGGAAACATTGTAGCTTTAATAATCAGTCACATATAATAATGAAGCAAAGTGTAATTTTTTATTAAAATATGGGAAATGAGTACTGTTGAATAATATCATGATGAGGAGTAGTAAATATAGAGTGTTCAAAAAATTTGGGGCAATAATTTACGTAGTGATTCCTTGGGTCAAAATAAGCAAAAAAAGGTTTGTATAAACATAGGTCCTAAAGTGCTTCGTTTTCCGTCTGTGAGTTTGTTTGTGATTTTTACACATTTAACCATATCTCACGAACCTTTTAACGCATGAGAGTGAAAAATTTTTATCGTGCCCTTTTACAAAAACATTTGCGATTTTTTTCCTTTTTTCAAAACGTTTTTGATTTTTTTTTATCGATTGACATTTGAAGATGTAAGATTAGCCACGCAAAATTTTGTGTGTATATTCAATGATACAGTATCTTTCATGAAAGAATACGAATTTTTGTCACTGACCGTAACCAACATAAAAACGAAGTAGTGATGGGATCGAAATCACGTCACTGATATTTTTCACTAATATTTGAAAATCACCGTGGTAACTGATACTCCAAGGCGTCTGATATCAGTGATTAACGGTGACGATGATTGTAGACGCTGCTACCGCGGCGTGGTCGCGTGGTCGCTGTGACTAATTCGCTGTGATCGTGTGCTGCTGTCGATACACCAGCTATCGGTTATAAGTCTAATGAGTAATAATGTAAGCGTATGCCTACACTTTTATTTATGTTGATATTTTTGATATTTAAATAAATCTGTGTTAATATATAATTAAATACTTTACTCTTGTTGGGCATGTTATTGATTTATTTACCTTTACTTCCTTTAAACAAAATAAAACAGACAAACCGAGATATTTACCAGGAAATGAATTCACATTACTTATCAATTAATTAACACCTTGTCAAGCTTGCGCAATGTTCGTAGGCCCTACTCTACGGATGAGCAGAAATAACCTTCCTAAAACGACGAAGGAGCCGGCAGCAGTAATCACCGTTAATCACTGATACAAATCACTGATATCTAAAAATCACGGTATCAGTTATCACCGATAGAGCAAAGTAACTGATATTTCCAACACTAAAACGAAGATTAAAAATATTAATGTGGTTTGATAAATATGTTTTGCTGTAAATCGATTTAGTTTTAGGGCAATATTGCGATAAACAGCTCATTAAGCCTTTAGTAAATTTGGTATTTCTAAAAAAACTCGAAAAACTAAAAAAATTGAAAAAACTAAAAAATCTCTTACAGTTTGTCCAGCTCCAAGCAATCGTTCCTGGTATATGAACAACATTTATGTCCTCATTGTTAGGGGCATCTTTTTTGTGTGTGATTATAGTTTTATATGATGATTTATAACCCAAATCATGAAAGATACGGTCAGGAACAAAGGGTACGGTCTGGAAAAAACGAGAATCGCCGGTCGATTTACTCAATTTATTTAATGACTTTGTTTTAAATTATAATTTTAAACTATCCGTGGCACTTTATGGGGCAAATACCCTGGTTATTTGGGAGTTGATTGTACTCTATTCCACAAAAATGTATAATAAAATATAAGCATTACCTTCAATATTTACATATTTCAAAAACTAAAATTTTAATTTTTCATAAATTCTTCAATTGTATTATTATAAGATAAAATTGTGTTTAACTTCATTTGAATAGTGCAATTTACAATTAAATTTATAATGATTTTCACGACCGTACCCACGTACAATCGATAAGGCTATCGTGGTCGTGACAAAAATGGTTTTGGTCGTGACAAATGCGGTCGTGAAATCGCAATCATTAAATGATGGTATATGGTATATGGATAACCACTATTACAAGAACTATTTTTGTAAGAGGTATCAAATTTCTACTTTGTACCGTTTCAAAATGGCGACTGTTTTTTTGTTTTCAGTTCTTTAGTTCTTTATAGTGGTTATCCATATACCAAGTTTGAAGTTTATACGATAAGTGGTTCGTGAGATATGATTAAATATGTAAAAATCACAAACAGACACACAGAAGGAAAACGAAGCACTTTGATAGGACCTATATGTTTATAAAATAAAGTTATAATAAGTTCTTATAATGTATAAATAAGTCCTTTATACATAAACGTTTTTGCTTATTTTGACCTAAGGAATCACTTCGTAAATTATTGCCCCACATTTTTTGAACACCCTGTATATTAACCCAGTGACAAGACCTGTACTATTTATAATCATTTATTTACCATAGTTTGCCTGAAGGTCTTGTGAAGTTGTTGACCGCGTTCGCGCAAGGCCACACTTTTTTAGTGTGGTCGCTTATAAATAAGCGGGATTACTGGGGTTGTAAAAACTGTTTTAGCGAATTCCCTAGAAAGTTATTGAACTGGGTTTGGGTTGTATACAACTTACATCAGCTCCTGATAACTGTCACTCCACTCCAACTGTTTCTAGTGAAAAGGGTTCCCAAGGGTCAAGATATAATGCGCCAAGTGTATACTGTATCAACTTTTTTAGCAAATTTCCCCCTAGTTTTATAGGGAAGTAGCTATTACTGTTGGCGGCGTGGTGAGACTTAAGCCCGGGACCATGTTATTTTTTCGTTTTGATATCCCTAGAGCCCCAAAACACCGTTCGAATTTCTCCATAACATTAATTACAGTACTAACTTGAAAATTTCGCGCGCGCGCGCATGTGTGTGTGTGTCCTTAGGCACTGTAACTCTAGTAATAAAGTCCGATCTTGATTAAATTTGGCACAAACATCTATAGCGATATTCATGACTTTGTTCGAAAACCAGCAGGATCGGCACACCCTAAAACGCTTTTTTTACAAAATAAAATTTATTTTCAAGATTTAACATATTTCTTTATATTTGTATTATGTGTCTTTCTACGCCAGAGGCATTTTTTAACGTTTTGATCGGGAACGGTCCAAACCCGGGTCTTGTTACTATCTAACGGCGACCTTTTAGCGAATTTCCTTAAAGGAATAAGCTATTACCGTAGGTCTCATGGTAAGACCTAAGCCCGAGACCATGATAACTTTTCATTTTGGGGCCCCCAGAAGCAAAAAACACTATTCGTTTGAATTTATATATGTATATTATATATGTCTGTTAACACGATAGCGGTCGTAAATATGATCCGATCTTAATGAAATTTGGTACAGACGTGTAAAGTGGTAATCACTCGGACGAGGTCGTGAACCAGCCCAATCGGACCACCGGAAGGGGGAGTTAAGGGGGGTAAACCCCCCCCTCAAAAATGGGTTTTTTGAGTTTTTTACATAGAAAATTTAAAAGTATCCAATTTTTGCTAGCATTTTTGAATTCAGCTCAAAAAAACAAACAACTTAGTATTTTTAATCACTGCTCTATGTCCATTGGTTTCCGAGATATTGAAAGTGGTAAACACAGTACAGTACGTTGTCCCAATGTTAACCTTATGGGAAATAAAGAAAATTCTATATCTCGCTTATTTCTCAACATATCTTGATAAAACTTGGTAAATGGCTTCTTCTAGTTCAGATCAACTAAATATTGAATTAAAACCACCCAGTTTTAATATACCCGTAGCAGCAAACCTGCATACTCATTCCCCATGTTATTCTTATGGAGCTTACAAAAACATGTTGAATCTCGCTATGTTGGATTGAAATATGTTATTTTGCATTTGAAATTTGCTGAGTATGCAGGTCTGCTGCAACGGGGGTATTGTTAGATAGCATCATTAATATTATGCAAATTTAATGTTCAAAATTGAATTCAGCTCAAAAAATAAACAATTTAGTATTTTGAATTCTAGATCAATCAGTAACGGAGATATTGGATATTGGAAAAATGCAGTACATTAGTACATTGTCTTTTATTTCTCTCTGAAGGAACATACGTATCCAAATTCTGGTAAAAATACCCAAATTGTTCATTAAATTTCCCTAAAATGGGGTTTTCAAAACTATATTACAAACCATAAGACTGAATGTAAATTTGTGGTGGTTTCATTTGTTTCTATTCCTTGGATCTAAGTAGATTGGCCGAGTAAATTAGACTTATAGCTGTGAAAAAACAGCGAAGACGGTGCCACCCCTGGGGACTCGGACATTCCTGTAATTTCTAGAATGGCCGGGACCCAGGACCGACTTGTTTACGACCTTTGGTCACTGCACCTATGTAAGAGCGGAGGTCAGTGCGGGCTTCAGTGAATGAGCAAGTCTGCAAACTAGACGCTCGTCGCCCTGAAGATGGATATTGCAATATATCCGAAACGTCGCGTCGGCGAACTAAATCGACATAATCCACACGGTTAAACCCGGAAACCCACATCGAGAATGTAAATTAGACTTGTAGCACCCGAAATTAGGAACAGTCCGGGAAATCGTTTCAATCCTTTTAGGGCGTCCCAGATAAGGTGAAAATAAGTTTGCGACGGATTCGGACTTTTTTTAACTTTTGAGAGGCAAAAAACCAGCAAAATTGTGTACTTTTTATGGGTTTTTACTTATAACACGAAAACAGAGCATCCTAGAGAAAACTTTCAAATAGCACTTTTAAGAAAATTTATTTTTAATCATTCTTTTCATTTTTAACCATTCGTAATGAAATTTCGCGTCAAATGACGGATAAATCACCAAGATCGACCCCACCGTTCAGCCACAACCGATCGTCAAAGTTCCCTTACTTTAAATAAAGAACTAGCATAAACCCTGCTCTCTAACGGGGATCTTGGAAATGTGTAAGGATTAGACGACAGGAGAACGTTGTCCCTGTATTTGTTACATTTAGCACAGATGAAGAACTATAGTTATACTTCAAGTATTAACAGTATTTACTTTTCAATTTTCCGTTTGTATAATTAAGGGACCTTGACCTTAAAAAGCAAGAGGAATTAAATAGGACTGTTAGACTACTTTTACATTTTATCATGTTGTAGTAGCTGATGCTGATTTAAAGTCAAGTGATTGGTGACATTTACTCAATCGAATAAGTGCAGGCTATAGGTACAGAAAAGACTTCATTCATCATTTTTAAGGCCCAGCCCTGCCAGTTTTATGTGCGGTCGGAAAAGGTCATAGATGTGGGAGCAACAGAGTGTACTGCAACTGCACTCATCATGGCTGCACCAGCAGCTATTGAGTGCAACATCAGCTTTCAATTTGATCCTACCAAAAAGGTTCACCTTTAAATTTGGCCAATCAAAAGTTTAGTTAATCTTGAATCTACCAAGACGAAGCAGTATTTACTCAAGGGCAACCATAAAAAAGTGCTGAACGTAGGGTAGTCAGTAACAAGGCTACAAGATCGCGCCACTATCATCACGATCATCACACTCATCCTTCACTCATCTTCAGGGTAACGTCCTCCATGAGGTACCTGTCTTATTAAAGTGATTAAGTGATTAAGTGATTAAGGTACAATCCTCAATATTAACTATTTACCAAACTCGTGATCTCCAAACCAAACTGCCTTATGAAGTGGAGCCAGAGGCGTGGAGCGTGGAGTCGTCAACGGGAGACCAGTTTCTGATTTCATCCTTATTTATATGCTTCTTGGGTAAAATGTAGCCGTAATCGGAGATTTCCACAATAAGTACACTTTAACAGTCCAATATAGAGGCTACACACGAGACATTTGTTTACATTTTTGTGTTAAATGGCACGACCTTTTTAGGAAATAAATTAAGTGCTGCAGTCTGTGGTTAACCTTAAGAATTTCTTCAAACCATGTTCATATGTTTAATTGTAATCAAAGTGTACTGAGTTTGTTTTGAGAACGATGGATAGCGCCACTGTTCCAAAAAATTCAGCCCTTTACTATACCGTAATGCCCTTTCTTAAAATACTGATAAGTACTAGCAAAGGTCAAAATATCTTTAACATTACACTTTAAAACGTTAAATTCCGTCAAACTGTTACAGAGTTGTGAGTGTATAGGAAACATTTAATACCCAGCATTTGTATTTTATTTTTAGGGGCTTTTGCCCCTACAAGCCACTAGTTTTTATTTATTTTTGTTCATGGGTGTCTCTAAATAGAGCGAACCCGATAATGTTATCGCTATACTGTTATCCTTTCTGTGCATAATATTTTGTATATTGATCGAGAAATAAAACCATTTAAAAATACCCCCGTTGCAGCAGACCTGCATACTCACCGAATTTCAAATGCAAAATAACATATTTCAATCCAACGTAGCGAGATTTGACATGTTTTTTAAGCTCCATAAGAATAACATGGGGAATAAGTATGCAGGTTTGCTGCTACAGGTGTATTAAAACTGGGTGGTTTTAATTCAATATTTAGTAGATCTGAACTAGAAGAAGCCATTTACCAAGTTTTATCAAGATATGTTGAGAAATAAGAGAGATATAGATTTTCCATAAGGTTAACATTGGGACAACGTACTGTGTTTACCACTTTCAATATCTCGGTCATGGTGGAAGGAATATCAATATACTATTGAATAATTCCACCAAGATCTCGGTAACCAATGGACATAGAGCAATGATTCAAAATAGTAAATTGTTTGTTTTTTGAGCTGAATTCAATGGTGCCAACAAATAAATTTAATTTTCCTTTGTAAAAAACTCAAAAAATCCATTTTTGGGGGTTTATCCCCCTTCAATCCCCCTTCCGGTGGTCCGATCGGGCTGGTTCGCGAACTCGTCCGAGTGATTACCACTTTACACGTCTGTACCAATTTTCATTAAGATCGGACCATTTTCACGGCCGCTATCGTGCTAACAGACACATACATATATATATATATATATATATATATACAGGGTGTCTCACCTGAGGTGTCTCAAATGGGTTGCGGACGAACTAGTAGTCCTACATAGATGAAACAAAATCATACTCCACTAAATCGACCGCAAGGAACAACATAAAAATAATTTTAAGCTTTTTAAAATACAGGGTGTTCCAAAAACCGGGGGTTATGGGTTCGAATCTCAGAATTTTTAAATGTAAACATGTGTCATGATATGCATCGTTTTAAAGCTCTAAACAAGACGAACACTTTGGTGAAAACAGAATTCACTTATCTTTATTCGTTTCAAAATGGCGACCATTTAAGTGAAAAATATTGGTATTTACGGAATACCCTGTATCTCGAGAACTACAAAACGTATTTTTGGTCTGTTTAAACATTATTAATCTTCGTTAACTCAGCTTTAATTTGATATACGACATGCCAACATTTAAAAAATAAAAGTTTATGACAGAGCATTTTATTTTGTTTTAATGTTGGTAGCCCTGAAAGTCAAAAAAATTAAATGGCAACATATGTCAAATAGCACATCATTTTACAGGTCTTGCAAAGACCAACAACTTTTCAATTTACACCTAGCTGCAATCTCTGGTGGTTTTGTAGTTATAAGCAAAAAACTCTATTTTACCATATAAAGACCATGTTAAATGTGCAGTACTTAAGTTTAACTGATGCAGATTTAAATGCCCTGAAGACTACATTTTTAACATGGGCTTTATATGGTAAAATGGAGTTTTTCGCTTATAACTACAAAACCACCAAAGGTAGCAGCTAGGTGTAAATTGAAAAGTTGTTGGTCTTTGCAAGACCTGTAAAATGATGTGCTGTAAATGATGTGCTACAAAACTGGAAGGTTTTAATTCAATATTTAGTTGATCTGAACTAGAAGAAGCCATATACCAAGTTTTATCAAGATATATGTCGAGAAATAGCGAGATATAGAATTTTCTTCATTTCCCATAAGGTTAACATTGGGACAATGTACTGTGTTTATCACTTTCAATATCTCGGTAACCAATGGACATAGAGCAGTGATTCAAAATACTAAATTGTTTGTTTTTTTGAGCTGAATTCAATAATGCTAGCAAAAATTGGATAATTTTTAATATTCTATGTAAAAAACTCAAAAAACCCATTTTTTGGGGGGTTTACCCCCCTTTACCCCTCCTTTCGGTGGTCCGATCGGGCTGGTTCACGAACTCGTCCGCGTGATTACCACTTTACACGTCTGTACCAAATTTCATTAAGATCGGACCATATTTACGGCCGCTATCGTGTTTGGCCAGACATATATATAGATATATAGATATAAATTCGAACGAATAGTTTTTTTTGCTTCTGGGGGCCCCGAAATGAAAAGTTAACATGGTCTCGGGCTTAGGTCTTACCATGAGACCTACGGTAATAGCTTATTCCTTTAAGGAAATTCGCTAAAAGTACACAATTTTGGTGTTTTTCCTCTCAAAAGTTAAGCACCAGTCAGAATCCGTCGCAAACTTATTTTCACCTTATATGGGACGCCCTAGCTAAACGATTTTCCTGACTGTTCCTAGTTTTGGGTGCTACAGCTCTTTTTTGGTCTAATTTGCTTAGGCTAAGAGTATAGGATTCACCTAAGTTGGCCAAAGCATATACTAATGCTAAGTTGACACCCCTAAAGCTAAACATAATTATCTTTTTCAGAATTTTTTTAAGTGTAGTCCTGTAGATGAAAGAGAAATCATGAATATTGTGAAAAACTTGGAAAATAAATTATCTAGCGGTTATGATGAGATCCCCATGAAACTAATTAAATTTGCAATCATGCCTTTACTTAAACATTTAGTACACTTGGTAAATTCTTCTTTTATATCTGGTAATTTTCCTTCTCCTCTAAAAATATCTAAAGTTGTACCCATTCATAAAGCAGGAACCAAACAGGATCCAAATAATTACAGACCTGTTTCAGTGCTCCCATCATTTTCTAAAATTTTTGAAAAAGCTATGTATACCAGGCTGGTAAATTTTTTAGAACGGAGTAATTTATTTGATGCGGAACAACATGGCTTCAGGAAAGGTAAATCAGTTGTGTCTGCCTCAGCTGAATTTGTTGAATTTTTAATAGACTTAATTGACAAAGGGGAAAGGCCAATTGGAATATTTATGGATCTCTCCAAAGCATTCGACACTAGTTCACATCCTGTCTTACTTAAAAAATTAGAATCCTTTGGCATCAAAGGCGCTTCTTTAAATTGGTTTCAATCATTTCTTTGTAATCGGTTCCAATTTGTAGAAATATCTCATGAAATTAACAATAAAGTCACTACTAAATGTCAATCAGAAAAATTGGAAATTAAGACTGGGGTTCCCCAAGGTTCAATTCTTGGACCTTTACTATTTCTTTGCTATCTTCAAGGCTTTCCAAAAACACTTACAAATATTGAAAATATTAAGAGTAAACTTATTCTTTATGCGGATGATTCAAATTTAATTTTATCATCTAAAAATGTAAATGATCTTAAAAAAGCAAGCCAAACTCAACTTATAAACATTCAAAAAAATTTTCAAGAACAATTCTTTGTTTTTAAATACACAAAAACTAAATTCATGTGCTTTGAAACCATAAAGCAGAATATAATTTCATCTAAACCTAATATTTATATTGAAAACGAGCCATTAGAGCAAGTTATTAGTTCCAAATTTTTAGGCTTAGAAATGGATAATAATTTGAAATGGGACAAACATGTTCAAAATATAATCAAGAAAATTAATTCTGGAATTTATGTCTTGAAAAGCATGGTAAATTTATGCAACTTACCGGTTTAAAAAATAATATATCATGCCAACATTCACTCACATATTGCATTTGGATTAATTTTATATGGAAGCACAAGTAATGCTAATTTAAATAAGACTAGGGGCCCCATGCGCAAATTGCGCATTTTAATATTATTTCCGTTTGTGAGAAACTTAGCTACGATTAGAAGAAATTGTATGACTTTAAACTCGCCGTTATTAACCAAGTAAACCTTTCAAGTGAAATTTAAAGGTCTCACCGAAATAAATAAAAGCTTAGCTGAACAAAACACGTTCATAACACTATGTTTTTAAATTGCCTTCTGGCACAACAGTAGTATACCGGAAGTTTTTCTTCGCGTATTCATACCCTAATATAATCGCAAGCCGCTGCAAGTAGATAGGTGAGGCAGTGTCCCTCGTCTCTCGGCAATTCTCGGTTCTCGTCGAAGACATTAGATAAATTAGATACATGTGTCTAATGTTCTATGTTTTTCCCTAATCTCATTAACTCGGGTTTCTCTTTGCCTCTCTCTCCTCAATTAGGTTGCAATTTCCAAAAAAAAATGGTTTATTTAGGATTTATTTTCATCAAATGTATCAAATCTTTTTTAAAGTTAGTTGCAAAGTGTTTATTTTTGTTTACAATCTGACTTGTATAGGTTAAAAATCCATCTGAAGGTAATCAGCTGATAAATTACCAATCAAATTTTAAAACCGTTATAACGCAAGTTGTTCAGCGCTGGAGCGTTGAAAGCGCCCTCTAGAAATAAATCAAAGGCTCGGGGGTCGAAGCCGTTAAATAATTGTTCATTTTAATTATCAGTCGCCAGTGCGCTACATTATAAGCTTTAAAATGACACCTCAATCATAAAAATCGGTTAGGTAGGACGGCTGAAAAAGGGATCTAACAGAAAAAACCCTTATTGTATTAAGTATATATATATATAGATTTTACTTCTGCAAAAAAGAGCAATCAGAATTATTATGCTAAATCTTAAACCAGATGATCATGTTAGAGATTCTTTTAAAAATTTAGAAATATTAACAGTTTTTAATCAGTATATATATGATTGTATTATTTATTAAAAAAATAACTTACAGAAAACTAAAATGGTTCAAATATCCATTCCTACAATACACGAAATAAAAATGATAATGACATTCAAGAGCACAAATTATCTCTTTTCCAAAAAAAACCTTCATTCATGGGTGCAAAATTTTTCAAAATCCTACCTAATGAAATAAAAAAAACTAATCAAAAAATTTTAAGACCAAATTAAAATCGTTCTTAATACACCATCCACACTATTCTTTTTCTGAGTTTTTTTCCTTGAAACTAATTTTTTTTCTCTTGAAATTAATTAAAAAAATTAACTGCTATATATAGAATAATGATAATTCTGTATGTAGAATAAGTTTTTTAGAATTAAGTTAATTAATTGTTTAGATATTAAGTTGACATTAATGTACAGGCGTGTAGAAATGTGAAATAAAAAAATAAAGAAATAATCATCTCATCAAAAATTGTTATACAAGTCACAATGAAAACATTGTTGGTTGCACATGGTGTTTGTTTACAATTTCTCCGAACTGTCAATTCGCCACGTTGCGTTTGTTTACTATATTGTTTGTTGTCATTCGTGGTAATCTTATAGGTTATATACTGTTTACAATATTACCTCTTTTTAGAATTTTATATTTTTATTCAACCTTTTTACATAGCTGGACAGTTTAATTTGATTCTATTTCTTGATTGACATTTATTTTGGTTTGGTAAGCTGCCTGTTTATTTTTTCCTGGACCAATTTTGATAAGTTTTGAACGCAGTATGAAACAATCTTTCTTATCAGAATAGATGCCGACTTGCAGCAAGTAGTAATGGCTATCTATTTTTCGGCGGCGCGAATATTCATTTTTTCATGAGGTGTCCTTACTTAGAGGGGTTCTGTATACATTGCTCAAATATTTCTACATCAGAGGGATGTTTCTAAACGGGGTTTACAATTACTAGCTTTAAATTACTAAATACTAGTTAAAATCTATCTCAGTCCTATCTTTAAGGTTTTGGATCAGAATCTTAGTATTGCAAAATACAAAGTCGAAAAAGTCAATTCGTTTAGGAACAGCATCCAGGAAGTTAAAATCAAGCGAGATTTAATATGACATATTATTTTATATAAATAAATAAATAAATAAATATAAATATAAATATATATATATATATATATATATATATATATATATATATATATATATATTATACTCCATGTCGAAAGAGATTAATCAATGCAATCACAGACAGTGATTATTATCCTACTAATCGTTCGTCGGCAACAAGCCACTTCTCGCGGAGATAGCCGGAGACGCACGAAGAGTCACGAGTCCCGTTAGAATTCTATGAATAAAAAACGTCTGTGTAAATTTTATCGTTTTGGGAAAATCGAAATCTTGCCTAATCGAACCGAACCAAACCAAACCAAACCTTAAAAGTAACATAACAACTGTAAAAAAACAATCGTTACGTTTTTCAAAGGCCCTAATTAATTATTCCCTTCCTTTCGTTCTGTGTCTATAGCACATGCGCGGGCTTCACCGACTTCGGAGTTACTCGTTTAACTTCGATCATCTCCGCACATCAAGGCCTGGTTCCCAGCGAACGACAAGTCACGTCCTCTGGTTCTCGTCGTCTGCCAAAATAAACTTGCAAACCGCAACAAAAGCTGTTTGCAATCTGATTATGATACTTTTTAGATATTAAAGCTCCAAGAAATGTTTTGGGTGTTCAAAAATTGCGTTACAACATACAAAACCCAGCTTCAGTGAAGTCGATAAACAATTTTTGCCATTATTTTGATTACGATGTAATTGTTTATAACATTTCATTGTTGTATGTGACCAGATTTTAAAACTTGAAAATGAAGTCTAAAGTCAACAAATTTGAAAATATAAAAATTGAAAATTTTAATTTAAAAACAATTTGTCGATTTTGTCTTACGAAGGATAATATTTTGGTACCTATTTTTGGACACCCAGAAAATGATCGGCTTTTTGAGCTTCCATCACACATTAGATCTCTCATTTCAGTTGAGGTAAGTGTTAAAGGAAAGTTAAATATTAATTAGGTCTAGACCATTCAAGAGGAATTCTGTTTTAGACTTTACTTTAATATGTGTTCATTTGTTTTACATTTAATTTTTTGGCATTTTTTTATGTTGCCGCAGGATGGTTCAACTCGCTAAAAGCAGGACCAAACCCTTGTGATTGGAAATGCATTAGCCTCTATGACTTAAATTTCCGATCTTAAACCAAAACAATATACCATTACATTAAAGGTAGCCTAGAGTTTTTTTTTGGTTTGCCACAAAAGTCTACCATTTGTATACTTTTTTAGTAGGACCTACGGCTGCAGTTCCTAAAGCGGTCTATAGTTTAACGATTGAAAATATCGAACTGAAAAAATCGATACAAGAATAACCGAAAAGAAGATTATTCGATTGCATCAAGAACAAAACAAAAACAAAACACAACAAAACATCAGTATCTAATAACTTAAATATAATAAAACGATATAACTAGAACTGAATGTTAAAAAACTAAACTTTAATAAAACTTAAAAAATGTTTTAAACTCTCGTTATTAAATTAATACATTAAGTTACCAACATAACATGACTCAACATCACATACGGTAGCTTTATTTCACATCGTCCACCATTTTGAATTAGTTTTGATTTTTGGTTTTCGATTGACATGGCACTGACAGAAAATGACAAGCTCTGTGAAGTTTAGTTATGGTTAAGTTAGTTATCTTAGTATTGGAAGTTAAATTATTACTGTACTAACAATTGGAACTAAAACCGATTACTTTATTGTTAACAAGCCGATTCGATATAATATGAAAAGAGATGAATAGTTCGATATATGTTTGATCGATATATTGGTAACAGTTCGATATTTTCAATCGTTCAAATGTAGACCGCTTACGGAACTGCAGCCGGGCCTACAACAAAAATTCAGAGTTATCAGTCTCTAGCTCCCTTTACATTACCGAGGTCTATTTTTCCCTATTTAAATAAATTTCAAAATCATTGGCTGATTTGAAGGTCTACTTTGGTCTGATTACTCTTCAAAAATTTTTTTTGTCCAGCAATCTTGTCCAAGATGTCATAGAAAGGATTGTCGAAAAACTTAGAAGAAAATTGAACAAAGATTTTGACAGCTAGATGCTAGAACATAAATAGAGGCTTTATAAAGTGTTTAAGGGATTGTCCTATTTTCAGCATCTAGTAGCCCCGAAACAAATGGTTCATCATGGTCTAGGCCCTATAGAGCCTCAGTGCCACCAATTGCTCATACCAATTGCTAAACTTTCGGCTAATCTTTAGAATCTGTCTCCACTGTTAAAATTGAAGTTGATTTGATATTTAAATAGGCCCTAATCGATTTCCTTCAAAAACATATGATTTACTGTTATTAATGTGAAACTTTTTTAAATAAACAGTTTAAGTTACTGTTTTAACCCTTTATTTAAATGTCGGTTTCTGATAGTTCTTTTACTATCCTATTACAATTTGAGAAACAGACAAACGTAGAGTCAGTTATGGATTGCTAAATATTGCTTTGTTAACCAACTTAATTCAGTTTCATGTGGTATTATGATGATTCTAGGAATGAAACATGATAGAAGTGATGGATACATTAGGCAGTATAACCAGTGTGGGTGTAGGTAAATGGTTCGAAAATTCCAATATGTCGTTTGAGTAGCATTGAAGTTATCTCATATGTAGTGTGTTAAGTTATGTTATAAGTTTACTCAATTGCAGGTAAATCACAAACCTAGCATTCCATCAACAACATGCGTTACCTGGTTTAACAATTCCAGTTTTTATTTTTTCTACAATTTAATAGACGGAAGGACCTGTTGAATTCGTACCTAGGCATTTTTAATGTGTTCTTACTACCGAAGTGCCGTGCAAAGTGTATTTTCTCAACGCTTATTAGAAGGTGCAGCTAAAGTTTATGTACTTACACAGTAATTGTATGCCCCCTAACCATGTTTTTGTGATCTTTATAGTTTTATTTCGATTAAATCTGTTATAGAATTATTGTTTATTTACTAAACTATCATGAAGATAAACTTCTATGCTTTAAATTGTCGTTTCGATGATAATATCGAAACTTTGTTGTGATAATATTATTGCGATTGGAAATATAGAAAAATATTGATTTTTAATTGTGATTTTAACGGTGGAGACAGATTCTAAAATTTTGCCAAACTTTCATTAGGACATTTGGTAAAAAGTGTATCGTGAAAACATACAGGTATTTAGCCTAAACTTAAAGGTGTACTTAAGATACTTTTATTTATTGAAATATCGAATGGATTATATTGTGTTCAAATATGACAGAGTTGTCATATGATGTTTCTTCTGTTTCAGATGGAAGAAAATGATGATCTACCATCTGTCATATGCCACAGCTGTTTGTTCAATTTTGAGCAAAGTTTGGACTTTAAAACCCAATGTGAACAAGCTGATTCTTTTTTACGTAACTATATCAAAGAACATACATTGAAGGTAATCCATTAAGTTTTATTATCTGAAGAAATTAAAAAGAGTTCCTACATTCATGTATGTTTCTAATAATACTGCTGTGGCCTTCGAACTAGAAGGGCTGCTTCTCAGATTTTTTTTATATTGTTAAAACTCTTACCAAGCCAGCTGCCTTAAAGTAGAGTAGACTCCCTCTTATCCGGACACCTTGGGACCAAGACTCATTGGGATTACATTTTTTCCGGTTCAACCAATGTCCCCTAAAACTCATTAGATTACAACTCTAATGCATAATGAATAACCCAATACTCTGGTTTAGACACGTGATTATTTAGGCCTACTTACTCTCAGGGCTATTTGAACCCCAGCAGAGTTTTGGTCTCACAAACAAGTAACTTCCATCATTTCCGATCCCTTGCCTCCTCCACCCTGCTCCCACTTTGGCCAGATCTCCTCGTACGCTGTCCCACCATCTTCTTCTGGGTCTTCCTGGCAGTCGTCTTCTGGATGGTTTCCCCTCTCAAACCTTTTTAAAAGGATTTTAGCTACGTTATTACTGGAATAAAATCTTTTCCCTGAGAATATTTCATATAGTCAGGCGTTTGGTTTGGTTGATGTCCATCTAGTGCCAATCATGTCCGGTTAAAACAATGTAGTGATAAAAATCGTCCAGTAAAAAAAAGTCTTTCCGCATGTTGTAATCTGGTTAAAGGGTGTCTGGATAAGAAGAAGTCTACTGTAAACAACTTGTACATTAGACTCCCTCTTATATCCAGACACCTTTTAACCGGCCATCGGTTTATCCGGACTTCTCTCGATGGAAGTTGGCCTAATATCTTTTTAACTGGACAATTTTTATCAAAACATCGGTTTAACTGGACGCAATCAGCATGAAATGGACGGTATTGTAACAACAAATTCTCTCTTAAATTTAAGTAAAATGAATAACTTTTTGAGTGGGTGAGGAACTATAGGCCTATCTAATTTTTGATATTTGGATTTAATACTGTCAGATGGGATTACTTTAAACGGAAAAATTGAATGTTTTATATTACCGGTACAAGAAAACCTTTTGGATCAAATGAATAATTCTTGAGCCAAATCATGTCCACCTACTTACTGAGCATATTGAAAAAATGACATGCCTTAAAAAATATTCATAAAAATAAATATGGCTGTTCAAAGTAGCCCCGCAGATGGGGCTTCTATGAACAAAATATTTAAATGAATGAATTTAATTTAATGAATTTTTTATATCTGTCACTGTTAATCCTAGGGGCTTCTATATAACAGCATTTGAATGTTGAGGTTTCAATGAACAAGTACATATAAAAATTATTTGAAAATATTACAAACTTTTTTTATGATAACAAAAAAAGAGAAACAATCCACCGGAAAAATCGGAATCTTTTCCTCCATGAATGTAATTTTTTTTTTTCACTGACATCAATTACTGACAATGTCTTATATTCCTAAAAAATAAATATATGACAGTTCTCTTAAGTCAGAAAAAATATTATTAACTTATGTTTTATCAAAGCTTTTTTGGAAATTTGATAAAAAAACATACTAGAAAAAGCATGAAAAAGAAAGTATTTAAAAAAAAGTTGTTATAAGCCTAATTTTGTGTCCGAATTTTTTTAGAGTGAAAATAATGGTACCAAAGAACAAGCCGATGAAGGCTCAAATAGATCAACTACTGATAATTTTGAATGTCTACAAAGGGAAGAGGTAAGAATGTCGAACTTGTGCTTGAACTCCTTTTAAAATATATTGTAGAATCTCACTACTTACCAGTAACTCGACTCTCAGTAACTCGACACTGTGGATAAACCAATACCTTTATTTTTACCTGTGCGTAAGCTTTATTTACAAGGGCAATATAGTTTTTAACATATTTCCATCCTCAAGTCATTAATCATGTTTTGTAGTTATTTGTAGTTATGTTTAGTATGCCTTTATTCAGACCATTAACGAGTTAATTATAAGCGAGTAGGTTAAACAATTTAATGATATTTCTTGGGGTTTCTTGATCTTCCTACAATGTATTCTGGAAAACTCAACATTCTTGAAACTCGACAGGGTTTAAGTTCACATCATTGAGTTTACGAAACTCTATTTTACTGTTCTAAATTAAAGTAAATAGCAGATGCAGGTGTAAACATAAGTAGAATATTATTGAAAAGTAGAATACTATTGACCAAAAATAACGGCTGATTGTAGTTTTTCATACATGAAAAATTATATACCATATTGTTTTATGTTTATTGAGAAGTTATTATCATTTGATTTTCAATTCTTCATTCTTAATTTCTCTGTTTTATATTCAGTTCCTGTCATAACAATGTATTTATTATGCCTTTTCATTTCCAGATAACTGAAATGAAGGATTCCGCATGTCAGGCAGAAATTAACGTGGAAAGTACTGAAGACAACAACGAGCAGACTTTACCAGCCGAAGAAATTAAAACAGACTCTGGAGTAGTAAATACAACAGACGACGGTCTAGGAGAAGGTGTAAAAGAAGAACAAACAGACATTGTTGATATCGAGCCTGAAAATAGTCTTCAGATGGAAGAAAGTATGAACGATATGGAAGAAAACAGGTTTGGCAGCGAACCGTTCAGCCTGGACTTGTGCAGCGTGCGGCTGAGATCCGAGTGTAAGGACGCAGAGATGGAGGACATGGTGGTGTATCCGACCACGCAGTTGACCGATGAAGAGCAGTGGAGCGAGTCCGGGTCTGAAGCCAGGTAAGAAATGATTTATTCGAGGATTAATTTTTTTAAGGGTTTATTTCTGCTATTGGCAGTTTTTTAGAAGATAATTTTAATTGAAAACTTTTATGGATATCCTCGCTGTGAATTTGAACCTGAAGAAGATCAGGCTTGCTGATACGCTAATGAGGGGTCCCCTAATATAACACACACAATAAGAACAGAAGAACAAATGCAGATATAGTTTGCTTGGATAGCTTTGGTGGTGGGTTGATTTGTGCCCTAGTCAAATAAATTTTATACTTACCTCCAACAGATCTTACAACATATAAGTTATTTTTGAAAAATATCTAAATACCGTGTACAGAACATGTAAGATATGGATTGGTAATAAAGTGAACATCCAATCTGGATAGAGAAAAATCTAGATAACTTGAAGTTGCTTTATGAACAGTGCATGTTGATAAAATTTTATTTTTGGAACTAACATCTCCACAATATAGCTGGCATCATCATTGTCGTCGTCACTCTGTGGCAAACATCTCTCATTATAGAATGATGTGCATGACAAGAATTTAAGTGGTTTTTTATTCACTCGAATCTGGTGAAATCTCTGTGGTCAAATTCTCAGTGTTATATCGCGGCATAAGAATATTGTCATTTTCTCATAGCATTATACTGTTTAATACAGTATTCATTTGCTGGACGATCTTGTAGCAACATTGTGGCAAGAAAATCTTGTCTAAAACTTGCGCTAAGTATGAGTTTTGCTGTCATGCTTTGCGTCAAATCTTGGCAGAATTGTTATCTGACTGTCGAAATTTCAGAGAAGAACTTTTCTTGAAGGTTGCTGGGATTCAACAAATTACCACTATGTTTCAGTTATCAAACGATGCTTTACGCTTTATCAATCATAGCATTGCAGTCACAACTGAGGAAATGCGACACACGAAAGAAGACTCACATTTTCATAGTAATTCTGTTTTTTTCCTGGCTGTACTACAAATCTATTGCTACGTACTCTAATTTAACCTTGTCCAAGATAATTCATGATCCGAACAATTCAGGTCCATATAAGTCTAATACAACATGTGGACTGTATTAAGGGATCCTTTAAATACGTGTACATTTTTTATGCAAACATTTATAGTTTGAGCAAATTTCTTTTTGATTATTGTTGATATTCTCTGAGAGAGCTGAAGAATTCAAAACTGTACTTCATTTAATAATGTTTATGTTATACCTTTAGATTGAGTATACGAGAACTGTTAAGTTTATGAAGTTGTTTATGCTTATGTTGTTACAGTCCCTGTCTTACTTTTTTTAACCTATCTTAATTTTTTATTATTAGATCATGCATACACCTATAATTTTTATCTATCTTGGTACTGGTAATTGATTGGTTGGTCTGGTTGTAATCCATGGCTCTTTTCATAAAAAAACAATTCTTGCTGTTCTATTCAGCTAGGCCTGTAAAATATTTATGTTGTAGTCTGTAAGCAAGTTTACATATTTACACTTGAATTACGTTTAGGGCCTACTTTAATACTGTCAAATGAGTACATTTCATAAAGAAATAAATACATACACATACATGAAAGACCTTAAGTCTTTTATAGTAATTTGTTTTTAGATTATTCAAAACAAACTCTTTTAAATTATATTGAATTTTTCAGTTTGAAGTATAAGAAAGCAACCTCTCTAAAATGTGTCCAGTAAGTCTTCATTTGTCCAGTAAGTTATGGTTACGTAAAAATTAGAAAAATACTGTTCATCTTATTTAATGAAAAATTTGCATTTAATTTAATGTCTTATTTAATGAATATTGTTTAATGTTAACGGTTAAAAACTGTGAGGGTTAACTTACTGTAAGGGCTTCCGTATGTTTTTGAGTTTGTGGCCATGAAGAAGCCTGGGTTACCCTATCGTATCGAAAAATCAGGACTTGCAGTTTTTTGTAATATATTTTCTAATGGAAATGAAAGAAAGTCCCCTCATATTATTTCCTGGGTTAAAGCAGCTATTGGTAGATTAATAAAAGGAAAAATAAAAGGTAAAGTAAAAGGAAAACTGGATAAGGTAGATGGAATATGTTTGTCGTTAGAATAGGATGTGGGCTGCCGCATAAAAAAAAGAAGTCAGCTTACCAGGGGGGGATAAAGGTATCCGTCTCTCGGTGTGTACTTTCCATCCTGCTATCCAGCTCAAATTCTCCTGGTTGTCGTTCACTGTAAGATGACACGACCTCCTAATGTAATAACTTCGGCTGCTGTACCCAAAATTGGTACTTAAACTAGCAAAGGAGGGTTTTATTTGTCTTTAATTATTGTAAATGCAATTGATACAAGGGTTGGCCATAAGGTAATGAATGTTTTGTCGCAACGTCTAACCTTGTGTCATCTTCTGCAACCAAATAAATAACTGAAAGATCCACTCAAGGCCAAAATTTGCACTGAGTCTGCTGTCGAACGATTACATATCTCATTCTTACTGCAAAGCATAGTGGCGGTACCCATTGAAAAACCCACCAAATATGAATCGCAAAAAGTTTTTGGAACCATGCAAGTTTACTTCATATTTAACTTTTACTTAAAAGAGAAAAAATTTTTGAATTCATTCCAGTCTTTACAGTAGACTCCCTCTTATCCTGACTGCTTTTAACCAGACATCAGTTAAACTGGACTACTACCAGCGGAAGTCACATTTTTTTAACCGGACATTTTTTATCTAAACATCGGTTTAACCGGACGTGGTCGGCAGGAAATGGATGGTACTGTATTGATGATTCTCAAGGGAAAATATTTTAGACCAGTACTGGTCTCTAAATACTATGCTCTCTTCAATTAAAGTAGAATAAGTTTGTTTTTGAGTGGTTGAGGAATAGTATCGACGATTCCCACGGGAAATATATAGTAGACAAACTACCGTAAAATATTTAATTTCTAATGTTTGGGTTTAATAATTAAATTTGGAGAATGTCAGTTTAACCGGAGAGGCTTCAGTCTCAAGGAGTCCGGATATGAGGGAGTCTACTGTATTGACTTGACATGCCATCCAAAACAAGAAATAATTCCTTTTCTGACAATTATGCCTAATCATTGAAAGCGACACGATTAGTGGCATTAGAACAACAGAACGTCATTGCCTAATCAGACGAGCTTGAACGAATCCTTTTTTACTGTTTTATCCTTGTGTTGCCCCAAATAGTTTACTACACCTCTTTTAAAATTTAATCGAATGTTTAGTGTTTAGGCAGGAAATTGTAAAAAGCAGTCTTATCAGTTCATTTGCATTTGGCGGGATTTCCATTGAGAGCCGCCATTTTGAAACACTGTAAAAATGAAATACTAAAACGGTCGGCAGAGAGACTCTCGTATCATACTCAATGTTCAAAGAAAAACAGCAATTTTCCAGCGACTATTGTAAAACAGTGGCATTAATTGATAACTCTAACCTATGAACTATAACCAATGACCTCTTAGGTGATTATGATTAAGTCAGAAGTAATATAAAAAGCAAAAAAAAAATCACTACAAACTGTCAAGCTACGGAAACTTGCTGTAATCCAAGTTAATGCAAACGGTAATAGGTAAAGATAAAATATCATGAGATTTGTTGATGACCTTATTTTGTTGATTATATATTTTTATCAACATTGGTCTTGGTTTGGATTTAGTCTAATATATTGTTAACACTTGTTAAAACATCACAAACAGTCCAATTAAACCTAACAGATAAGAACCGATTTTATGTGTCAACTAATGCAATACACACAACTGTTTTCTCGCTCGCCTGGTCTGTGCCTGGTGCCTATGAATATGACGGTTATTCTGTTTATGCAGCAAAAATTTTGATCACGTGGAGCCTGTGGGCTCGCCTGGTCACTGCTGCCTACATATATGACGATTATTCTGTTTCTGCAGTGACGATTTCGATCATGTGGAGCCTGTGCACGTGCCAGTTGGCAGCAACCACTGCCCAGCCTGCAACAAAGGCTTCGTCAACGTGTCCGATTTGCAGAGGCATCAGCTGATCCACAAGCAGGTAAAACACAATCGACTAATTTTGTGGAGATAATATAAAAAAAAGACTTTTGTTAATTTCTGAGCAGGCAAATCCAGTTAGGATGTGATGCTAAGTGGAAAAAAACTTTCTTACAAGTTGATATGTAATTGATGCTGTTTGCTTAAAGATGGTCACACTATAATGTCCACGATGAAGTGAAAAGTGACCGGCTGTCTACGGTTACAGATGGTAAAGTTTCCAAAAGTTTGAAAACTTAGTATGACAAAAGGGCTCATGAAGTTTAGGAAAAACGATGACAGAGAAATCTAGCTTTGAATTTCTTGTTTCTTGAGTTGTATAATTTTGGCGACCAAATTTCTGTTTACCACAGACGATTGGCCACTCTACATTTCATTGTAGACGTCATTTTGTCCTGTGGCTTCAAATTGTCATGAACACCAGCAGGCAAGAAGCCCTCAGCATATATAGTCCTTGACTGCTTTTATTTATGTATCTGTGTGTGTTCTTTGTTTTAGCAGTTCAAAAGACATGATAATTTTCACTTTGTCCATATTCAAAAAATTAAAACTGCTATCCTTAGGATGTTCTCCTTAAATTGGAAGCCAGGATAAAACATTTGCATACATATTATCCGATTGAGTATTATTGTATTGGATACATTCTAGATATTTTGCAGGAGCCTCCTTATCCATGTGACTACTGTGACCAAGAGTTCGAAGAGAAGACACTGCTGAAGGCTCACTGGAGATCCCACGCCAAGAATAGGTGATTGCAATTCAATGGTCAATTAATTTTAAACGATGAGAAAAAAATTATAAATACTTCATTGTAAAAATGAGGTTGGCTTATGAAAAAGTTCATCAGCTTAATAGGCTTAACCAAAGTCCTTTGTGAACTTTTATAAATGATAGTAAACATCTACAGTCAAAACATTGAGTATTCAATGAAATCACTTCAGTAATTTCAGTAATTTCTCCTCAAGAAGGAAAATATGTTAAGCACTAATTCGTCGGTTGATAAAAAACCTTTTTTTATTTTTATATTTTCTCTTCCTATCAGAAGTAAAATACCCCCGTTGCAGCAGACCTGCATACTCAGCGAATTTCAAGTGCAAAAGAACATATTTCAACCCAACACGGCGAGATTTGACATGTTTTTCTAAGCTCTATAAGAATATCATGGGGAATGAGTATGCAGGTTTGCTGCAACGGGTATGTTAAAACTGGTTGATTTTAATTAAATATTTAGTAGATCTGAACTAGAAGAAGCCATTTACCAAGTTTTATCACGATATGTTGAGAAATAAGAGATATTTAGAATTTTACTTGTTCCCCATAAGGTTAACATTGGGACAACGTACTGTGTTTACCACTTTAAATATCTCGGTAACCAATGGACATAGAGCAATGATTCAAAATACTAAATTGTTTGTTTTTTTGAGCTGAATTCAATAATGTCAACGAAAATTAGATTATTTTTATTTTTGCATGTAAAAAACTCAAAAAAACCCATTTTTGGAGGGGTTTATCCCCCTTTACCCCCCCTTCCGGTGGTCCGATCGGGCTGGTTTACGAACTCGTCCAATTGATTAGCACTTTGCATGTCTGTACCAAATTTCATAAAGATCGGACCATTTTTACTGTTAGCCGCTATCGTGCTAACAGACACATAGATATAGATATATATATCTAAATACCCCCGTTGCAGCAGACCTGCATACTCAGCGAATTTCAAATGCAAAACAACATATTTCAGTCAGACATAGCAAGATTTGACATGTTTTGGTAAGCTCCATAAGAATAACATGGGGAATGAGTATGCAGGTTTGCTGCTACAGGTATATTAAAACTGGGTGGTTTTAATTCAATATTTAGTAGATCTGAACTAGAAGAAGCTATTTACCAAGTTTTAACAAGATATGTTGAGAAATAACAGAGATATAGAATTTTACTTATTTCCCATATTGGGACAACGTACTGTGTTTACCACTTTCAATAGCTCGGTAACCAATGGACATAGAGCAGTGATTCAAATTACTAAATTGTTTGTTTTTTTGAGCTGAATTCAATAATGTCAACGAAAATTAGATTATTTTTATTTTTGCATGTAAAAAACTCAAAAAACCCATTTTTGGGGGGGTTTAATCCCCTTTACCCCCCTTTCCGGTGGTCAGATCGGGCTGGTTCACGAACTCGTCCAATTGATTACCACTTTACATGTCCGTACCAAATTTCACAAAGATCGGACCATTTTTGCGGCCGCTATCGTGCTAACAGACACATAGATATATATATATATGATTGAAATTAACATAATATTAACAAAGTACCCTTTTTTTTAATAATATTTTTATTTAATTTGACAACATGTTTCGGGTACCATCCCATCTTCTTTGAAAAAAAAAAATATATTTTTCATAGGACTATGAAAATGGCCAAGAGCCGAAACATGACGTCAATTTTAATTAAATAAATATTTAATTATGAACAAGAAAGGGTACTCTGTTTGTAAAAATGATAATCTCTCATATATATATACATATATATATATATATATGTATATTTATATAAATTCAAACGAATGGTGTTTTTTGCTTCTGGGGACCCCAAAATGAAAAGTTAACATGGTCTCGGACTTAGGTCTTACCATGAGTACTACCGTAATAGCTTATTCCTTTAAGGAAATTCGCTAAAACTCAAACGAATAGAGTTTTTTTGCTTCTGGGGGCCCCAAAACGAAAAGTTATCATGGTCTTGGGCTTAGGTCTTAACATGAGACCTACGGTAATAGCTTCTTCCCTATAGGCGAAATTCGCTAAAAATAAGTCAGTAAGATTTAACTGAATTGGTGATGTATATTCTGAAATATTTTTGTTCTTGGGTGACAACCCAAACACCCCAAGCAACAGTAAGAAGCTTCAACTTTTTTACTTTATGAAAGCTGAAGAAAAATTTAATTAACATTTGCCAATGTTGTTTTGGAGTATTTATTTACTCTTGTCGGTTCAAAAGTTACTTTTCTTTCACCCCTTGTTGAACATTCCCAGGTTCTATGCGGTGAAACGTGTTGGTTTTCAATGGTTTGTATGTAGGCCACACATGTGCCTGACGTGCGGAGAGGCGTACGCCGAGCGGGCCGAGCTGCTGAAACACTTTGCCGTTCACGACCTCATCAAGCCATACCACTGTCCCGGCTGCGGCAAGGCCTTCGCGTATCGCAGCGACCTGCGCAAACACGCCATCATACACACGGGTAAGCCAACAACCGACAACATTTTGCCAGTTAAATTGTTAAATGTCCAACAAACATTTTTCTCATGAATTATGATGCAACTTATTTCTGGAAGTATGATTTATTATTGGATTTTTTTATCGGATACAAATTAAAGATGTCTTAAAACACTTAAAATATATTTACACTCAAATTGTGCTCGTATACAAGACGGTAAATATACGTAAAAGATGGAAAATGGTGATCGATTTTGATTTGTCACACAAATCATCATTAGGCCCAATTAGAGGCTGGAAGGATCAAGATGGCCATCCTTTTATGATATTGGTCGGCGGAACTTCTACCAGAATCAGGTTTTTGTAAGAGGACCAATTGCTATTGAGTGGCTATTTTTCAGTAAATGGCCACTCAGTACGAAATTAAATAATTGCTCAATATTCTCAAGAATTGCAAGAAGGGAGTATTGTAAATGCATGGGAAGAATTATTTATTTAAATAAAGTTTTGTGAAAAACAAATTAATGAACAAACAAGTCAACTTTGATTTGAGCAGAACTTACCAAAATCTGTTTCCAGTTCAACTTTCAGCGACCAATAGCATAAAGGAAGGCAGCCATCTTGATCCAGCCAGTTTTTCATCAGGTTTGGTGATGACTGGTGTGACCAATTGAAATCGATCTCCATGTTTTTATTTTTTTAATATCTACTTTTTTTATGTGGAAAAAATATAGGATGAGTAAGTGTAAATGTATAAGTGTTGTAAGACATCTCTAATTGAAATCCAAAAATATACTGAGTGTCCCAAAAGTCCCGGACCGGTTTAATATCTTTTAAAGTAAGCCAGATATCAAAACAATATTTTACATACCTTTTAGTACTAATAAAACTACTTTTTGATGTACGTGTCGTTTCTACCCCTGCCCCCAAAATTGGATTTTGGGGGGTAGCCCCAAAATTTTAAATATAAACCCCATCGTGCGGATGCTTTTTTTAAAGGGCTTGTTAAAAGAAACACAATGCCGCTAACCGGAGGTTGATATCATGCTCCAGTCCAAAATGGCGGACATTAAAAAATTAAAAAATGCCGTGCGTCAATTAAAATTGAGTATTTTCTGTGTTCAGCAATTCACATTTTAATCGCATAAGAACCACCAGAACACATATTAACTACTTAAACGATACGAAAATAATAATTTCTTGTAGTCATAATCAAGGCTCAAATTTCCAAAATATGGTTTTGAGGGTGGGGGTTTTGTCCAACCAATTCCAATATTAACTCACATCGTATGACCACTCGTTTTAATATGCTGAATGAGTAAAAAAATAAGCCAAAGCTTGTTTTAATAAAATAAAAAAAATCGTTATTTTTGTGGCGAATACTTGGTACTTCATGTATGGGGTTCTCCTAAAAGATAACGCAAAGACAACCCTCCGCAAGTATCGACCTTTGCTGCTGAGCCAAAGGTCGCATCAAGGCGGATATTTATTAGTAACTTTTTTTACTAAGTTGAGTATTTTCTGTGTTTGGTAACTCACATTTAAATCGAATAAAAATCACCAGAATACATTTTAACTACTTAAAAGATACAAAAATAATAATTTCTTGTTGTCATCATCAAGACTTAACCCTCCAAAATGGTTTTGGGGGGGTGGGGAAACCTTACAAAATTTATAAGTATTAGGTAACTTTTTTGAAATTTCATTAAAACAAGCTTTGGCTTATTTTTTACTCAGCAAATTAAATTGAGTGGTCATACGATGTGAGTTGATATTGGAGTTGGTTGGACAAACCCCCATCCCCCCCCAAAACCATTTTGACGGGTTGAGCCTTAATGAAGGCAACAAGAAATTATTATTTTTGTATCTTTTAAGTAGTTAAAATGTGTTCTGGTGATTCTTATTCGATTTAAATGTGAATTGCCGAACACAGAAAATACTCAATTTTAATTGACGGACGGCATTTTTGAATTTTTGAATGGCCACCATTTTGGACAGGAGCATGATATCGACCTCTGGTTTGCGGCATTGTGTTTCTTTTAACAAGCCCTTTAAAATAAGCAGTCGCACGATGGGGGTTTATATTTAAAATTTTGGGGCTACCCCACCAAAATCCAATTTTGGAGGCAGGGACAGAAATGACACATACATAAAAAAGTAGTTTTAGCGAATTTCCCCTCTAGGGAAGAAGCTGTTACCGTAGGTCTCATGGTAAGACCTAAGCCCGAGACCATCATAACTTTTCTTTTTGAGGTCCCCAGATGCCAAAAACACTATTTGTCCATTTTCATATATATATCTATATATTAGAGAGATTATCATTTTTATGTATTAGAGAGATTATTATTATAGTAGCCCTAACAAGTGAATGTAATTTATTTTATATCTATATATATGTGTGTCTTTAAGCACGATAACTCGCGTAAAAATGGTCTGATCTTAATGAAGTTTGGCATGGACGTGTAAAGTAGTAATTATTCGGACGAGTTCGTAAACCAGCCCGATTGGACCACCGGAAGGGGGGGTAAAGGGGGGTAAACCCCCAAAAATGGGTTTTTTGAGTTTTTTTACATACAAAAATAAAAATTATCAAATTTTTGTTAGCACCATTGAATTCAGCTCAAAAAAACAAACAGTTTAGTATTTTGAATCACTGCTCTGTGTCCATTGGTTACCGAGATATTGAAAGTGGTAAACACAGTACGTTGTCCCAATGTTAACCTTATGGGAAAATAAGAAAAATTCTATATCTCGCTCATTTCTCAACATATCTTGGTAAAACTTGGTAAATGGCTTCTTCTAGGTCAGATCTACTGAATATTGAATTAAAACCACCTAGTTTTAATATACCCGTAGCAGCAAACCTGCATACTCATTCCCCATGTTATTCTTATGGGGCTTGCAAAAACATGTCAAATCTCGCTACGTTGGATCGAAATATGTTGTTTTGCATTTGAAATTCGCTGAGTATGCAGGTCTGCTGCAACGGGGGTATTTTAGTACTAAAAGGTATGCAAAATATTGTTTTGATATCTGGCTTACTTTAAAAGATATTAAACCGGTCCGGGACTTTTGGGACACACAGTATTATTTATTTATTTGTTTCCATACAATCTTTACAGGTTATATACCCAATAACAAAGATGCAGTTCAGGTATTATATTGTCCACTCTTCAGAGATGCACCATTCAATATAATAAACTCAATAGTAACATAACAATACAACAATAATATAAGTTACCTCACTCCCTAAAAATATATATTCGAGACATACTACGACTAAATGCAAAAGAACAAGAAGTTATGTTATCAAGAAGTTTTTTTTTTAGTAAAGGATATACGTTTATGTTAAAAAGTAACACATAATAAAAAAACACTGTTGTTAAGTTCAGTTAAAATTGGCTCAAAAAATTTTTAAACGAATCAAAAACTGCCCGCAGGAGCTCGTCCGTTCAAGTGTCCCGTCTGCGGGAAGACGTTCACGAGGAGCACCAACCTGAACAAGCATGCGCGGGTGCACTCGGGCCGGCGGCCGTACCCATGCGAACACTGCGACAAGATGTTCTCGTCGCGCGGGGACCTCGTCCGCCATGCCGTCATCCACACCGGGGAGAAGCCGTACGCCTGCCTCATCTGCTCACTGGCCTTCAACCGCAAGGTGACCAAGGGGCTGTTGCTGGTCGAGTTGACTGAAAATTCGGGACCGGGGTCCTGTAAAAAGCTAAGTTTACACTTGCATGTAGCAGTGTCTTCACTTGAACACACTAATTACATTGTTGTTATACCAATACAGGTTTACCAAAGACCGTTGTGTTAACACTTCAAGTGTTACAACACTTAATTTATCATTGGAGGGATGCAATCTTGAGTGACGACACTAATGTTTGTTTTTAACCAGTGTAATCGATCAAGTGTTAACTCAATGGAGGTGTTGGTAAACCTGTATTGGTATAATAACAATGTAATTAGGACGTGCAAGAGACAAAACTGCTACGTGCTAGTGGAAACTTAGCTTAAGAGATATAGGATAAAATTCTTCTGGTTCATGTGGGGGAGGGGCGGAGGTCTTTAAGAAGTCGACTGTAATTTTGTCTGTAAAAGTTTTGATGGTTTCATTATTTTGTGTTTTATTTCACTTTTAGAATTTTTGATGGACATTTTGGAAATATTGATGCAAGAGAAATGATAATTGAGTACTACTTGCTTTTTTACTTAATAATATTGATGTATAGGGGTGTGCGATGCATCGAAAAAGCATTGAAATTACGATTCGGTTTGATTCGATTCGATGCATAGAATCGCGATTCAATTTGGCATGCATCGAAATGCCGATGCATCGATTTGGCCTCGATGCATCGGTATTCTTCGATACACTACATGCCTTAAAATGTATGTTGAAAGCAATTAAATAAACATTTAAACTATATAAATGCGTAATATTAATGTTCAAAGCAGTTTATTGAATTGTAATGAAGTTATAAAAAGCTTAGTGCGTAGTAATTCTTCCAGACTCTACACGCTTAACAACAAAGAATGCAATAAAGGCTGTGACAAAGTAGTGCATTGTTATATTTTCGCCAAGTTTGAAAATTCTTGCAATAGATTGTTTTTCTATTTTATGATGAGTTTCAAATTATTGCAAACAACTTTTTAATGTATGGCTGTATAATTCCATACACGAATTTCAATGAGAGAATAAAATGAGCACTACCACGGTCGGCGGCAGTTGCAGTGTAACTGCGATCGTGATGGTGATCCAGGCTGACCGCGCATTGGACAATGGAACAAAAAAAAATACTGCTGTTAGGGAAATTACCCGACTCTTGGGTATTTCCAAGCCGGTGTGGGGATTTCGTAATACTTTTAATAGTTTATTCCAGCAGAGACGGGTATTTTTGTGGGTAAACACGGTCTACAACTGGTAACACTGTATTGTGATGCTCAGCTGTCGAGCTGTCTGCCGTCGCCGTCGTCGTAAACCTCAGCACTTTGCATTAGTTAATTAATGTCTGTTTCTTTTGACCGTCGCGCGATTGCAATTGAATGTTTTGTTCTGGAGTAATTAAATGACAAATTAATAAAGATGTTTGAAGACTACGACGAAGAGATCGTAGACGATCCGGGCTCAAGTAGCCGAAGCTTTGTTGAAACAGATACGAATGATGATACCGACACCGGTAAGGATAATTTAATTTTATTCGAGAAGAGAAAGCCGATTCTTGATTATTTCCTCAGTGAAGGAAAAGATACAAGAATATGTAAATCTTGCAAAACAAAAATATCTGTAAAAATAGGCGGGTTTTCTGTTTTCTTTGTTAGTATTAGGCTACTTAGGCTAACTGTCATAATTACCTATTAGATGATTTAACAAACTTTGAACTGATTCATTTTACTTGGACTGCTTGTGTTTTTTAAGAAAAACGTTAGGCCTAGTAATAATAACCATTTCTTGATACTGTGAAAGGATTTATAGGAATCAAGATATAATTATTAATTAATTTTTTACTTCCAAATTCCTATTTATAATGGGTCATTACCTATTACAAATGCTGTGGTTCAGACTCATTCAAACGTTTTTTGGATTTTTTAAAATTTAATCCTCTTTAAGGTTATTGACCCATCTATAATGACAGTAATGCAAGCTGTAAATAACTGACAGCAAATAACGTTGCACTGCATCGAATCGAATCAAATCGATTCTAATAGAAATTCTATGAATCACATCGACGCATTGAATCGAAAAAAATTTGCTGCATCGCACACCCCTATTGATGTAGGTCTATGAAGTTTAGTTTTTGTGTTTCAAATAGTTGTTGAAGGAAGGATTTTGCAAAAATTACAAAATGGCGACAATAAGGGTTATGTTTTGAATGTTTTAATTACGATTTTGAATTCTGTGTTGTATTTATGATCCAGTCACATATTATGCATACAATTGACTGAGATTACCTGTTCATATACTTATGCACAGAAAAAAATTCTACTGTGATCGTTTACCGTGATTTGGACCAAACACCAAACTTGAACATTCAAAACGTTTCCTGTCAAGTTATAAGGCTTTCTGTTCTTTTGTTGTCAACAAATTAAACAAATTAATGACCACGGATTTTAAAACCAAATTTGTTTCCAGTTTTGATGGATAAACATTTATTTAGTTGACTTAAAAATGTGTCTTCTTGATTTGGCTCTTTCACATAATTTTAATCCTGTTCTGTTATCATACCTTTACAATAAATAATTTCAGTGAAGACAATAAATATGTGTACTTCATGAATAATGATATTTTGATTGATTTCTGCACCACTCTAATACTGACCAGATCATTTAGATGACTTACAGTATATAACACCAGTTTTGTGCAATAATTGAAGAAGTTTTGATAGTTTCATGGGTAGCAAAGGGCTCCTGAAATTTTTTTTGTAAAATTAACTTAAGACACCTTTGAAATTGTCAAAATTGTCTTGTATTTCTGTCCAGGACAAGTTATCACGGCATGAACGCGTCCATATGACTGATCGACCGTTTGTTTGCAATGAATGCCCGACAAGTTTCCACCGCAAGGAAGAGCTCACCAAACATTGCAGGTTCCACCACTTCAAACCAGTGAGTAATTATGAAACACTTAATTAACAAATACAGTAAAACATATGTGGTGGAATATTAAGATTCGGGGGTGGGTGAGTACTCGACAGTCAAGTAATTACTTGAGCAGTCGCTACAGCTCAAGGTCGAGTCGAGTAGTTGGAACTACTCGACTTAAACGAGTTGAGTAGTTAGTTACTCCCAATCGAATTTATGTGCGATCTATGTATATGAGATCGAATTTTACAGCCGATCGCAAGTTAAAGCTACATCTGCCATTCATCCGCAATCGATAGATTGTATCTCGCGGCCGCTTGCTAGTTTCACAAATAAGCAACATTTTCTGTTCATTTATGGCCGGCAAATAAGCGTGACCATTTTTTACGGCTGATCGCTAGTTTCGCAATGATGCATTTAGTTTATATGCGATTGGCAAATCCACGCAATCGTTTTTGCGGCAGACGTCTTTTGCAAGGCTACATTTGCCGATTATCGGCGCTCGGCAAATACGCACCATTGTATTTCCCGGCCGATCAGCTACATCTACCGTTTATCTGCGACCGACTGATACGCACTATCATTTTTCGCAGCCGTCCACGAGTTCTTCATAACAATAACCTCACTTATGCCCATTCCGAGTGAGAGTGTATTTACGCAGAGTGCATTCGTTAGTGAACTTAATAAAATGTGGACAGTGAAACCATGACCAGAAATACATGAAACTTCTGTTACTACAAGAATCAAAATTCAATACTATTTAGATGTTGAAATTTCAACCAATGACACGACTCAATTAGAGCAGCGTCGGATTACAGAGTGTGTCGGACTATTTAGTGTTGGATTATTGAGGGTAAGGTGTACTTACAAAATGAATCAGCTGGTATGTGTCAATAACAAGGCCTTCATCTCATTCATCCTTCACTCACATTCCAGTTAAAATACACAGCCAGTGCTGCTTCCTAGTCTTAACCAGGTATTAGGTTTAATAAATTTTTTTTAATAGAGGTAGTAATTCATAAGTTAAGTTGGCTCTTCAGCACAGTTTAGCAACGTTCACACCCACTTCAGCTGCGGAAAAGTTTATTGCCAAGAAAGATCTACCCAGTTGCAATCCTGAGGAGGGGCCAATTTTTGAATTTCTGCTCAGTTGTTATATCTGCACGGGGCTTTGTAAAGTTACTTAACCTATTAAATTTTATTTTACAGGACCCTGAATATTTTTCTTCAACAGTTGAATAGATCCACCTTACCTAAGACTGAACGATCTCTAGTCAAAGAAATAGTTCTTAGCCTACTCGAAAATGGTAAGAACAAAACTAGTCAGTTATTTCGCCATCAGAAGATTAGTTATTATTTTAAGAGATTTTATAATATGTTCCAAAGCTTTATTAACCCAAAACATTTTTTGTTTGTTTTTGTTTTCATTTTTGTTTTTGATCTTTTTTTTGTTATTTAGTATTTTAGTTTTCAGATGTGTTTAGGATTGTAAACACTCATTATTTGCCAAAGCAAAATCAATGTTTATTGTTTTTATTTTCCTAGTTTACTCTGTTTTGTTTTCTTCTGCAAACTTTTTGTTATGAGTTGTGAAATAATCTAGTTCCTTTAGTTTTAATTGTTTTTACTAAAGTTTGATAAATTGATTATAACAGTATATGTAGTGTGCTTTATTATTTGTTTTATTTTAATATAAGTATTTTATTATTAAGTATTTATTATAGCTGTTACCAATACAGAGATTATTGAAATTTTTCTGCTTTATCCTCATGTAGCCTATGTCTCATGCAATGGTCACATTAAGCTCAAGACTTGCATTTTAAATAGTATTTTCCATTTTGTATCCATATGTAATTTGGTTGGTGTTTCATGTCTTATTATATTCTAGGAAATTCTTAACATGTTTGCTGCAGTTTTGTTGGTTTCACAAAAATCAAGCTAAATGATTTGTTTGAAATAAGTATTTACTATTTTCTTTTTGCCAAGTTTTTTTCATATGAGATGAATTAAACCTTTATAGATAAAATATTCATTTCTAAACCATAGAATTCATTTTTAAGATAAAATGCCAAAAAATAGAATAGTTTCAAATAATTGTGGTGCTTTTATGATCAATAATGAGCTCCAGCAAACTTTTTAAGATAGGTTACTTTTACTTTTGGTGTAAAATGTCATGCAGAAATTAATGACCCAGAACTTTCTGTTTGGACTGATATTTTCAGTCAGTTTTATCCAGAGTATTTGAAGAAGAGTAATGTATAACTATACGTTATTATTAGTTGGAAAAAAATTTAATTCATCAAAGAATTTTATGTGTATATATTTTAAAATTTTTTTGTTATTTCTGCAATATTTTTTATTTATTTTTAAAACTTTATGGTTACTCCTAAAAGCCTAAACATTCTAATTGTATTTTCAAAAAAAAATCACTATGTAGGCTACTGAAAGTATTATGTAATAATTACTGTTTTTCATCGTTACAAAAATGTAATTATTTTTACATCTTACTAGGGGTGTGCGATGCAGCAAATTTTTTTCGATTCGATGCGCTTCATAGAATTTCGATTTGAATTGATGGGATTCGATTCGATGCAGTGAGGCGTTATTTGTTGTTATGAGTTATTTACAGCTAGCATTACTGTAATGGGTCAATAAACTTGAGGAGGATTAAAGTAGAAACATTCCACACAAAGTTTGAATGAGTCTTAACCAAAGCATTTGTAATAGGCCTAGGTAATGACCCATTCATTATAAATAGGAATTTGGAAGTATAAATAATTATAATTCCTATACATCCTTTCACAATCTCAAGAAATAGTTATGCTTAAGTTACCAGGCCTAAAGTTTTTCTTAAAAAACACAAGCAGGCCAAGTAAAAATGAATCAGTTCAAAGTTTGATAAATAATCTAATAATTATAACAATTAGCCTAAGTAACTCTTCTCGGATACAATTAAAGTATCCCTAACGGTGTCGGTATCGTCATTCGTATACCTGTTTCAACAAAGCTTTGAGCTCGGATCGTCTACGATCTCTTCGTCGCAGTCTTCATACATCTTTATTTATTTGTCATTCAATTATTCCAAAACAAAACATTCAATTATTGTATTCGCGCTACAGTCTAAAGAAACAAACACTAATTATTACTGCGCAGTGCTGAGTTTTGCGACAACGGCAGACAGCTCGACAGCTGAGCATCACAAAACAGTGTTATCACTTATAGACCATGTGTACCCACAAAAAAAAGTCTCTGCTGGAATAAACTATTGAAAGTATTACGAAGTCCCCACACAGGCTTGGAAATACCCGAGAGTCGGGTAACAGCAGGGGGCTGTTTCTAAACGCGTTTCACAATTACTAGCTATTAATCACTAATCACTAGTTACAATCCATCTCTGTGGTATATTTACGGTTTTGAAACTGAATCTTAGTATTACGAACTACGAAGTCAATTTTATTAATTCACCAGCATCGTTTAGGAACATCCCCCAGTATTTGATTTTGTTCCATTGCTTGGTCAGCCTGTATCACCATTACGACCGCGGTTCAGTGGGGCCTTTTTAGCTGACGCCGACTGTCGTAGTGCTCGCTTTATTCTCGTCATTGAAATTCGTGTATGGAATTATACAGCCATATATTAAAAAGTTATTTGCAATCATTCAAAACTCATTATAAAATAGAGAAACAATCTATTGCAATAATTTTCAAACTTGGCGAAAAAATAACAATGCACTATTTTGTCACACAGCCTTTATTATTATGCATTCTTTGTTGTCAAGCGTCTAGAGTCTGAAAGTATTACTAAGCACTTAGCTTTTCATAACTTCACTACGATTCAATAAACTGCTTTGAACATTAATATTACGCTTTTATATAGTTTAAACGTTTATTTATTTGCTTTCAACATACATTTTAGACTAATGGCGTCTAGTGAATCGAAGGATACCGATGCATCGAGGCCAAATCGATGCATCGGCATTTCGATGCATGCCGAATCGAATCACGATTTTGATGCATTTTCGATGCATCGCACACTCCTACATCTTACAATAATTAATTTTTGTAAGATGTTATGTCCGCCTATTTCAAACATAGTTTATTGTAAAAGATTACTTTGTAAATAACGATTGATAACTCCAAACTGAGTGTAGTTGGTGATCACACTGCGTAATTGCGGCAGTAAGTGATGTTCATGAAAGCATATTTCAAGCATAATTTTGGAATCATACCGCAGCATGACCGTGAGACTGCAAGAGATGATCATTATCCTTTAAAATCTCGGCAAGAAATAATGATCAGCATGATCACAATCTCATTTTTTATCTCTGCTTTATACGACGTCTGCACTTTGGTATATTGGCCGCAGATGACAATCACTATGCTTTATTTCGGCTTTTTTTGACAATCCCACCTCATTATTCTCAGTATACAGTATATGGATATCAACTGTACTCTATTTCAAATTTCCCAATAAACCCAACAGGGGTTGGTAACAATTAGTTTGGAATGGTGGGATTTCTGTAATGTACAAATACATAGGTTCTAATTACATTGTAACTGATGGGACCCTTTTTGAGGTTTATGTGCAGTCTCAAAAAACTCGTCACCCTCATAAGGTAATTAATCTCAAACAAATTAATTGTTCTTATGTCTTAGAGAATAATACATGCATGGTCAAGACTGAATGTTAGACATAATATAACTTAGTGCAGTAAAGTGCTTCATATTTACAGCCGAACCTAATCTATTATACTTTTATATGACATTAAGTACACAAGGGCGTAGCCAAAGGGGGGGGGTTAGGGGGTTAAAACCCCCCCGAAATGTTCAAAACCCCCCGGGTAATTGCTTATAGGGGCCCGGGAACAGCGAAAAAGGGTCCGAAATGACAATAAAGGGGCCCAGAAGCACACGGAAGTAAAAAAAAGGTCACCAGATTTGCGGGCCCGAAAATCCAGTCGCCACGCCTGGCCAAACCCCCCCCCCCCCCCCCCCCGAAAAAATGTCCTGTCTACGGCTTTGCAAGCTGATTTTAATATGAATGTAAAATATTCCAAAAGTAACTTAAAGTTGTTTGAAGCAATTAAGTTAGTTGCACAAAGTTTATGGATTGATTTGAATTTCTTGAAAATTTAAGTCTATAGAATAGTTTATAGATAATGCAGATTCTAAGCCTGACTATTTGCTACCAGTTGCTCTACTTCAATTGATTTGATCATATCCTCATGAGTATTACAAGTATTTTATTAAATTATACATATTAATTTTGATTTTAATTGTTGCCGGCTTATGAACATTATCAATAAGAGCTTATAATATATTTTGCTTCCTTAATTTAGTCCCTACATAGCTTTCCAGTACAAATTAAGTACAATGTGTTTTGTTTGCTTTTTTTAAGTAAATTATACACGTTATATATATTTTGAATTTTTGGAAAAGGATTATCACAGAAGTCAACTTGTAATTAAGTTCATGGTTGATGTTTTTACTTTTTTTGGTATAAGTATTCCTCTTGGAATAAAACTTAGCCAAAGTAAAAATTTATTATTTGATTTATTATAAAAGTTTATTTACAATAATTATGTATCCTGAAAGGATAGTGATCACTAGTTATTTACTCTAAGTAAAATTGTGATTTAGTGTTTGTAGTGTGTAGTTGTTACCCTTTTACCAAATTATTTGTTTTACAGAGAGTCAGTGTGTGAAATATGTGTTACAGTAATAAATAAAATATTTCATAGCATTATAATTTTTATTCATTATAAATTTTATCCTAATCTTAAATCTGAAATTTGATTGTAACATTTAATATTGCAAAGCTCAGTGGACTTGAACTTAAATGATACTAATAGAATATTGATAGCATTTGTTATATCAAAATGCTCGATAGGATAAGATTAGAAGAATATTCACATGCTGAAGAGAAATTAGGCTACTACAAGAGTTGACCAACCTGTAACAACAGAAACTGGCCTAAAGAAAAAAAATCTAATTGATAAAAACATTAAATTGGTAAAATATACTCTAATTCAATTAAATAAACATTATTAGAAAGGGCATTAGGTTATGGGATAACCTGACACAGGAAGGGAAAACAGGCTTGATTTAAAACAATTTTTAATTGCTGGGAAGCATCGTACTGTTTATTTTTATTTAATAATTTTAGATGCAAACATTATATTTTTAAGTTTATCAACAAGTACTTGGTGGACCGAGCCTTCCTTGGTGTTATTTCATTTTTACCAGTTCATCCAGTTACTATAAAATATTTCAATTTGATTATCATATCGCTATTTTGATTACTTCATTTGTTTACATTTTCGTTGTTTATTTTCGTTGTTATTACGGCAATCCATAAGGCCAATGTTAAAATTTTACAACTTTAAAATTCGATTTTTTACGTTATTAGATTTTCTGTGGCCAAGTAATCTGCAAAGACGTTTTTGAGTCAAAAATTACTTATTTACAGACTTTGAAGGAAATCCTCGGAGCCGTTTTTGAGATCGTTGTGCAAACATACATACAACCAAGCAAGATAACATTGCTCATATTAGAGTATAGGATTATCCTAAGAAACGTACACCAAAAGGAATTTAATATTTCAAGAGCTTATGATAAAAGTAAATGTCTTTTTGTGTAACCAACCATAGATAGAAAATAAAAAGTAAAAAGGAAAAAATCAATGAAATATTTATTATCAAAAGATTTACTTAAAACACAAGAGGAGGAATTAATTAAAAACTAATAATTTAATGATAAAATAATCTTTATGTTAACTAACATATAAAATAAATGTTTCCATTGCTGACTTCTGTTTCCACTTCGGATTTAAGTCTTTGATACTCTTCTTCCATGGCTTTTTGAGCTTTGTCTCTAAACGTTTCTAAGTCTTCTATAGAACTTCCTTCTGTTTCAATTGGTGGTAAAATTGAAATAATCATCTTTCCTAAATTAAAGGACGAATTATATAATATCCTTTTGGAGCACATTGACTCCTGGGAATGGCTGATGATAACTTGATTCACTGGTATGTACATTAACTCACTGATATTGATTTAGATTAAATAGCAAACAAATATTAGAATACAAAATCAAAACAAAGTATCCTCTATAAACACAAACTTTGATCCTCTGTAAATCAAATCAAATCAAATCACATTTATTTCCTTTAGGTACAAATGTACAGTAGGACATGTCAATACATTCAGTGAAATACACTTTGTCATTACAATATATGTCAATTATTAGTATTATTTATGCAAATTTAAATCAGTCCATTTGTTAAGTACATTTAAGCAACTTAACCTCAAAAGAACAGAAATTAACAAAAATGTGGTTGGTAATACTGGCGTGACTCATTAATAACTTACTTTAAATAAAGGAAAAAAAACAACAGCTGATAAACTATGAAGAAACAAAAAAAAAAGAAAAACAAAAAAATTAACAGATAATAGCCTAAATAGGCCCTAACAAAGTAATAATACCCCCGTTGCAGTAGACCTGCATACTCAGCGAATTTCAAATGCAAAACAACATATTTCAATCCAACATAGCGAGATTTGACATGTTTTGGTAAGCTCCATAAGAATAACATGGGAAATGAGTATGCAGGCTTGCTGCCACAAAAATGGAAATTTTGGGGATTGTAGACCAAAATACATTACATCTCATCTAGATGAAGCCACAAACCAAGTTTTATTAAGATATGTTGAGAATTAAGCGAGATATAGAATTTTACTTATTTCCCATATAGGGACAACGTACTGTGGTTACCACTTTTAATAGCTCGGTAGCCAATGGACATAGAGCAATGATTCAAATACTAAATTGTTTGTTTTTTCGAGCTGAATTCAATGGTGCCCACAAAAATTGGATAAATTTTATTTTTCTATGTAAAAAACTCAAAAAACCTATTTTTGGGGGGGTTTATCCCCCTTTACCCCCCCCTTCCGGTGGTCCGATCGGGCTGGTTCACGAACTCGTCCAATTGATTACCACTGTACATGTCTGTACCAAATTTCATCAAGATCGGACCATTTTTACGGCCGCTATCGTGCTAACAGACACATATATATATATAGATATATAGATATATATATATATATCTAAAAATTTGAACGAATGGTGTTTTCTGCTTCTGGGGGTTGCAAAACGAAAAGTTTTCATGGTCTGGGGCTTAGGTCTTACCATGAGACCTACGGTAATAGCTTCTTCCCTATAGGGGAAATTCGCTAAAACATTAAAATGTATAGTTAGCTAAAAACATTTAATACAAATAAATATTGTATTAAATATTGTATACTATAAATATATTAAATATTGTAAATATTGTAGGCTGGAGTCCTTTAGAAATTCCAAAAAACCCCTTCTTATTGAGCCTTTGCTATAATAGAAGTATATATGGAAAACTTCGTGCTAGTAGGTGCAATGGTTTGGTCCGAGCATAGATTTTGTCTCTATAGATATATAAGAAGATCGTTTAGAAACATGCAATAATATGCATTTAATGCAATAATATGTTTTATTGTATTGTAGTAGCCAATTTAAACTGCAAGAACAATATAAGAAGGATCTTAACACATAGGTCTGAAGTGCATTTTTTGTTAAATGGATTAGGCCTATATGAATCAGCAACCAACATTGTAAAGCAAAAAATACAGTATATGATCCTCTAATATGATTAAATGTTTGTGTCTAATATCACAATAAGATCAACGATATTGTCTCATTTCATAATCTTGTTAGCTGGTAAAAATCCTAATCTGGAATTATCTGGAATTAATGCCACAATGACAAAAGTTACTCATAAATAACTCACCTTTTTGAAATGTCTTTCTCTGATGATCGATTAAGTAGTAAGGCGAAAACACAAAAGGTATGATTGGAATTTGTGACTCTAGAGCCAATCGAAAAGCCCCTTTCTTAAATGGCAACAAAGTGTTTCCATTTGGGTTCCTTGTCCCTTCTGGAAAAATAATAATTTTCATCTGAAAAATTAAAGTTTTATTGTAATTATTTCAAACTTCACAATGACCCATAAAACTTCAGAATCTCAACAGTCTAATCAGAAAATTTTTTTAAAGAAGATTAATTAGACATATTTTTTTTATCTATCGCACCACCCCCCACTGAGACAACAAGTGATAGTGACGCTGCCACTTGAAGGCGGTTGTGCAGAGCTTGTAAATTTCAAATTAAACTGAGATCACCTGAAGACGTGATCAGATTCCAGATCCCGAAACAATGGGAAACTTGTTTTTACTAACCTATTAAGGCAAATGTCTGCAAAAATCAAAATCAAAACATAAACTGGGATGAGTTTTTATCCTGAAGGGTAAAGGTTGAACTTGTTTAGTTTCTGAATTCATAGTAGACGACTAGATGCCCATTGAAATGGTAGTAGTTCTGTACACTCCCTTATTTCTAAAAATAATACTTCACAGCCCTTCGTTGGTTTGTTAAATTTAACAAGAGAGTCAAAACCATTATACCAAATTAATAGGTAATTCCTCAGATTTACTTTTATTACCATACACTTTATCCATACAAACATACCTTTTTCTTTTTTGCCCTACTTGCAGCCTTGGATAACGCCTCTTTTGTAGCATTACTGCCTTTCTTTTGAACATCAATAAAAACAACGGATCCAGATAACCAAAATATGGGTCCTATAGGCCAGGCGTAAAAGACAGCTTTTCGAGCAACTGCTATTATGCTTCTAAGAGAATTTCCTAAAATGAGTAAACCTGTAATAAAAAAGACAATCTGGACATTTCACATAGGATATCCTATCCTATCCTAACTCAAAAAAGTAATATGCTTGCTTGCATGCACAATTAATTATCTCAAAAATATCTGAGAATTTCCTTCAGATATTGGAAATAAGTTATTTTTGGCTCAAAAAATTTTATATGATTAGTTTGTAAAAATTTTAATTTAAAAAAATTGGCCTTTAACCTACACTGCGTCACGAGTAACCGATTATTCGTGCCAGCTAATTCCTAGGGTGCGGCAGCTGAAATCAATCATTCCTGGGTGCATTTGCATATCTCCTTATTTGTAATGGTTATATCCCAGAATTTTTAATTTTTCTAAGATTATACAATTTTATTCTTAACTCTACATGAATAACCGGTTACTTAGGCCTGCATTATTCCTTGTACTATTGAATTCGAAAGTTTTTATAGCCTGTACAATCAAATACAGTTATTAGTTTTCCATGTTTTCTTCATGGTTTGAAATCAGAAATGAATTCTGAGCTGCAGAATGATAAAAGATCGTCTTAGTTTCTGTGATGACAGCTAGAGTGCTTTAGCTGGTATATCGCACTGGAAATGTTGGCTTTGCCACAAGTAACCGGTTACAGTAGAGTCCCGCTATTCCGAATCCTGCTAATCCGAAAATCCGCCTATTCAGAACATACTTTATCGTCAAAAACAATTTTGTTAGTGAAAATTGCAAAGCACAAATCCTGTGTAGTTTATAATAACACAATGTAACTGCAGCCGTAAGGTACGATTGCAAAGCATATCGGGTGTATTTAGCAATCATACTGCCTGATCGTGGCCATTAGTGACAGTCGTAAAGCATATATAGGGTGTAATGGGCAGTTATACTGCATAATCGTGGCCGTAAGTGACGATCGCCAAGCACATTTGGTGTAATGACAATGAAACTGTAAATCACGGCCAAAGAATTGAGAATAGTTTTTTCTGTGATCTATCTCGGCCAGAAAAGACAACAACTATCGGCCGCGATCAACGAACGCCAACCTTTATATCGGCTGTCTATGACAAACCACTTTGGTACCTCACTGAAAATTACGATCGCGATGTTCTAATTCCGTCGGAAACGGCGATTATGAAGCTAGATATCGGCCGGAAATTACAATCCCCATATTTATCGTGGCATTATATAAAAATCATATTACAGTATCCTAAATATCTATTGATTTTATTCATTATCCGCTTATTCCGAATTTCCCACTAATCCGAACCGGGGTTGGTCTCAATGAGTTCGGAATAGCGAGACTCTACTGTACTGGTTACGCACACACACGTTATAACCTGTACCTTCTGTATACAGGAGAAATGCCATCTTAGTGGATAAAATTGCATGGAATTTATTAAAGTTTAATTACCAATATTTATTATATTTATATGCTATTCATAGCCATTTGATGAACTAAATATGAGATCACCAAGACAGGTTCAGTCCACCAACATGATATCAGTTGCCAACATGTTATAATATAATATATCTTAGGCCTCGGGTTCGATACAAGCAGCAGGTGTCGAGCGGCAACGCTTAGTTTTCAGGTAGCATTTATTTGTCAGCTGGTAATTTTGAAGGCAATGACTATGCTTGACACAAGGGGCGAGCGAAATTCAGGCGTCACTCAGTGCCGGTTTGCCGCACGGTCAGGTTAGAAAATGTTTTTTGCGTCGCTTGCCGCTCACCATATGCATTGTTGCATTGTTTGAGGTTAGAATCCATACTGGAGAGACCGCAACAATGATTAAGCTGTTCAACTACAGTTGACACTCATTGTTACACCCCCAGATGTACTAATCACCCACTCTTACTTTGGTAATGTTTGCTTGTATGTATGTAGGTTGGCTCAATTATCTCAAAAACGGCTTTAAAGATTTTCTTTTAAGTCTGGAATTAAATTGTTTCTAGCTTAAAAACAGGTTGTATGCAGGTTCCTAGGCCCAAAAATCAAATAGCATGAAAAAATTAATTTTAAAGTTGAAACAATTTAAGATTGTGCCATGTAGGTTGCCATGTTATCATATTAACAAACTAAACAACAAAGTAAAAAAGTATATTCACAACATTTGTTTCCAACTGTTTAAAAAGAACATGCTGTTTGGAGATTGAATTATGTGTGAAATATCAACTGGCGAGGTTCCAGCATTCCAGGGATGGGATAAAAACCACCAGATACTGATTTACTTATTAATTATATGTAATTCCACGCAGATCCCAGTTTTTTCATCACAAACATAAATGAGGTTTCTAGAATTACAGTTTTAATTTCTAGTCTTGCAATATATCATTTTAAAATTACTCACCCAAAATATCAAAAATGGACTGGTGTGTAGGTGTTACTATGGCTGGTCTGTTTTTGTCTAGATGTTCCAAACCTCTGATTTCCCATTTGATCCCTAAAATCTTGGTCAGTAATTTTGTAGGCAGGGCTGCAAAACTGTAAGAATCACATTACACCCTTCACTGTAGTCTTTTTTTGATTCTGGACCCGGCAGAAGTCTGTTGGATCGGCCAGCATATGGTTTGTCTGACTTTGTTAGCAAATCATTCATTTTTGTCATTTCAGGGAAGAATTGACATTTTGTAGCTGCTCGGGCTATTTTACATTAAAAAAAGAGTGACATTGCCAAGTAGCTGGTTTATTAGGTGGACTTACACAAGAAAAAATCTTTCCCTTACTGTTGTTTTCCCAAATTCTTAATTTACATGCTGTTGCATTGGGATTTTTTAAACGAGACAGTGTCCTTTACTAAGGAGAATGGAGGGATTGAGAGCATTGTGAATGTTGGTGTTTCGGGGGCCTTAAAAAAATTCAAGTTTGTGTCAGGCTTACATCCCTTAACGAGTTATTTTTTAAAATACACACACACACACACCCATGTCATATAACTTACTTGAGAAAAAAATGTTTGTTTGATTAAATTTCTTTAGTTAAAAATATAAAAAAAATATGTTAAGAGAATTTTCTAGTTTATTATAAATCATCATATTTTTGAAAGCTTTGATTTAGATTATCCTTTTCTCTCCCTTGTCTTGCATTTTTTCAAGCTTAATCACTTAATCACTTAATCACTAAGCTATAATTGCTTAAGTCTTTTCTTAAAAGTAAGATAAAATCTTAATGTAAGAACAAGCTTTATTGCAATGACATATCAGGTATAAGTAAGTACAGCAAAAAAGGTTTGACAATCCTAACTTACTAAATATTCAAGTTGTCTCCTATCACCATGATTGGAAGAAGAGGCAAGTACAATGGGGCAAATGCCGATGTATTCGTGATGTAGCAGAAATAGCAAGCATAGTAGCGAAACTTGCTGTTAGCACAAATCAATAGCAATGCATCCACTATTAATAATATAATTATAGGGATCAAACAACAGTATAGCAATGTTGTTAAACAAACCATTGTTCAAAGGATTCTTCTGCGTAGTTAAATACACCATCTGGAAACCATCAATTATGTATTATTTTATAGCCCTGGCCAGCACTGAAATCAAATCTATATAGTTTAGGCAATAAATATGGTAATATTGTAACCCTAATAAGCAAAGAACATAAGTCTAAAGGACAAATTTTACAGGAGAGCAAGAAAACTTTTCATAAAATAACAATAACAGATTGTTATTTTTTGACCCAAAATATCACAGCTTCTGTAAATCTTCACAGCTTTTGTAAAAACCAAACTGAATAAAAACTGGTTTAACATATAAAATAATTTTATATTATAATGTACCTATGTTACAAGGTATCAAAAAAAATTACGTTATCCAATACTATTGGAAAGACAACTAGTTTCATTCGTTAGAACATCTTCTAAATGCAGCCACATTAATCAGTGATTCTTTGTTTGAAATTCATTGTTGGTGATGGTGATTTTATATTTTGATTAGGATTTTTGCGGACATTTGCCATCACTGATTAGTAAAAAACAAGTTTCACGACGTTTCGGGATCTGGAATCTGATCCCGTCTTCAGGTGGAAGAAAACCTAGAACATAACAAGATTAGTAACACATAGCCAGGAAAACCTGGAGAAAAACACAGCTAAAACAGAGAACTGTAAAAGCAGTCACGAAAACAATAAGCTGAAAAGAAAAACAATACACAAAAATCACAAGTATCAAGAATCACCAGGCAGGAGAGAGCACGTCCACACCCAATCAGAGCTGAGCTGAGACTGGTGGGGGGAAAGCAAATGGCGGCGGCAACCTGAATTTTAGGTATGGGTTACCTAAAATTCATAAAACTGATGTACCTCTTAGGCCTATAATTAGCTCTCGCGACTCACCGTGTAGGGAACTGTCTAAAGTCCTCCTGGACATCCTAAAACCATTGGTAGGAAAAACTGACTCGTACATAAAAAATTCTAAAGACTTCGTTGAAAAGTCAAAGGACATAGTGCTGGCTGAGACGGATAAGCTGGTTAGTTTTGATGTTGAAAGTCTGTTCACGAATGTCCCAGTTCCTGAAACCTTAAAAATAATCGAGTCTCGGCTCGAAAAAGATGAAAGTCTAACTGAACGTACTAAACTTCCTGTTAACGTCATTATGGAACTGCTTGAATTATGCACTCAATGTAACTATTTTGAACTAGAGGGTAAATTATACCGTCAAGATGAGGGGATGGCCATGGGGTCGCCATTGTCGCCTATCTTTGCTAATATCTTTATGGAGGAGTTTGAGCAAAAGGCTTTGTCTTTGGCTCAACTCAAACCGAAGATTTGGTGGAGGTACGTCGATGACACCTTCGTGGTATTTCCGCATGGAGACGATAAACTAAAAGACTTTTTAGGGCATCTTAACAGTATTTCTCCTTCCATCCGCCTAACAATGGAAGAGGAAGTCCAAAACAAACTAGCATTTTTGGATGTGTGCGTAGAAAAGGATAGGGACACGCTTAGGACAACTGTTTTCAGAAAAAAGACACACACAGGGCAGTACTTAAATTTTCAATCAAACCATCAAAAATCTGTCAAAGAAGGGGTAGCTTACTCACTATTTGACAGAGCAAAGAGCATTTGCTCAAATCAAGATGGATTAAATCAGGAAATCAAAAAAGTAGAGCAAGATTTGGCTAAGAATGGATACCCTCAATCCGTAATAAGAAAGTGCAAAACCCGTAGGGCTAAACAGAATGAGTCAGAAAACACTGAAAAATTCGTTCCTATGTCAATCCCTTATGTGCCGGGATTATCGGAAAAAATTAGAAGAGTTGCTAGGAAGTTCAAAGTTAGAACCGCGTTTAGGACACAAAACACTCTCAGGCAATGTCTCGTAAAAACCAAACCAAAAAATGGCACTCAGGGATCAAAAAACTGTGTTTACAGAATAAACTGCAATAGTTGCTCTAGGCCGTATTATGGCGAGACAAAAAGACCTTTAAATGTTAGAATCAAAGAGCACAAAGATAACACGAGGAAGGGCTTAGTGGATAAATCAAAAATTGCTCAACACTGCTGGTCTGAAAATCACCAGATGAATTTTGACGAAGCAAAAATAGTACACCGCGAACCTCATTTTTTCAAAAGAAAACTAATTGAAGCTTCATACATAAAACTAGCAGACCAACCAATCAGTCAATCTTCAATTGAAATAAGGCCAGTATGGCTACCAATATTAAACAAAGAATTGAAAGACAGGGAAAATAAAGTGTCAGCAAATAGGGTAATTACTAACAATTCTGTTCAAAATTCTCATAACATGTTAACCCGTAGCAAGGCCAAGGGGCAAAATCAGGTTAAAAATTAACTAAAAAAACACAAACAGACACATGGAATTTGCATATCACATGTCTCTGTTTCAGGTTTTCGCCACCGGTAGCGCGCCGTGATTTGGTTGGCTGTGGGCGCCGCCATTTCCGTTGCCGCCGCCATTTGCTTTCCCCCCACCAGTCTCAGCTCAGCTCTGATTGGGTGTGGACGTGCTCTCTCCTGCCTGGTGATTCTTGATACTTGTGATTCCTGTGTTATTTTGTGTATTGTTTTTCTTTTCAGCTTATTGTTTTCGTGACTGCTTTTACAGTTCTCTGTTTTAGCTGTGTTTTTCTCCAGGTTTTCCTGGCTATGTGTTACTAATCTTGTTATGTTCTAGGTTTTCTTCCACCTGAAGACGGGATCAGATTCCAGATCCCGAAACGTCGTGAAACTTGTTTTTTACTAATCAGTGATGGCAAATGTCCGCAAAAATCCTAATCAAAATATAATCAGTGATGTCATGGTAAATTCTTCAGTGCCGGAACGGTGTGCCCGAGGATTTTGGGAAAATACCATCCCCCCCTCCCCCCAATGGAGAGTAAAATTTTTTTTAGGGATTCCCACTTGATTTTTTAAGGAGATTGAAGCTAACTACTTTTAACAACACATTTCTAAATATTCTAGGTTAATATTTTGCTAAATTTACTGTAAGCAAAGCATTCTGCGTCAGAAGATTTTTATGTGTTCATAAATTAAAAATGTTTTAAATATAGCCTAACGAACAACAATAAAGGTTTAGTGAATTTTATTTGAAACGTTGATGTAGGTACAAACTCCCTCTGCCAGTGTCTTTCAATATCAGTCAGTGTACAGCATATAATAAGCACTTTTAATGAGTGCTTTGACTGTGTCATTGGGCACAGATTGAGGTACAACACAAAATTCATACCACCATATAAAAATTAAATTATTGTGACAATATATAATTATTGTACTCCAATAGATTTGTTATTTTGTTTTTTCGTTATTAATATGTTTTTGGTGGGATTTAGGTTTGCATTTATATGTAAACATTTTATTTAACATTAATTTTAGATCTCGTCACATAAGGGCAGTGGGTATTGATTGATCAAGATCACGTTTGCCGGTTTAATGCAAGTCTGAGATGACCTAACTTTCGGCGAAAAATTTGCCATTCGGGACCTTATTAAAGGGATGTTAAACGAGTCCTGCCGCGGCGAACGCGCACCGTGTCCTCTCTCACAATCACCTGAATTCACACTGACCCGCCGAGAGCGTACTTTAGAATTACTTTAGACGAATTCATGACATGTTTACAAATGGCTCAAGTTCATTATAGTTGAACAGACAGAACTACGATAAAATGATAAAATAACCAGTAAAGGCCTACCGTAGTGAATAAAAAATGACCTGTGCAGCCGACTACGTACTGACAGCAGACGAAACGGCGACTGCACGTCACACCTCACTATCAATGTATTTTGAAGACGTTTCCCAGGGAAAGAATCCCGACTTAAGTAATGTTTATACATTGAAAAGAAAGTAAGGAATTTGATATTTTTAATGATGTAGTCAAATTGAAATTTGAAAATGTTTCTTGTGAATTTGTTAATGTTGGTAACTTCTGAAATAGGCGTTCACCAGGCGTTTACCTAAATTAATCTTAAATACCCCCGTCGCAGCAGACCTGCGTACTCAGCGAATTTCCATAGGATTTATTTTGTATATGTGAGCAACTTAATCATTCATGAGCTTTAAACATGAGGAAAATTAACAAGGAGACCACATTAGTTTTCATTTGTACCGGTAACGCATACACTTTTGTATTTTATATAATTCTTAGTCTTTTAATTAAAAAAAAAGTAATCTTGTTATAGTATATAAATGTCAAAAAACATATAATCAATAAATTCAAAACACTCAAAACAAACAAATAACTTAATCTCATGAAAAAAATCAATTCAATCATATGGTCAGTTTTATAATTACAGTAAACACCCCTGTTGTAGCAGACCTGGATCTCCAGCCAATTTCAATAAAACATATCATCAATCCTCATCATTGTAAACATAACATAATATTATGTTACATTTTCAGGCAGTTTAGACCAAGACACATCCCCCCTCCAAATGCTCACACTTTCTTTATTAAATTTAAAAATAATTTATATATTTTTTGATATAGTATATATTTTCTAAAAAATCTTGATCAAGGAACTCTAACTATTCAAAATAAACACAAATAAAATATTCATCACCTGAAAATTTGATCATATGTTCAGAATTGTTTTTTTAATCTGTCAAATCAGGGTAACTATACTTTTTGGAGGGTAAAATTAAAATAATATTGGACAACGTACTGTGTTTAGCACTTTCAATATCTCAGCAACGGATTGACGTAGAATAATAATTCAAAATGCTAAATTGTTCATTTTTTTAAGCTGAATCCAATTTTGACACTTAAATTTACAAGAAAATAATATAAAGATATTAAATCCTAAAAATAAATTTTATTTTGTCAAAAAACCTTCCTTAGAGTTAACTTATCGCACTGGTTTTCGAACTCGAAGTAATAAATATTACTCTAGACGTATGTGCCAAATTTTATCGCGATCGGACCTTTTTTACGAAAGTTATCGCGCCTACGGACAGGTATATATATATATCCTTATATATATATATATATATGAAAATGAACGAACGGTGTTTTTGGGGTCTGGGGGCATCAAAATGAAAAGTTACGGTGGTCCCGTGCTTAAGTCTTACCATGCCGCCTACGGTAATAGCTACTTCCCTATAGGGGGAAATTCGCTAAAACCAGTGCCGGAACGGCGTTCTGGCGCGTTCCGGCACCATGACACCTCTGACATTAATCAATGTATCATTTCATTGTGGTGAGTCAAACGATTCAAAAAAATGTTGTCATGGTCACAATAATTAAAAGCTGTCATGATGCTAAAACGGTTAAAAGCTTGTTAAAACTGGTGTATGCTGGCCAACATTTTTCACAAACACTGACTAAACAATACTGACTCATTTAAAGTGTGAAAGTGTACTGCGTATTACAAAGTATAGTTCCATGTTTATTTTATTCCTAAATGATATTAGGTCAGCTAATTCTTTCAAAAAATATGATTTAAAAAATTCAACTCTTTAGGTACAATTTCCACCGTTTGTTATTTTACCTGACCAAAAAATAAAAAATACCCCCGTCGCAGCAGACCTGCGTACTCAGCGAATTTCCATAGGATTTTTTGTATATGTGAGCATTTAACTTATTTGAAGGAAAGTATTATTTGAACACATTAAGTAAATAATAAACTAAACACGCATATTTAACCATTCATGAGCTTTAAACATGAGGAAAATTAATAAAGAGACCACATTGGTTTTCATTAGTAATACATAAACTTTTGTATTTTATATAATTCTTAATTTTTTAATTTTTAATAACTGTAGTCTTGTTATAGTACCTATATAAATGTCAACAAACATATAATCAATGAACTCAAAACAAAAAAAATGTCATGAAAAAATTAAATTCAATCATATGGTCAGTTTTACAGTAAATTAAAACATCCCTGTTGCAACAGACCTACATATCCAGCCAATTTCAATAAAACATATTAACAATTCTCATCATTGTAAACATCCCAAATATTATGCTACATTTTCAGGCAGTTTAGACCAAGACTTCCCCCCTCAAAATGCTCATACTTTCTCTATTAAATTTAAAAATAATTTGTATATTTTGATGTAGTATATATTTCCTGAAAAATCTTGATCAATGAACCAAGGCCACACTACACTACAGGCCGGAGTCCTTTTTTGGTGACGTCACATTATCAGACGGAATCGCAGACGCTTTTATAATGTACTCTTATGGCGATTCACTGTCGCACTCTTAAAACTATCGTGCCCTAAGTAATTCGTTTCAGTTTTCGCTTAGAAACCATTATTTTTTCGAATCTGCATTAATTAATGAATAACCAAATACGGTCGAAAACATTTTTAAAGAAAACATGACTTTATTTCATAATCTTAAAAACTGGTAAACATTACACGCAAGTAATTTGTTTACTTTTCATCAGATGATTTATTGGAAATTTGACAGTTTTGTTTTTTGTTGTTTACATTTCAATGTTCTAATGTCATAATTTTTTGGTAAATGTTTACGTTTTTCGTATGATTTTAGTTGTTATTTCCAACACAGCGCTAGTAGTTCGGCCGGTGTAGTGACGTGGCATCAGGGAGGAGGGGGGGAGACTCCGGCCTGTAGTGTAGTGTGGCCTTGAATGAACTCTAACTATTCAAAATAAACAAAAATAAAATATTCATCACCTGAAAATGTTATCATATGTTCAGAATTGTATTTTTAAAAAACATCTCAAATCAGGGTAACTATACTTTTTGGAGGGAAATTTTAAAAATAATATTGGACAACGTACTGTGTTTAGCACATCCAATATTATCCAATATCTAAGCAACGGATTGACGTAGAATAATAATTCAAAATGCTAAATTTTTGTTTTTTTAAGCTGAATTCAATTTTGACAATTAAATTAAAAAATAATTAGTAAAAAGGTGTTAAATCTTGGAAATAAATTTTATTTTGTCAAGAAAACCTTATTAGAGTAAACCAATCTTGCTAGTTTTCGAACTCGAAGTCATGAATGACGCTTTACACGTTTGTTCCAAATTTCATCAATATCGGACCTTTTTTACAAAAGTTATCGCGCCTACGGACAGGTATATATATATATATATATATATATATATATATATATATATATATACATATATATGAAAATGAACGAACGGTGTTTTTGGGGTCTAGGGACCTCAAAATGAAAAAATAACATGGTCCCGGGCTTAAGTCTCACCGTGCCGCCTACGGTAATAGCTACTTCCCTATAGGGGAAATTCGCTAATACTTCCCTATAGGGGAAATTCGCTAATACTTCCCTATAGGGGAAATTCGCTAAAAGTAGCAGGCGACTTCTTTTTTCATGTCATGTTTTAAAGTTGAATAAAAACTTATGACTTTATATCATTTTTTAAAATAGAAAAAATAATTATTTTGGAAATATGATTGATACTGTTACCGTTCCAAACTAAAGGACTCTTCACATGCAAAATTTCAATCTTAAGCCTCAATGCTAAATGGTATAAACTATGAGTTATTTGAAATTTATGCACTGTCAGATTACGCGGTTTTAGGCGCCGTTTTATGTTTCTATACCTAGACAATATGGCGGCCCAAGCTTAATTTGCTATAATGCAAGTAAGATAGCTATGCTCCGTCTATTTCTAATATGTGGTCGCTGGGTGATACCCAATATTACATTTTGTATTGCAGGAGATAACGTTCAGTGACATCCACGTAACACTTTATTAATCTTTGTTTACTTTATACTTTGTTCATTTTGTTATGGATTGCTAGTAATTGATAGAAAAAAAACTGAATTAGACAGGCAAAGTAACCATTACATGTATTTAGATGAATTTAGCTCAATCTTACAATACTGTACTGACTTAAGTATCTTTTTACTGATTTTTGTAGTTTAATTGTTGAGTCTTTAATTGATTTGGGGATGAGAATTTTTTATTATATAAATCAAATCAACTAAATTATTAAAAGCTTTTAGATTCTCTGTTAAACTAGCTAGCCTAATTCTGTTGTCCAAGTGTAAATCTAAAATATTTAATTTACATGTTCTTAGTTTTATCAAAAATAATACAAAACAAAATTGATGAAATTGTAAAAAAATACATAAACCTACTAAAAATCAGTAAGTGAATAAATTAAACCAAACAAAATATTTAACGCACTTGACTTACAAAACAAGCAGCACACTCTTTCTCATTGCATAAATCGTTGTGATTACTGTCATAATTGAGTTATTTACTTGAACTTATTACAAACTTCATTGACGATAACACTTGTTCCAAACTTGTATTCCTGACAACCTAATTAATAATTCTAGTTTACATTTTTGTGTTTTCAAATAATTTGTTTTTGTGCAAGAATTTTTTTTTTTATAAATAAAATAATATGATTGCACATAGCAATTTATGTATGGTTTAATTTTTCAACTTAAAATCTCAGTGAACACCGTCAAGAGTCATCAGGAGTGCAACAAAATTGTAAGGTAAGAATTCAATTTTAGATATTTTATGTTGCCGCCAAACAGAATGCAAAATAGTACAGGTTCGAACAATGTAATTCACATAAAAATTAACTTGTTGAACATTGATTATCCTATCAATGTTTTTTTTCACAGTTGTTTTGCTGTCTCATCTTTTTTTCTCTTTTTTAGTGTGATTCTCAACTCATTTTCCCTAATACATTTTTACATTTTTTACAAATAATTGCATACATTTTTAAATTGCATGTTTAAATTATTGCCCCCTCACCTCAACCATACTAGTAGTATACAAAATGAATAAAGTTACTTCAATAAAAAATCACAATCAATAAGTTAATAGGCGTGTCAACAAAATGCATTGACTTTGGGCTAGGTCTTTGGTAAACCCCAATAGGGGAACTTCCGTGGTGACTGCTGGTATGATGGTAGAAAGATGTGTGGTGATAAAGCTTGTTCTACCAGCTAAGAAGCCTTGAAAACAACTAACAATTAAGCCAACTAACCAAATCGGTAGCTCAGAGTTAATGGGCTGGCCCTGAAAATTAAAAAAGGTTTCAAAGGTTTTAAGTTTAAAAAATAACATCAAATGAGTCAAATTTTTATTTCCGCGACCCAGGTCAATTCAAAATATTAAGGTTTTCAAGAGGAGGTTGCTACTAGTTTTGAAATGGAGGCTCAAAACAATTTCGTTTCAGTCAGACAAGTATCAGTCAGTGTATGAGTTGAGACTGGACTTATTTACTTAAAATAGCTGTGATTTTCAATGTACTTTACATCGGTTAATATTAAACAAACAAGTTAAATTCATTTGTTAAATTTTGATAGTTACCAGTAAGTTATTTTAAAGCACTATAAACTGTGAATCTGCCATTACCACTGTATCTATTGCGAACTCCTGAGGCTCATAAAACCCGGGTTCAGATCAGCCGGTTTAAAGTATGAATACAGTAACAATTTAATTAGATAGACATTGTATAACTCTATTTATTAAAAAAAAGTATAAATATTTACAAAAATACGTATATACAACTTATAAACTAAAATACTATACTTAAATACATTTTGCATCAAGAGCAGATTGTATTTTTTTAGTTATAAGATAGATTAGTAGTGGCTCTATTTCCTAACTAATAAATACAATTGTCACTTTATTTACTCATGTCAATAACAAAATGCTGTATAGTGCAATAATTTACAATGTGATGAAGTAAGAAATTTAATTTTTACAAGTGATTTGGAATAAAATTTAATTTTTCAATCGGATTAGAGTTTTATGTTGTGATATGACTGTTGTTTTCAATTTCAGCTTTTAACTTAAGATATTCCTCTTCCATGATTGCATGCGTTTTTTCCATGAGCATATCCAAATCTGCCATTGTCTTCCCTTTTGTTGAAATCGGAGGCAGAGTTGACATGATGATTTTGCCTGAAAAGTCAATAAAAATTATTGTTATATTTCTTGATTGATTATTCATATTTATGTGAGTCCAGTGGCATGGATAAAAGGGGGGGTCATTTGCCCCCTTGACAGAATAATTCATAAAATTTAGAACCTCTTGAAATTAAGCTGTATTTATCTTTTGCAATTATCTAAAATAGATGAATGGACACAAATTTAATAGCATGTTTGTAAACGACCATAAAATAACAAATTTGCAAGTTTAGGCCTTGGGTAAAGTCGGGAGTATTACATTGCTAGTGACACAAACAGCTATTAATAAAAAACAAGTACATGTATAGCGATTGTGGGGAATTAGCAGTAATAACCTTCCTATTAATGCGAACGGCCGAAAAAGACAATTAAGCATATTTAACAACTGTAGATAAAAAATAGCAGGTGAATCCACTATGAAAATAGCAATGTGAAAGATTAGGATGGCCGTAAAATACAACCGCACAAATATATACCTATGGTGGATGCCCAAAGGGAGTGAATTTGCAAAATATTGTTCCCAATTTTTTTTGTGTGAAGGGTATTTGACTAGAATCCCTAGATGGTTTGATATTTTCCGAAACTGACAATGAATATCAGCGTCAATTGCCCATTACTTTGGTTTATAAGGAATTCCTTTGTATCTTGTTATGCCTCTCGATTCCATAATAATGTGAGTTAAAGTTTTATTTTCAACAATTTCTTTTTAGTCTATTCTTGAACCCCTCTCTACCCCAGTATCGGTGGCAGATTTAGGGTAGGGCATCAGGGCCTCATGCCTGGGATAGCCTCACACTTGTGATAAGTGTTTTCCTTTGTTTAAAATTGGTGACAACAAATAATAAAATTACAATAAAATGCTAAGAGATATTTATTAAACCATGAGAATGAATTAAATTAAACTACAACTTAAAAAGGCAGAAAATGGTAAGCCAAATATGATCATCACATTTTAGGTTATTTGATAAAGGTGTACAGTTTCCGCAAGGCCTATAGAAAAGAAAACAAGGTGTGAACTACCAGAAATATTCAAAGTTAATACAGTCCTCCCTGGGTACTAAGGGGAAGTGGCAATGAAGTAATGTTCCTTTAGTTTCATCCCTTCTATGCAGAAAGGTTATTGCCGGTGAATTACAAAATATTTCATCTTATTTATTGTATTATAATTATTATATCATATTATTTATTTATTTATATTTGTCATATTTATTTCATATTAATTACAAAATATTAGTGTTGGCGTTGCACAACACAATCATCCAACTGAAGGGAGAGGAGAACACCTAAAATTATCAACTTTTGACCGTGAAATTTCCCGTCCCTCCCACTTAAATTTCCCAATTAATAAGTGACTCAATATAGTAGCCCTCAACAGTTTTGAAATTGGCAGATTAGTAAACAAAAATTGTTACTAATCGTTACCAAATTGTTAATAATCGTTACTAATTGTTGTTGCTGCTGCTGCTAATTATTACTAATTGTTGTTGTTGTTGTTGTTACATTGTTGAGATTTTCGGTCTAAAGAGTTGGGAATATTGTTTTCTCTGAATTAAATCACGGATGCACTGAAGCAGTCAATGAAATGAGGTAGTCTTGGAGTTAGAAATTGCATAACTGTTAGGACACCACTGCAAGGACACCACTGATAGTTCGAAGGTTAGAATATATTTATTTTTATATTATTGTATTTTTTTCTCAATTAGGACGCCATCCACATGTATTATTTGTATACAATTTTATGAATAAAGATTGTTTGACTTTGTCTTTGTAAGGATGATGTTTTTTGCATCTAGGGGCTCCAAAACGAAAAGCTATTATAGTCCCCACGCCTCATGCCAATTACTCACTAATCCATTGGTAATTCACTAAAATTAATATCTGACACTGGATTACACTTAACAGTTTAATAAATACTTCCTTACCTCTGTGGAACAATTTATTTTCTGAATTGATGAAGTAGTACGGAGAAAGAACAACCGGTGTGATTGGTATCTGACCCTGAATGGCCATCCTAAAAGCCCCTTTTTTAAAAGGAAGTAATCCTTCACCATTCCTGTTGCGTGTACCTTCAGGAAACATCACCAGCTTAACCTGTCACATTTTACTTAGTTAATTTAAGTTTGTAAATACCATATTTCAAAGACTTAACCCAGTGGTAAACTTAAATTTGGTAAGGAAATAGATTCTGTATCAATATTCAATTCAATTCAAAACTAGATCACACACTCGAGAAAGAGAATTTTAGACACAAAAAAAATAGAAAATTATAATAAATAGTAAATGCTTTGGACATTTACAGTATAATATATGTCATATATCAAACTCATAATAAGTCCTAACAAAGTTCACACAAAGTACAACAAAGTAATAAGTCCACTCATAATAAGTCCTCATGTAGCTAACAAAATATAAGATTATTCAAGGTAGCTCTAGCCTTATATATTTATTTCAAGTCTCAAAATAAGTGGTTTGATCAGCTTCATATTTTTTATATGTTATATATAAAATATAAAAATTATATTTATATATTTATTATATTTTTTTTATCAGTTTTATAAAAACAAATATTGGATACTCTTGAAAAAACAAAGTAGGCCTATTCTTAAATAAAATTTGCTACTCCTCCATTGTCCTAATGTAGTATATAATATTTTTTTGTGGGAAAAGAACACCTTGCAAATATATTTATTGATATTATGACACTGCCGTGTCATTACAAACTGACCTCAAAATACAAGCGTATTATCCGAAATTCTTGATATCCAAGACACACTTGGACAGATGTTAAAAATTTGAAATAAATAAATAAATTTCAATTAAAGCTAACATCATAAATTATAATTTAGTAAAATATATTATTACCCAAGCACATTGATTTGTGGAAACCAAAGCATATTTCTTTACAAATATTTGTTTGGTCAAATTTTCTCCATGCAGTTCTTAATAATCTGATATTTACACAAAATAAAAGGAAAAGATACTACTTGATTTTTGGCTGCCAAAATTTTGTAGGTGCTGCTTTTTCCAAAATTACTCAAAATTCTATATTTATTTTGAAGTTATTGAGCTTATGATTTTTTTAAACTCATGGTGTAAAATTGAATTTTCTTGCATAACTTGAAAAACATCTTATCAAAGCCACCAATAATACAGTACAAAACTTACAACATTTGAAACCAAATTTTCATACCTTTTGGTCTTTTATTCCATTGACGACAGACATAAGCTTCTTGTTGGACTCTTTTCCCTTGTTTCTGTCTATGAATATAACGCCGGAGAGCCAAACAGCCAATCCAAAAGGCCAGTAGTAAAATAGTTCTTTCCTTGCCACTGCCCCCGCCCTCTGAATGACAGGGCCAATTGACAGAATTCCTTAAAGATAAGACAATTTAAATTAGGCTTTCAAGAGCTATGGCACAATAGTCCAATTTTATAGAAATTATGCTTTAGGCACAGAAGAACACAAAGGAAAAATGTATTTCTCTTGAAGACCCATTCATAATAATTTTAGTCTTTAGTTAAGTCCTGTTTTTGCTACAGACAAAATGAACATGCTGACTGGTGCTCATTAAATTAATTAACTAACTCCAAGTGGGACTGTAGAGGTCAAACTTTAGGACGGTAAGGCCTCAAAAAGTTGTTTTTACTTCATCTAAGTTTATATGTAAGATCTGGACTATTGACTAATTTGGTTACTATGCCGTTTCCAGATTATTTCTATGAATAAACATTGGCTGTTATAAGTACAGTGCTAAGGAATTATTCCAAACAGAATGAATATTTCATGAGCCCTTTTTGCATTTTAAAATCCTTAACCATTTTTTGTTGAGTTTCATAATTTTCTAAAGTCCACATTAAAGTAAAATTGCAATTTGAACATTAAATTAAAATATTGCATTTCACAAACCTACCCATGATATCAAACATGGACTGGTGGTTCACTGTGAGCACTGCTGCCTCGTCTTTGATGAAGTTGTTGGCGCCTCGGAGCTCCCATTCGATGCCGAGGAGCTTAGTCAGCATCACTATAGGAGGAGTTGCTAGCCTGTGAGGCAAACAGATTCTTAAGTTCATAAGCAGTAAACATTCTAAACTAAAACCTTATATTGATATCTAGTCTTCCATATGGGTTTCAATCAAGTGTCTGCATCACATGTTTTATGTAAACAAAGCAGACGTTTTTAGATCTCAGTGCTTTTTAAATGGCATATATTTTACGTTATTTCTCGTTTTCTGGTGAATTTCAAGCAATTTCATTATTTTTCCCGCCATCACGGGATAGAGACCTTTAATTTGAGCCCTCTCCCATCTTTATACGATTTGCCAGACGCCCACAATTTTGACGCAAAGAATCGCCCTATGAAATTAAATATATCTATATTATTAAAAGAATTTCTGGGATTTTGTACAGAGCAAATCGACCTCTAGAAATTAATTTTTCTACACATATTTGGGACCAAATTAAAGCTATTACTCTCTAGATGTTCCTTTTGCGGGTTTGGAAAACATCCCATGAAAAGCCTTTGCACAGGAGGCTTTTGAAATTCCAGCGAAAGTGCTACTATCTGTTTTAGAACCTGTGAACTTTTTCCAGTTCACATTTGTTACAAACAAAACAGATGATCAAGATTTGAAATAGTTCCAGAGATATCCCCCAGAATTCAGGTCGAGCAAAAGTCAGTCAACATTCATCCACATTATGATTTTGATTTCTTAAAATATTGATGTTTTTTAAGACTACAGGAAATAAGGAAGAGTATTTACCCTATTGAAACTAAGACCACCAGTCTGTAATCATCAAAATTTACTGTATATATTTTCTTAAAAAGGAACACAAGTAACTCTGGAGAACAACCTATTGACAGTGAATACACACTGATACATGTAATGTTTCAACACACTGATGAATGTTCAACGTTTAGAGTTTTAAAATATCAATATTAGTTCAGTATTAACCTAAAAAATAAAGTTTTAAAACGCTAAAACCTGTATTTTGTAAATGAGTTTTAAATGTAAATGTACCAATAACAACATGCCTATTTTAATGAAGGTGTTTCATTGAAAGTTATGTTATTTGCTTAGGTACAAATTTGCCAAACATGTATTTAAGATGTGAAACAAAGAAGCGGACAAATAAAAAAAATTTAATTCCTTGGCCGTTTCGAGTGTTGAATTATTTGTTTTTACGGCGAATGGCTATTTTATAAATGTTACTTAGAGATCAGTTCATCGGCAGATCAGTAGTTTGTCCATCTTCTTAACATTTGTTATTAAGACTTAACAAAGATGATTATAAGAAACTGATGTGTTGATGTTGTGTAGAATATAAAGATTCAATACTCAAAAAAACTCTAAAACAAAGACCTGAAGATGCACCAAGCAATGAAGATCCATGTAAACTAACCCCCTTTTTGTGCAAAATGAACGTTGTTGCACTATCGAAATTTTAAAGAGTAGAACTTATAATTAGACACTTTTAAAGCAGATAAAATAATGAACTTCTCAAATTCTTTGAGGAATTTCTAACCCATATTGACGTTTCAAGTCTAAAATAAGAAGTTATTTTTTTATTTTAAACTTTGACCCAACGAGAAGTTCAATTACTTTCATTCAACATTATTTCAGTGCTATGACACAAGGAATCGGTCTAGAAAATAAAAAAAAACACAAAAATTCACACACTTCCTCTTTGAAAGGTATTTCATGCTGCAAAACTCCTTACATAATCAACATGAAACTAAAGCCTATTTTACCAAGTTGTTTTTAAGTCACGAAGTGACGCGGGCTGCTAGTATGATTTTAATTTAAGTTAAGATAAAGTTGTTAATAAGTGATAATTGAAATTATATAAAACTTGAATATAAATGTTATGTGGTAGTGTTGACTGAGATACTTAAGAATCAATAAATAGACAATTTTAGCAGTTAAAAATATATTTTTACAATTTATCAAAATTTAATTGGCCTCGAAAAGAGCTACTATGATAAAATTAAAATTGGTTGCAATAAATGCAAGAATTATGCATAAATTAAGATAATAATAATAACACTGAATTTAAAATTAATTCAGTTGAGAGTGGAGTATGTTTAACAAAATCTGCTTCAGAAACTATGCAAGTATTCAGTTTGGCAACATGCTGAAATTACCTTTCAAATAAAACAATAAAGCAGAAGAAAATTTTGCTGATTTATTGTTTTAATTTTATCTGATTTCTTACTTTCCTCGCACTGAGATGCTACATTTTTCTTGTGCTCTAACAAAAAGGACATGATCAGATTACAAAACAAAAAATTTTAGGCTATGTCTAAACCTTTGTAGGACTTAAAAGTTTTAAAGCTACTCACAGTATATTTTGTGGGTCATGGAACCTCAAGATCAAGATGGGGATGTAGGCGAATGCCACAGCAGACGCCGTAACTATGTAGCAGAAGTAACAGCCATAGTAGCGAAGTCTTGGACTGCGGATTTGGGAGATGAAAATGTCTATGAGAACAATTCCCAGCAAGAGCTTGAAGTATGAAGAGACGATAGTGTGTCCGAACACCACCAGGCAGCCGAGATCCATGACTGAAACCGAGCAGTGTGAGAGTCAGGTATGAAAACACATAAGGTAATGAAGGATTTTGAATGGTTCGGCCCTATGAGGTATTGCAGTGTAGGATTTAGGGAGGGCAGTGGGGGGGACAGGAAGGGCATTATCCTTCCTCCTCTCTGGCTTTGAGAAAAAACCATCCCATGGTCTTCGAAGACACACTAATTGGTAAACAAGAAACATTAAACTAGCTACCTAATAAAGCTAAATAATTTAATTTGCATACTATAGCCCTTCTTGAATTAGGAGTGTACAAGTACTCGAATACCAATAAAGATTTTTCTGGCTGAGTTTACACTTCTTGATTCAACAGTTACGCAAACTACTTAAAAGTTTCTGGTTGAATAGTTAATCCCAAAGTCTACTGGAAAACTTATTTTTTACCAGGATTAAAGAGGTATTTCTAGTTATTAATTCTGAAAAGCTTATATCTCTCGAATCCTTATTTTTTATGTTGTATCTAATTTCTTCTTATATTATTATTACTTTATTATTGCCTCTTGGTCTGTATAAGGCATAGAGAGAGGCTGAATTTATTATTGCATAGAAATGATGAGTAATAATTCAAAAATCTCAAAAAACTTAACAGGAATTATAATTGTGGTTGCAAGGCAAGAACTGATTTTCTGGTTTTAAGAAATAAATAAACATCAATACACTTCTTAACCCTTCCCTTCCCACGAGTGCCATTTGGCAATAACAGGTTTTTTCTCATAGATTTTAGAGGTCCCTGGTATGTTTACCGGTTAACAAGGCTTTGCAAATCAAAATCTGATGTTTTTGAGGGAAAATTGGTGTTTTCAGGTAGCCAGCACTGATTTTTTCATTTTATAATTTATTGGTCATGTTCCATGTTATGGGTAATGTAGCCACATGAACTTGGCCACTTTTGAAGATAAGTTTCATTGCATAATAAGTTACTATAGTAACTGAAAAAAATTATTCTCAGGCTTTGTTATTTTAATTTAGTAAATAAAATATCATGTTACTATGGTGACAGTTTTATTTTTCAATTAAATAACTGCAATTGAAAAACCTGTTCCCATTGGCACCTGTGCAAGTTCTCATTTTATTTATAAAATCTTTGTTTCTGTAGGTGCCAAATGGATACAGGTTTTTTTCCAATGTAGTGCTGTTTGGCATCTATTGGAAAGGAGAGAAAATCACTAATTACAATTTAAATTAAATATTACCAAAAAGAGAGCATGGTGTTCCCATGGATGCCATATAGATACAAGTTTCTATTTTTTTATCTATGAGGGAAAATTATAAGTTTTCATGAATTAAGACTAATTAGGACCTAAATAAAAATATTTCAACAAACAGATTTCAAGTTTTTCATAATTTGGAAAATTCAATTGGTATAATTAGAAACCACCTTTATCATAACAATTAGTAATTAACCTTCTCAAAATTATTGTCTAGTATTCTTTGTTTTTCAGCAAATTACAATGTGTAATAAGACGTTAATATGTAAATAAATTATCTTTATATATATAAAAAATAATACCCCCGTCGCAGCAAACCTGCGTACTCAGCGAATTTATAAAGAATTAATTTTTATATGGGAGCTTATTTTAGTTATGTACAGGAAAATGTTTCAAGCATTTTATGTAATTAATGCAAAAAGTATATTACATATCAATTCAAGAGCTTTAGATATAGTCTAAGGCCCGCATTACACTGTCAAATATTTTATAAAAGATTCTTTTATAAAAGATTTATTTGTCCAATCAGAATTAAAGATTTTGTTTTGAAAATCAGCTGACTTAAATTTTGATTGGTCAAATCAAATCTTTTATAAAAGATCTTTTATAAAATATTTGATAGTGTAATGCGGGCCTTAGGGAAATGATCATGGGAATCACATCGGTATCCATTCCAGCAATATTCTTTTTGTTATACTTATAATTATTAGTCTAATATTTTTTTATAAGTGTATCCTTGTTATAGTATAAAAATGTAAGCAAACATACAATCAACGATTTAAAATCAGTCAAAATAAAAACAAATCAAATAGTCACATGAAAAAATTGAATCCAAACATATGATTTATCTTAATTACTCGTTGCAGCAAACTTGCATGCTCAGTTAATTTCTAAAGGATTTATTTTTTATATATGGGCATATTCTACATAAGTTTGGGAAGTTGTTGTTTTGAATATTTTGTATAACTATTAATCTAAATGAAGTAAATTTTATCATTCATGATCTTATTTCTTAATAATTATTCATATTCTGATAATTTTTATTAAATTTACTTGTTATAGTATATAAATGTCAGTGAACATATTATCAATCTACTCAGATCCAAGAAATAAAAACAAATCAAACCATACATGAAAAAATTAAATTCAATCATGTGGTTTGTTTTATTATTTTTTTTAATCCCATTTCAGGGAAATTGAATGAAAAATTTGGGTATTTCATACCAGAATTTGGACAGTTTATGTCCCTTCAGGGAAAAACAAAAGACAATGTACTGCATTTTGCAGACCCGATGTCTCAGTAACCGATTGATGTAGAGTAATAATTCAAAATGCTATATTGATTATTTTTTTAAGCTTAATTCAATTCTGACCATTAAATTTACATCAAATGAATAGAAATATGTTAAATCTTGAAAATAAATTTTATTTAGTCAAAAAAACCGCCTTAGAGTGTACCGATCTTGCTGGTTTTCGAACTTAAAGTCATGAATATCGCTATAAATGTTTGTTCCATATTTCATCAAGATCGGACTTTTTTACGAGAGTAATCGTGTCTACGGACACACACACACACATATATATATATATACCAAAATGAACGAACGTTGTTTTTGGGCTTTAGGGACCTCAAAACGAAAAAATAACATGGTCCCGGGCTTAAGTCTCACCATACCGCCTACGGTAATAACTACTTCCCTATAGGGGGAAATTCGCTAAAAGAAAAAGGAAGTTTTATACAATAAATTTGTTTGTCATAAAAATGAAGTGCAAAATTCAAGTAGATTATTGTAATCATATTAAAAATTGTTTCACCAGTTTATAAAAAATGCACAAAATTTTTTTATTAACAAAAAACATTAGTCTAAGTTAAGGCTCTTTTTGTTATTTAATATTTTCCCACACTGCAAGAGCCATATGAGTTGTATTGTCCAGAGGTCAAGAAGTACATCATTAGTTCTGCTTCATAAACTTAGCTAATGAAACTAATTCAAGGTTCCCCCAAAAAATTATGACAAAGGTTGTATTTATCACATTATTTTTGTGCGGGGGGGGGGGGAGGAGGATAACCGACAAATTATTACAATTAACATTAATTTATAAGGGGGTCCAAAAATGATCAGATCTGACAATGTGATTGATTGAGGGTCTTGTGCATCTAATAAAAGTGTGTGTTAAGTTTAATTATCTAGGAGGTTAGAATGACAAAAGGAGACAAAATACTCTGTAAAACACTTTTTTCATGAGAAATGCTAAGAAATGATTATCAGGCCTTCCCCCCCGTAATGGAATGTAATGGAAACATGAGAGTTTGGAAAGAAAATCAAGACAACTATAATTAAATCGACAGTAATAACCCTTGGTATGGTGTTATATATCATTCGCATCGTTGAGTACCAATCAAAATTTGTAGACTCTCTATAGATTAAGTTTTACAAAAGTTGTCTTGTTAAACTGAGTGTAAACTTTGAAGAATGATTGATAAGGACATTATTTTGTTTGGGAAAAGTTTAGAGGTATTAAATATTATTGCTTAGCAGCAAAAGCACTGTGTCCCAGTCTTAAAGTTATTAAAGTGTCGAAGTTACCCAGGTTCACCTTACATTCTGTCTGGTTGTTCACGCTCAGCTTAATATTGGTAATAGATTGAAAACGGACTTACACATTTTTCATAAAATTATAACATATATCATCAAATTAATATTTCATAAATTAATGGCACATAAAATTTCAACATGATTTTGTTCAACTCTCTAGACATAATATATATCACTAGCATTCTATATTGTTCTGATATCATTTTTCGTAGGTTATAATTTGTTGTTTTTAAAAATCCATTTTGTTGATCTAACAGCTGTTAAATTACAACAAATCTAAAAAGATTAAACTTTAGGGGCATCTTTTAAATATTGTGCCAATCTAATACAATTGATACAGGCATTGTGCCTCTGGTGCGGATAAAATACCTACTGTATTGTTTTCAAAACTTAAAGGCAGTACCTATCACTCTAGGTATTCATCCTAAAACGGGAAGAGTATTCCTAATTATGAATAGTATTTGTATTCATAAAGGGGGTGTTAAAAACAAAATCGTTAGCTTCCAACTGATTACTAGTCCAGTCAATTTACGTGATAACCTAAAAAAAACTGCAAGAAAACATTTTTTGATGGAATTCTTCTTAAAAACATATGAATTTTAACACATCCAAAGTTTACCAAAATCGGACCTTGGGAACCTCACTAAAATCACGTTTCAAAATGGCGGCTTTTCCCACCAAACAAAAATTCAACTGCATTTTATATCAATGTTTTTCGAGATATTGACTTTGGACTGCCGCCAATCATCGTTGGGTGATTGGTTCTAAATTTTGACAGAGTTTACATTTTAGGCCGCCATCTTGGATCCGCCATATTGGATATAAATATTTTTTTCAAATGTAAAGATGGTATTGCGACGCATCATTATGGACTAGATTTTTACCCTGAACACAATGCTGAAATCCGTTTTTGAAAATATGCATTCGTTAAAAAGATATGCTCAAATAAAATTTCATCACTATACATTTCTTATGGACGTTTAATTTTTTAAATATTTTTTAAGAATTATCTCTTATATCTCCAGTTCTAATTAAGGTATGTAGATAGTTTTTGTCTTAAAATACTCAGTCATTTATCGGCTTTTATATAAGCCATTGATCATTAAAATCGGACAACTGCTGGACGAGCTATAAAGCTAAAATCGACACGAAAATCCATTTTTTAGAAATTAGTTTTTTGTCAAAGATTCATAGCGCAGGTCCTAAGTGGATTAAAAAGCTCGTTCTCCCCTCAAATTACTCAGAAGATTCTGGGCTTTCATATGAGCTATGGCTCATTAAAATCCGACTTACTTAATTTGAGTTATGAACCTCCATTTAACATAAAATCTGTTCACTTTCGTAAATTGTATATAATTAATGACTCATACATAGAAAACTAACAGAGATTCAAAACAGTTTTATGTTTTAATTAACTCAGTACATTACTGGCTTTAATTTAAGCTCTTAGTCATTTAAATCGGTTGAGTTTGAGGGGAGATATAGACCTCAAACCAATGTAAAAATCAATTTTTTCAAAATTTCATGATTATTTAAAGATTTGTATCTCAAGTCCTAAACATGGCCTGCAAGTTGGATTGGTTTTGAAACACGCGCTGATCTACTAGCTTATTTCATTTGACACATTGATAATTGAAATCTGACAAAAATAGGATGAGTTATATTCTTTTATATCATCTTTGATAAAAAACAAATTTCTAAAAAATGGATTTTCGTGTCGATTTTAGCCTTATAGCTCGTCCAGCAGTCGTCCGATTTTAATGATCAATAGCTCATATAAAAGCCGTTAAAGGACTGAGTATTTTAAGACCAAAACGAACTACATACCTTAATAAGAACCGGAGAAGAGATAATTCTAAAAAAAATCTTTAAAAAATTAAACGTCCATAAGAAATGTATAGGGATGAATTTTTATTTGAGCATATCTTTTTAACGAATGCATATTTTCAAAAACGGATTTCAGCATTGTGTTCAGGGTAAAAATCTAGTCCATAATGATGCGTCACAACACCATCTTTACATTTGAAAAAAATATTTATATCCAATATGGCGGATCCAAGATGGTGGCCGAAAATGTAAACTCTATCAAAATTTAGAACCAATCACCCAACGATGATTGGCGGCGGTCCAAAGTCAATATCTCGAAAAACATTGATATAAAATGCAGTTGAATGTCTTTTTTCAAAAATTTTTGTGTGGTGGGAAAAGCCGCCATTTTGAAACGTGATTTTAGTGAGGTTCCCAAGGTCCGATTTTGGTAAACTTTGTATATGTTAAAATTCACATTTTTTTAATTAGAATTCCATCAAAAAACGTTTTCTTGCAGTTTTTTGAGGTTCCCCATGTTACTTTTCGTAGAATGACTGGCCTATACCTTAGCCTGTGTGCTTTTGAAACTGTTAGAATTGAACTAATTGAATTAGCAATTAATGTTAGTGAAATATCGGAATTTTATGCTGAGAAGTTGAGTGGTGAAATTTTTGGATTAGTCGGGTTAAAGTTAAAAGTTTATTTTAAGAGTTTTGAGTACATAATTATTTATATAAATATTAGTCAGTCGTTTCCACCAATGTAATACATTTATTTCTCTGCTTCTGAAGAAGTGTTTGAGTTTTTATAAACCTTTTCCCGCTCGATATATCTACAAATGAAAGCCAGTGATCCCTTATATAATTAAAGTCCATAACATTAAACCAGCGGATCTCAAACTATTTCACCTTGCGAACCCCTAAGCCAATGTATTTTCATGAATTGTACCCCTAGGCCGCCCCTGGGCCCTAGGTCATATTTAATACTTAATACTTGAGTATTAGCTTATCTATAGCGTTTATCATAGCTCGGGGTAAATTATCTAATACTTAAGTACTTTGTAAACAATTAAGTTTATTAGTAATTTATAACTATATTTTTAATACATTTGTAATGGAATTTAAAAAGATGGCAATGGAAATTTTAACAAAACGCTTCAAAAGTTTATGAATCAGAAAAATGGCTGTGGCACGACTGCTACTAATTTTTGGCCTCTCTGGCCATGGCACGACTGCTACAATCATTAGAGAGGATTAACGAGGGCCAACTCGCTTGGTTCGAAATGGCACGACTGCTACAATTGCCCGGCCAGGTAGTCGACGCCAGGTAGCCAGACAACAGGAAAACGGAAATTATATTGTCACCGCGGACCCTCTGCTATGCTGCTTATTGAACTTGATCCTGGGAGATCTAACAACATTTTTTTTAATTACCGTCTTTTCTGATCCACAAATCTAAAATTTTGGGTTGAATATCCTTTTTCTTTGTAATAGGGATGTGCGAGTAGCGATTTTTTAAGTCGAGTCGAGTCAAGTTTTTAAAAATACTCGCGAGTTTCGAGTTTTTTTCGAGTTGAGTATTTTGAAGAGTTAATAGTTATACTTTTACATAATCATCATAATATATCAAAAATGATAATCATTAATAAAATAAGACAATTATATATTTGAAAGTTATTCAATATTATAAAAGTGTGATCCTTAGTTTGTTAATAATGAAGTGTTCCTGAGATCGCATACTGGTCTAAAATCAATCAAAAAATACCTGAGTTTAGTTTTTACTCATCACCCCAATGAAACTTGTGGCTGGATTTGTTTACATCTTGTTGTTATTCCGTAACCAACTTGACAACTCATAAAGCCAATAATGTTAATTTATTTATTTTATTTTTAATATATGCATATGAGGAAAATGCTCGCTCTATGAGCTCGAAAAAGGGAGAAGAACTTTGATTGCTAAATTGGACAAATTTACATACTCGTCACTCGAGTCCAACCAAAAATTGATCAAATGTTTTCTCTTCAATTCTATTTTCAAAGAAGAGTCCGTTGAAAGTTTGATCAAATTTTCCTTTTCTTTGAAATTTAGGTTGGATGATTCCAAATTTGTTTCAGAGAAAGGGTCCATGATCCAAAGATTGTTTCCATTGAGTTTGGGGAAATATTGTCTAAATGACAATTTCAATCATTGCAAGTGTTCGTTGATAACTTGTTTAACTTCACAGTTCAGTTCTAATTCATTTTCTTTTAAGAACTCATCTAATGTCTTAAACACTGCAGTCTGGCCTTTAATGACACAAGAGCTCAAAAAATCAAGTTTTTTTTTAATCATAGGTTCTACCTTCTCTGCGACCCTAAACAAAGAAACAGAAGTGACTTGAAGGCCGAGATTTAGCTTATTTGTTTGCTGTAAAATGAGTACTTAATGAGTTCGGGGTGGCAGCTTAGAGGAGAGGTACGAGCAATATTGCCAAATTTCCCAAGTTGTTTCCAATGAGTTGAGTGGTTGAATCTCTGGACAGACTAATTATTATGAAATAGGCGTAACGTTGATCTTGTTAACGTCTTTGACTTTTAAAATATTTCAAACTGTTAACAGTTGGAAATATTTTGACTGTTATGGAAACAATGTTATGGTTATTTCAAAGTAATTTTATAAAATTAGGCTACAATTTTCGTGTCCGCCATTATTGATTTATCTCTTGTAAACCCATGTACACCTCTTCTAGGGGTTCGCGAACCCCATGCAGTTTGAGAACCGCTGCATTAAACTTATAACAACTGTAATAGAACTATAGTTATTAAACCTTGGTTCAGGAAAAATCTTGGATAAACCAAAGTTTAATTTTTTGGAGTCATAAAATTTGCCTTAACCTCAACCGATTTATAGGTACCCCCTTCGCACTATAAGGTGCAAATATTTAAGGTATTTAAGGTCTCAGTCTTTTTGTGGCCAGGTGTACATAAATGTACCCAGCTGCCGCCACTTACACATCCAAAAAAACACACAACTGAAGCACAACAGCAAAGCTACAGTCGATCACTCAATTACTATACTGGTAAGCAACGGACCAATCACCATACATACACATCCCTCCCTCTCTCTCGGTCTCGTTCTCTATCTCTAAACTCCCTTTTACCGCGCTCGGAAATGTGTTGAGCAAAAATTTTATCTCCCAGTTGTGATTTAAAAAAAATTTTGTTAATTGTTCTTAATCATTCTTAATAAGACAGGTACATGGAGCACGTTACCCTGAATATGAGCGAAGGATGAGTGTGATGTGTGGTGTGATGTCTTGTATGATAAAATGTGTGATAGTGTGTCACCGCCTTTAGTCAAACCTTTTTAAATTTTATTTCCTGCAAAACTTCACGCAAAGATCTTTTCAATGACACCTAAATTATTAAAATCGGCCCAGAACTTTAGTAGTATTTCCGACGTGGCCAAATTTATTCGGACGGTTATTAATAATTTTTAATTATTATTGTTATTAACTCGTCCCCCCACGATCCATCGGATAAGGACTCCGAGAAATGGAACGACGTAGTTAAGAGGAAGGGGAAGAAAAAGAAAGACTCGCCCTAGCAGCCTGGAAGCCAGTCCGGCCTCCAGGACAACAAGAAGGCGCCGAGGAAGAAGTAACGCAAGACGCGGCCAGACGCTCTTCTCATCAAGCCGTCGGAGGGGAAATACTACGCCGACGTGCTGGGCGAGATTCACAGTATAGCGAAGTCTGATGAGAAGGGCGCTGTTATCAAGGCTATGAGGAAGATCCGAGCCAGCTAACTTTTGGTCGAGCTCGGGGATGCCTCCGAAAGTAAGTCCGCCTTCAGCGAAGACCTAAATACCATCCTGGGAACGAACGCAACCGTCCGCGTTCTCAAACCCAAATCGACGCTGGAGGTGAGAGACCTCGACGAGCTGACGACCGAGGGGGATATCTGCAGCCGTCAAATCCGCTATCGGCGAGAACGTCGACGTTAAGACTTTTGTCTCGAAGACGAATGCTCGAGCTCAGAAGGTGGCAATTCTGACGTTGGGAGCCAGAGCAGCTACGAAGATCCGGGAGAAGGGCCACCTCAAGGTCTGGTGCGTGAGCTGTCGAGAGCTCGTGGCCTCCAGATGGTTTAATGTCTGGGGTTCGGTCACGTCGCTAATCGCTGTCCTGGATCCGATAGAAGCAAGCTCTGCTGCAAGTGCGGCGGCCAGGACTACAAGGCCAGCGCGTGCAATGCAGCGCTGTCCTGTGTCCTGTGTACAGAAGCCGGCTTCAAGGGCGACCTGGTCAAGCATTCCGCTGAGTCTGGTCATTGCGGGCAGTACAGGCGAGCCATCCAGGAGCTTCGCCAGAAACAACAGAAATTATCAGTGTTCTGCAACTTAATATGCAGAGGAGCAAATGACTTGCTGTTCCAATTCACCACGGAGCAGGGTGCTGACCTACTGCTTTTCAGTGAGCAGTACCAGAACCGACGCTCCGCGCAGTGGTTCTCGGATCCCTCCGGCACTGCGGCGATATGGATCTTGGAAATCGGGAAGTTGTCCGATTCATGCACGTGTGTGCCCGCTCTTGGTACCGGTAAGGGCAACGGCTTCGTTTGGGTGAGGAGCAGGGGTTTCACCGTGTTCTCCTGTTGCATCACGCCTAAACCAACCGATCGCAGACTACCGCCACATGGTCGATTCCATCGAGGATGAGATCACAAACATCTCTGGCAGATTCCATAGTCTGTGGCGATTTTAACGCCAAAGCCGTGGAATGGGGTTCCCCACGGACCGACACTCGAGGTCGTTACGTTCTCGAGCCGGTTGCCAAGTCGGGTTTATGTATTCTCAACACGGGCGGTATTTCCACCTTTCGCCGTCCGGGGTGCAGAGAAACAATCCCTGACATATCCCTTACCTATGAAGGGGTTGCCCAGCGGATCTCCGACTGTCGTTTCTGCTAGAACTTCTCCTCTAGCGACCACCAGGGGACCCTCTTCGAGGTCCTTCCCGAGGGTGTGCGCTCGAGCGCTGAATCTGCTCCTCTGGAAATCCCGGAGGAGATGCCTTGGTCTCCGACGAGCTGCGTAGCGAGCCAGGAACCGCCCTGATGCAAATGCCAGATCGGCTAAGCACAGAGCCGCCCGGCGCGAGCTCCGCGGTGCTATCAACCGGAGTAAGGTCATCAGGTGCTGGATAATCCCCGCACAAAAATACCCGCAAGTACCAAAATCCAGGTGATTAACCGAAAAAATATGCACGACTTTCAAAATATCTAAAAGCGGGTAGTTTTCTAAAATTGCCTGATAAGACGAGAGATTTTTATATCAATAACCTGTGAAGTATCCAAAGATTTCTGTTTATTTCAAGTACTGTTCTTGTACCATTGAAACACATTATTTTTGTCATCTTGCATGAATAATGGATATTTGCAAAACAAAAATTCTCCAAAAATCCCCAGATTTACCCTATTTTTGTGTATTCAAGATGTCGGGTAAATCACCGCAGTCCAAGTCTAAAATCACCATTTTCTCAGTTTTTTTAACCCCCTCATACGCCCAGAACGTTTTTCAAAATAACCAAAAACCGGGTATAAACGCGGTTTCCAGCACACTGCAACCAATACAACCATGCTAATACACAATACCATCTATCTTTTCAAAATAAAATACCTGGAATTTCAATAAATACTTGCAGTTTGTCCATAATCCCCGTCTTACCCTTTTCTATATCCAGATTGTTGAGTGAATCCCTGCAGCGCAAATATAAAAAAAACATCCTTTTTAACTCACAACCCCCGAACGTCCTCAAACGAAACCTCAAAAAAACGAGTGGATAAAGCGCTCACCTCATAACCTGAGGGTCGCCGGTTCGACTCCTAACAGGATCAAAACTGGGTACAGTTGCCATTTGTCATTGAGCTATGAATTAATGATGCTATCTAACAAAAGGTCGCCGTTAGTTAGTAACAAGACCCGGATTTGGACCGTTCCCGATCAAAACGTTAAAAAATACCACTGGCGTAGAAAGAAACAAAATACAAAATACAAAAAATACCCGAAACCCAGGAAAAAAGCCCGGTATTTTGCATCACTGTTCAGTCTAGTAGGCGCGCTAGATCGCGCTGCCGCACTCCCTCTCCCTAACTCCTCCCCCCTCGACGCTAAAAATGGAGTTCCAATTTTCAAAACAATTTCTGGTGACCAGACCCTGCAATGTAAGTAACCCCCTCCTTTTGGGTCATCCTAGGTTACGCCTATGCATTCAACCAAGAAGTCCTCAAACCTTCTAAGCCACCTGGACCCTCTGACAATTAAATCCAGGTCACCCATTAACATTGTATACTGTATACCTCCTTTTTTCTTCTTTGAGATTCGTTGCCTACAAGAAATTTATTTTGTTAATTTAATAATTAAAGTATAAATTTTCTTTTTTATTGTTAATTGTTCTAATGTCATAATAATTTATTCTGATTACAAAATAAAATGTAATTAATTGAAGAACTCAGATTTTGGTTTTTACTTTATTATAAAACGTTTTTACATTTATGAACATAACATTTGTTTGTTTGTATGATTGTGCTCCAAGACTTCCGCTTTCCTCCGGATGTCTTTTGATGGATCGTGTTTCTTCGATTCATTTTCCCCATGATGTCCTCTAAAAGTCAAGGAAATCCCTGATCATGCTGAAGTGGGTTGGGGGTTCGAGGGTCTTTATACTTAATACTTTTTCTTGAAATGGCGATGACCTACCCAGGTAGGTATTTTAAGCCAAGTATGAATGGCAGATGAGTGAAAGATGATTGATGAATGATCAGAGTCGATGAGGTCGGTCCACAGAGGATGTGGCGCTGGACGCCGGGCTGGAGGGGGGGCTGGGGGGGACGTCGGGGGCAGGTTCCTGTTCCATCCTCTTCTCCTTTGTGTTTAGAAGTCTAGAAGGTCCCTAATCATGGAGACGTGGATCGGGTGGTACTCAGGGGGTTGTGTAATGTCGATTAAGTCGACCGATGATGCGCTGGGGGAGCCGCTGCTGGTGGGGAGGGGGGGGGGGAGGGGAGGGTGTATGTCGGGCTCTCGGTTGCACCTCCAGTAGATGTAGCCTGCCACTGCGGCGAGACCTGAAAAAACTGCTACGGGAAGATAATACTGAGACTTATCCATGGTTAGGACTATTTATTTTTGTTTACAATCTGACTTATACAGGTTAAAAATCCATCTAAAGGTAATCAGCTGTTAAATTACAATCACATTTTAAACCCGTTATAGCGCAAGTTGTTCAGCGCTTGAGCGTTGAAAGCGCCCTTTACAAATAAATCAAAGGCTTGAGGGTCGAAGCCATTAAAGAATTGTTCATTTTAATTATCAGTCGCCGGTGCGCTATATTACAAGCTTTAAAATGACACCTCAATCGTAAAAATCGGTTAAGTAGGACGGCTGAAAAAGGGATCTAACCGAGAAACCCCTTATTGCATTAAGAATGATTATTCATTATTTATTTCTTTTGTGAATAGGTTTATTAAAATTATTATTTCACTTAACTTGTTCAAATGTCGATAGATATCGCCACTGCTCCTAAACCTTAGCCCTTTACTATACTGTACTTTAGTGACTCCCTTTCCGAAATGTTCGGAATAATCGAGTACAACGACTTTGCGACCGCCGATCACATACGATCGTCTTTTTCGACTAATTTACGTCCGCCGATTAAGCGTGATCGTCTTTTCACGGCTCAGTTAATTCTGCCGACAACTATAGCGAAGTCTCTTAATTTTCTGTGTTAACGTTTCTACAGCTTGTCTTTGACGGATTTTTACTTTTTTATGTCTTTATTTCCGAACCTCTCGTTCAGATCGACCGGAAAATAGTCGGATTACCGGGGTTTTGGTTAGCGAGGTTATTTTGTGTCATTGAAGAAAGTAAGCCTATAGCACTATGGCATTATAGCCCATGGCACAAAATCAGAGTGCCTGTAAAAATCCAAGAGATTGTCCCTCTCTACGGTCATGAACATGCACGGTATTGGAGAAATGAAGGCTCGTTACAATCAACATTCAATAACAAGGCCCAATAAGGTTTGGGGTCTGAGTTTTATAATTGCAGGGAACAATATTCGAGTCTTTCTATTCTCATTTGTTAACGCTACCACATTTAAAGCATCATTTGCCGAGATGTTAAATGCGTCTCGTTGACAAGAAACACAGAACTGATTACAGACATGAACCCGTAAGATAGAATGTGACGTCAGCTCAGCAATGACTGAAGGTACCTAGATACTTCAGTTTCATCAGTCGCTTCAGTTTTACATACTGTAATTTTGTTTTACAACCTGTACGAACAATTATTACTAGGTATGTAAAGAGGTAAAGTGTGCTACTGTAAACTATTAATTTTATCTACAGCACCTTCAAAATTCGCCGGGACGGCTTATTCATTTTTTTTGTTCATTATATAGTCCTTAAAAACGTAAGACAGCATTTTTTTAAATTGCTGTGGCGGCATTTAATTTTTATGTCCAAGGTAGACCCTAAAATCTTAAGAAAATTATTTTTGACAGTGAATACAATTAAAAGCCATGTTCCATGTTCTACTTATACTTATACCTTCATGAAACAAAAAATGAGGATTTTCTAATACGCAGGTATGCTGCGACGGGGGTACATAATATAGTCCTACCTAAGGGCCACTCTTTACTATATGCGAGCAGATTAAACGCGCATCCGAAAAATCAAAGGGTGCCGCTCCTTATGACGTGCCCCATGATCATAATCAGAGCAAGCTCAGGTACCGTGCGGCAAACAGAAACGACCATAAATGCTTCTTGGGCAAGCCAGTCTCGGTAAACTCGCTTCTCGAGTCCGTGAGCGTAATCCTCTCCACCTAATAGCAATATCGACTGGACAGCCGACACAAACAAACGGCAATTGCAAAAGAGAGGACCGCCGATATAGAGCATAAACCTACCCCATACCCACTTTCCAAACGCCCTTGGGGGCCTGGGGGCTTTGTCGGTGGGGCGCTGGATATGTTTTAGTATAGACAGGCCCTCTAGGCAGGATTAGAATACCCTCGTTGCAGCATATCTGCGTACCAAGCGAATTTAAAAAATTCTGTTTCATGGAAGAAGTTTGAGTGTTAAAAGAAATAAATTTTTACAACAAGAAGGATACATGATAAAGCAAAACCAAATTATTAAAGGGGTATGTTGAAATCTTATCGTGAACGAAGCCACGGGTACATAGACTTAAGAGACATTTATCTTTTACTTTAAGAAAAAAAACTATAGATTGCAGAGATACAAACAGACACAACAATGAATGGTCAGCTGATAGCAGCGATTGTTGGTGGAGGGAGATCAGTCCGATACTACTATCACTTCTAGTTGGCTGCCACACCAACATGAGTGAACACCTACACGCCACACTGTGCCAGACCAGCAGAGGATTGTCATTTGTTTAACAGCGATCTATTTAACGTGTTTTTTGTATCGTATATTTTTTAAGGTAAGGACTGATTAACTTAAGGCGTTGATTCGTTTTTCTAAAAATATTGGGAAGGGTATGATTATAATGATTGTCATTAGAGAAATTGTGGATGCGTTTGTTTTCATCAGATCATCTGTTAGCATGTTTTTATTTTCAGCGGAATCGATATAGCTCATAGCTAGAGCAGTAAATTTTGTTCTTTTGTCAAAAATCAGTTTAAAGTTTTCCCTAAATATAAACAAAGATGGACAGTTTGACCACTGTTTTGGTGTTTAGTGAAATCTAAGGAAATTTCGTAAATGTTATTTGTAATTTTTTTATCACCCTGTTGTTATTTATTTCTTATCGAGCTTTGAATTAAAATACAAAGCCTAATGATGTTCAAACCAGGTTTTCATAACGAAGGACTCAATCAATAAGCAGCGATTGGTTTATTCTATTCCAAAACTTGACAAATTTGTTACTAATTTGTTTGTGTATCACTAATGTGTTGTAGGCTACATAAAAAAATTATGAGAGCAATTAATTTTATTTTCAATTCGGACACATAAAGGTAAATTTTTACTTCAAGTTCCTAACCAAGTCACTTTGGTACTAGCCTACTATCGAAAGTAATTTAATTGGAACTTTGAGGGCAAATGTTAAAAGTGTTAAAAAAGCGTATCCAGGTGCAAATTTACTTAAGCCTAAAACTACTGACCATTGAAAATGATGAAATGTAGTTGAAAGTAAATACTATAATGAAATATCTAGGTCTATAGAACATCCCGGAAAATGAGTTTACAATGGGAAAATTAATTCTACTTCACTGAATTTATCCGTGTCTTGTCAGGCGCATTTTCTAAAGAAGTCTGCTATTTCTGTCCAAACCCCACTTTAAAAATTATTTTCCTCCACCTACCATCCAAAGTCGTCTTTTAGTCCCTGGGATTGAATACTTAAGTACTAGTTTATACTCCATGGGATTTACTTACTTACTTTTTATCCCACGGGACTAAAAGTAATCTACTTTTTCTCCCATGGGACTAAAAGTAATCTCATAAGAAATACATGGGAAGAAATCCGGCAACACTGCGATGGACAGTGAGAAAATGTGGCTACACTGTCGATTTTCATTTGCTTACTCTAAATTTAATTCAAGAATTTCAGTGTTTCAACTTAAGAAAACAAAACCATATGCATTTAATAGCCAGGTAATAATTTTTTGTATGAATTAAGTTGGCAAAATTGAATATAAAACAACTGATTTAGAGTTTGTTATTACCAATATGCCGAACGTTTTAAAAACATGACTGTTTGTTTCTTACATTATGTACCTAAATGTATGTACAAATTTTGGAAGGTATTTTTAATTAATAGACTTTAGAAAAAATAGTGTTAAAATAGTGTGAAGGTGTGAATAAATGGTTGTTTAAATTGCCTAAGTAGCTTATGTATTTATGTGATATAAATAAATACGTGTTTTTGTGTTATACAGGGTGTTCAGAAACTACCGGATCAAACTTCACCAGGTTATTCGGGAGGTCAAAACAAACAAAAAATGTCATATAAACATATCACCTATCTCGCTCCATTTTCCGTCTGTCTGTGTGTATGTATTTTTAACATAAACTGCCATAACTTTGGAACCACTTAAGGTACAAACTTCAAACTTGGTACGCTTATAATGACTCAAAGTACCTATTTTCTTGCCTAGTATCAAATTTCTACTTTGTACCATTTCAAAATGGCGGTCATTTTTATTTTTCAAAGCTTAATAACTCAAGAACCGTAAGATTAATAAAAAAAGTTGCAGAAGACTAAAAAGATGCAAAATGTAATTTACTTTTCAAAAATCTAAAATTTAAATATGGTTAACACACAAATAATGGAGAAAATTCAATTTTTATAAAAATACTACGTGCAAAATTAATGAAATTGCTCAAATTTACAGTTGTAACTTCAGAAAAAAATAGTTTTCTCCATTATTTGTGTTATAAACCTAATAAAAGTTAACATTTTCATAAAGTAAATTAAATTTTGCATCTTTTTAGTTTCTTGCAACTTTTTTATAAATCTTACGGTTCTTGAGTTATTAAGCTTTGAAAAATAAAAATGACCGCCATTTTGAAATGGTACAAAGTAGAAATTTGATACTAGGCAAGAAAATAGGTACTTTGAGTCATCATAAGCGTACCAAGTTTGAAGTTTGTACTTTAAGTGGTTCCAAAGTTATGGCAGTTTATGTTAAAAATACATACACACAGACAGACGGAAAATGGAGCGAGATAGGTGATATGTTTATATGACATTTTTTGTTTGTTTTGACCTCCCGAATAACCTGGTGAAGTTTGATCCGGTAGTTTCTGAACACCCTGTATGTGATTCTAATCTAGCCTAGTTTAAAGGAGAAAAGGATCATATGAAGGAAAAGTTATATTGTCACAGTTATTGTTAATATTGTAGGTGGAGGAAACATTGTGGAGGAAATGCACTTTAATCCCTAGATGCACAAATAACTATTAAGGGCATATGCATATAACTTTGAGCTCTTACCTTGTCTTGTAAATATTGAAACAGTTTCAGAACTATATAGGAAGAGTTTTTATCACAAAAACCCTAGCGTTTGTAATAGCTATAGATTTCTTAGGAACACTATATCACAATTTGAGATCCCCAAAAACACTAATATATTTCCAATGTTCTATTTAAATATCTTTTCTTTGATATAACTAATGTGTTAACAACACAAATGTATAACTAAGAATATAAACCATATCGAATAAGTTAAGTTATTTAAAACCTAAGCTGAGATCGATAATAAATTATCATTAGAATAAAGTTTAATGCAAATGTTATCAGTGTTTTTACGTGTGTACATTGTTAAGAAGTTGAGTGTTTCACTGCCGCGTAGTCCCTCCGACACGTGCTCCGATCTCCTTCTTTTGACAATCCGAGTTTAGTGAACATCAGGTTTCTTAAGAAACTTAGTCCTTCAGCGGTGTTAGTCTTCGAGAAGAGAGTCACAAAATGTTGTAGAAACCCCCATTCTTTAGACATTTAGAGATATAAACCAAGGAATATTAATGTAGGCCTAATAAGAAATGTTTAATAAAGTTTCATGTTTTACCAATTCTAACGGCCATCTCGGCTAAGCGTTGTTAGTGGACTTGATCAAATCAAGTAACAAAAGGTGAAGTAATGAAATTAAATTTATTTTCATCGAGTCTCAAAATTAAACTCTTTCAATCAAAGCTTCCATAATTAAGTAACGGATTAAAATTAACTCATGAAATTCAAATAAAAAAATATTTGTCTTGAAGTTTAAATGACTTTCAAAAATGTACAAACTTAATAACTTTTCACCGTAAAGGTAAGGAGCTAATTATTAGACATAGTCCTTTCTAGCCAAGCCTTACATTTTTTTATTTATAACATTTGTATTGCTAAAAGTCAGATGCAAATATCCAATTATACTGTAGCACTATTCTTAAATTATTAATGCTAGATAACAAGAAGCATTATAAATAAATATTTTTCGTTATACTGCTTCAAAAACAGATGTTTTAATGCATGTTTTCCGGACCTAAATACACTCTTTTTATTCCTAGGAATTAAAAGCTGATGTACTCGATACCAGCTGACTCTTTATAGTCCTAGGACTAAAAGTCAAAAAGTGCCGAGTACGTCGTAATAATTGAACAATATTCATTCGATTACAAATAATCGAAACATTCATCGATATTACCGAAACATTCATTGTTGTCAGTTTAATCAATTTGTGAAACTCGCTCATTTCACCAATCGATTATTACATGCGTTCGATACGTCGATAGTTGTTCATTGTTGTCAGTCTACCCTAACACAATCGAAACAGGCAATCAGCTGATTGCTTCAAATAGCAAGAACAAGACGGTGGCATCTTTAAAGGTAAACAAGCTGTAACATTTTGGTTTTCTTAAGTAGTTTACGTATTGTATTGAGCAATATAACGAAAAATATAGTTCATCACACGGACCTAAAGCTGCTTTTCGTTACTCGGTCATTTTTCAACCTCGGCTTACAGCCTCGGTTGTAAAACTTGACCTTGTACGAAAAGCGTCACTTTAGGTCCTTGTAATGAAATATACTATTATAACCGATAACAACAAAGCAAATGACAAGACACTTTTCGTTCTGATATCTCTAAAATCAAAAAGGAAATAGCATGTTTTACATTTTTTTATCATGCCTTCAACAGAATTAGTAACTGAATGTTTGAGTTCTCGCTGTCAAAACGACACGTACAAAAGAAAATTTCTAGACACTCGGAATAAATTACTAAATTACAATTATTTTTGTCTAAATAACAAAAGAACAAAAAAGCCAACGAGGTGGCAATGTTTGACCTGAGAACTGAAAAAGTTGGATATTAGATAGCACAATCTTTAAAATGTTCTTGAACTCGGGCGGAAGTTCACAGTTGAGGCCACGCGGTCCTGACCTCAGCGGCGCGGACTTGGCTATTCTGGTGCGACCTTAGTGGGGACAGGGAAACGACCACTGGAATTGAGAATTCTGGGACTGTTTCTAATAAATCTTCTGGTTGTTGAAGTATTCAAATGAAACAGAGTGTGCATTTTAAATTTTAAAGAGCGAGAGCGATGGAGATTTCCGTGACCTTTATTTTCCAGTGGCCACAGAAAAAGATTATTACTTTATGGATTATCACTAAGTCGATTGAAGAATGGACGAAGTGAATGTCTCAGTGTGTCGGTTGTTGCGGGGCTCGTTCTGTTTGTACGAAATGCTATAACCCTAAAATGGTCGCACTGATTGTTTTCAAACTTGGCACTAAAGTTTTATAGTTCATCGAAAACAGCTCATTAAATTACTAAATAAATCCCCTGTACGTTTTTGCACATTACTTTTTTTTAATTTTAAAAATGCATTTATTAAACGCATTTATTATGAGAGTATTTTCAGGCTTCAATATCAATAAACAGCTGTTCACTTCCCTATATTTTAAATGGAGGTTACCAGCTGTTACCGCCGCGCCGGTTGCCGGCCGCACACTGCCGCGACAAAACTTTTTTTGTTTTTGTTTTTTGTCCTTTATTGTCGACCAGCTGACTAGAAATATATTTCGTATACAGTTTTATGGATATACCATACTATATATATGGATATACCAATACTATACTCGCTTTATTGTGGTAATCTTAATGTGATACTTTCCCATCAAGTCAATATACTTGAATTTGCTGATGACATTGTCCTTTACACAACTAACAAATCTCTTGTAAATTGTGAAACTATTTTAAACAATGCTCTTCGTGATATGTATGATTGGGGATTGAATAACGGGTTGGAGGTTTCTTCTTCAAAATCAGCAGTTTGTGTTTTCACTCGTAAACACAACCCTCAAAATGTTCGAATTGAATATAACCATCAAGAAATCCCATGTAAAGAGCAGCATAAATTCCTAGGGGTTACTTTTGATAGGAAACTTAATTGGAAACTACACATTAATCAAATTTCTCAATCCTGTTTCAGAAGAATGAATATACTGAGGTCTGTGTCTAGTATGCAATGGGGAGCCGACCCATTATTATTGCTAACATTATATAAATCACTAATACGTTCAGTTCTGGATTATGCTTGCTTTATTTTTGGTAATGCCAACATTGATAATAGGATGGCTCTAGACAGGATACAGTACAGTGCCTTAAGGACATGCCTGGGATTGATGAAATCTTCCCCATGTAATGCGATGGAAGTTGAAGCTCGAGTTATGCCCCTGGAAATGAGAAGGCAAATGTTGAGTGACAGATACCTGTCTAAATGTTTACTTCTCCAGAAGTACCATCCTCTAAAAAGAAATCTACAGAAATTGGATTATATTTACCAACGATCTTCATACTGGGAAAACAAAAAAACTCCTTTACTTCTGGTTAGTTATCAACATATGCTTAATGACCTTGCTATCAATACAAACGATCACAATTACTTTCATCCAACTTGTTTTCAGATGAGCTTAAACTACTTTATGAACAAGATAGAATTTGTTTCCTTTGATTCCTGCAAGCAGAATTTCGTTAATAATTGCTTGGCTTTAAATGACGAATTTAATCATTTAATAACTTCAAGGTGGCCAGATCACGAAATGATCTACACTGATGCTTCAAAATCACAAGAACCCTCTTTCACTTCCTTTCACTCCACTTTCTTACTTGGGACTTAACTTCAAAATTTAATGGAAATCGACTTTACCAACTGAAAAAATATGTTTCTACCCCGCCATGGTTTAGTTCCTGCTCAAAAAATAGAAGATTTATAACCTCAATTTGCAGAATGAGAATCGGCCATACATATACAAACCTCCATCTTTCCAAAATTCATGTGCTTCAAAATTCTACGTGTGATTGTAATAACGATTCGGCCAGTCTAGATCATTTAATTTTTGCATGCCCTCTGAATGACGAAGAATCAACAAATACTTTATTCAAGAAGCTTACAAAATTAAAAGTGAAATTTCCAGTGAACGTATTAACATTATTGGAAGAAATGGATGAAACAGTTTTGGACTTGATTTTTGACTTTATAGTTAATAACAACATTTCAATTTGATCAATGTGAAATTGTGACTTAAAATTAATTGTCATTATTGTAAATTGTTGTGGGTCTTTCTTGGGTAAACCCTAGGCCGTAATAAAGAATAAAAAAAAAAAAAAGTTTTATGGACGGACCAGACAACACAAAACATCTTTTTCGAAAAGAGACGTTTTGTTTTTATTGTCTCGTTAGTGTGCGGCCGGCCTATAAGAATGCAATTTTATCAATCTGTGAATATCAGCTTAAGTCACCCTACTTCATTGTTGCTGATTCTTCTCACCTGTATTTGGAAAATTGCCGAGAAGAAATTCCAGCTTCTAATAAATAAACGAAAGTCTGGCGGTTATTGGCTATTGCGACACCAAAGAAACTGCTATTGCTCTATGGACAAAAATAATTGTAATATTTGATCAATATCACATGATTTCCTTGACCAATGTGATCGATAAACATCTGTTAATGACAAATACCTTGAAATCTCACAGTACTGTTTACATTTTTAACGGTATTCAACTTTTTCGGATTCATTTTTACGATGATTTACGAAGAACTTCTGTTGAAATCGATGTATTACATCAATACACCATGGGACTACTTTTGTGAGGTAGGTACTGCATTATTAATTACATCTGCTTGAACGAGAACGAAATTCGCTCGAAAAAGTATTTAAAATTAAATGCCTAAATCGTTCTTATTGCGTCAAAGCATGAGGCCAGGGTTACAGGTTATCGAGTCAGAATGTGTCTCCCCTTTTGTGATTTCCTCGTGTTATCAAATCTTTTAATTCACAGCGATTGATTTCGTGGCAAATATATTTTTACGTCACGCCCGCTCGTCCTCTTGGTTAGTCGTATAAAATAAATCACTAAATCACCGTTTTAGTAAAAAAGTTCTACGTCCTGGCAGGATAAGGAAGTTAGTGATTATAAAGGACTTGAAATTTTTAAGGTGACCAATCGCTTACTCAGTAGAAATGCATTGTGTAGTGGCGAGAACTCCTAAAAAACGGTCTTCTGTCTCATGCCCGTCCGCGTTTCTTTCGCATGCAATTTCTCCCGTGCAATTTGGTTAACTTGAAAAATTATTTCATGCAGCCTCAACCGATCATTTAAAGTAATTGATATAGTATATGTATATGACTCATTGAACGCATGAAAACGTCCTGATTTTACCGGATAAACTGTTGTCTCAAGTTGTTAAATAAATAAAAAATTAAGATTTTATTGTTTTAAACCAGTAAAGTGTTAACCTTAATTTGTAGCTTTTTTCATTTTGATGTCGCAATATTTGGTTGTTTTAAAAATTAAATGTTAATGATTGGAAATCACGCATAGATACTCATATGACTCGGCAAGTCAGGTCGTGAGGGAGAGGCACATTCAACTTTTATAAAATATTTGATAGCGTAATGCGGGCCTAAGAACGCGATTGGGCCTATGTGTCGGCCGATATCAATATCTACCTTTGTCGCTTCGGCAGTTTTTATATATACCCGGAACAACATAGATACAGAAACACCTCTTCTTTTTAATGAGCTGTTAAAAAATAAGACAAAAAATTGTTAAACAATTCCAACATTTAGCAGCCGTCCAATCGAATTATCTGAATCAACCAATAGGTGTATAATATTTATTCTTTTGTTATTCATGAAATCATGGAAAAAGAAAAGTGCCTTCAGCTAGAGACAATGAAACCGATACCGGTACATCTTTACAATAATTATAGTATTTCGTAATTCAAATTTCAAGATCTATAGAACAAGCGACAAAAAAAATAAAAAATAAACAAATTATTAGGAACGTGGAATGAAATGTAAACAATTGGCGCATCACAGCTCTGACTTTCTATAATTTCAAGGAGGTCTTACCACAAGGCCTACGCAAATAGCTTTATTCCTTTTAGAGAAAATTTGTTAAAATTTGAAATTTTTTAAATGCATTTATCGTATGGTTTTTACCTGTTATAAAAAAAACTTGTTATCTTCGTTATGTGGCGTGTGAGCCAAATTACACAGGATCAGAACCGGCCACTATCAGACTACAACTTCATATTCTAATGCTATACAGTTAATTGACAACTTATCACGATTACGACTCCGCAAGTGTGACAGAAAAATAACTCGTTCATTTTTTCTAGATCTACTTTAGGGCTTAACCTTAGAAATGTAAACAACATTCTTCTAATCTTGAGACCCGTCCGTCCCGACCCGGGTGCCGTTATCAGTGTTTACAGTTGCATACGGTATGATTAGAAAGCGATATCGTTTATTGGTCACACAGGCTGTCGTTGGGTAACAATGCCGCAACGATATGATGAAGACGTAACTATAAAATGGTCTATAGCCTTGGTGTGCATACTCTACATGCATCATGCCGTTCTGGCTTCCTTCTATTGTTTCATTGTTGGGCGTTATAATTTCTTGTTAGTTTAGGATAAGGAGTAAGGCCTGGTTTGCACGACGACCAGTACAGTGGACAGTAACACCTTTAAACAAAAGAGAACAAAAGAATTTTTTTCTACTGTCCTACTGTCTGGTCGTCGTGCAAACAGGGCCTAAGATTAGATTTCTTTGTTTGGGCTTGTCATTTAATTTCAAGTGGTCAGGGCCGGTTATTATTTTTGGTTGGAAACTTTTTATTGGCAAAAGTATCATAACTTATATAAATGAGTTTACGTACAAGCAGTTTGGAAAAGTGTGTTGGTCTTAACTTGTATTGCATACCAAAATGGCTGAACCAACTATACGCAAACCATAAATATATCGTACACAGACACAGGTATAAGCGCACATTTGGAAATTAATGGGTTTTGAAAATACATTACATTATGCTGATTAATTATTTAAACTTAGTTAAAGGTTCTACTCTCCTACAGAAAAACATGTCATCATGTACTCAGCTTATTTTAGGGCCAAATTTCTGTCCTGGGTTGGTCGCCATTTCAAGCGATGTAATGATGTAATGTAATTTTAATCCTAAACATTTTAAACTAAAATAAGTTAACATAGGTCTTATGGGTTGCAATGTTGGTTACAAAATGAAAACAAAAAGAAAAATAACTGAAAAAAGTTGCAGCCAGATGCTCGCTTAAACAAGGCAGCAGGGGAATATTTACATTCAGGTGGGTGGTGAGCTACAACCATCCAACGTATCTGATGTACAACTCCAGTACAACAGGTCATTAAATTCAAAAGTGGGGAATGAGTAAAATATTGACTTACTTGTTAAACTATGTGTTTTTATGAATGAAGCTCGGGCACCTAGTACTTGATATAAGTTTATAGCTTTATGCAAAGAAAATATATTATTTTAATGAGGGTGGGAGGGGTAGAACGAAGAAGGTAAGAAAGAAAGGAAGGGGGAAAGAGGGAAGGAATGATGGAAGGAGAGAATGGGAGGAAGGAAGATCAAATGAATTCCAACACACAGATCAGTGCAATCTTCAACCAAAGAGTAAACCTTTCCAGTAAACAATTGTTTTGTCAGAAGACATTACAAAAAAGAAATAAACAAAAATTTTAAAGCTTCAGAGCAGCTTGTGTGAGTTGATCTAATTCATTCAGTACCATGTTTCGCACATGAACATCAATATATGTTTCATAAGTGGAGGAGGTCAGAGGAGCGACAGGAAATATATTTAATTGGTTCAAGTGTTGGAGTCCTCCCTGTGGCATTATTAGTCGCAGTGGCATTGTTACAGTAACATTGTCGTATCACAATACAAAACATCATCACAAAGAGTTCTAGAAATCAAAGTTTTTGGATCCCAGTGTTTTAGCGAATTTCCCCTATAGGGAAGAAGCTATTACCGTAGGTCTCATGGTAAGACCTAAGCCCAAGACCAAAAAAAGCTTTTCGTTTTGGGGCCCCCAGAAGCAAAAAACACCATTCGTTCAAATTTCTAGATATATATATATATATATATATATATATATATGTAAGCACGATAGCGCTCGCAAAAATGGTCCGATCGGAATGAAATTTGGCACAGGCGTGTAAAGTAGTAATTATTCGGACGAGTTCGTGAACCAGCCCGATCGGACCACCGGAAGGGGGGGTAAAGCGGGGTAAACCCCCCCAAAAATGGGTTTTTCGAGTTTTTTATATAGAAAAATAAAATTTATCGAATTTTGGTTAGCACCATTGAATTCAGCTCGAAAAAACAAACAATTTAGTATCTTGAATCATTGCTCTATGTCCACTGGTTACTGAGATACTGAAAGTGGTAAACACAGTACGTTGTCCCAATGTTAACCTTATGGGGAATAAGTAAAATTCTATATCTCGCTTATTTCTCAACATATCTTAATGAAACTTGGTTTGTGGCTCATCATCATCAGATTTATAATTATAAAAAATAAAAAAAATTATTGGAGTCTCACTCAAACATTCTTCATTTAAAACTAATTTACAATTCTTTCATACTTTCTATTTACAAACCACATTACACTTTAACACATTAGGCCCCATATGGATTGAGAGAGATAATTATGAAAATTACTTTAAGTGCTTGGAGTAATTCCTATGTTGGGTACGTTACAATCATTAACGAAAGCTTTGCAATGCTTCGATACTCTGAAGCACTTCTAGTAGTTTTGACAGTGAACTAATGAACTTTCTATATAAGTGTTTGCTCGATGGATAAAAGGGCATGTTAAGCCACCTTTTTCTTGAACAACCACTTACCATCACTCTTCTGGGTGTGTTGTTGACTGACTCTTGAGGTATGCTAATTAATACTGTAATAAGTAGATGAATTATACTAGTTGTCATGAAGTGCAGTGTTCAAAATAATCAAACAGCTAATTTACAATCTACTGAAATACCACTCACTCATCATCGCACAGCCCAAAATACTTGACCTAGAACCTTGAAACTTTGCATGAACGTTTCTCTCAGGGCATAGGCATCCACTAAGAACGGATTTTTAAAAATTCCCTCAGGGCTACGCCCTGTGATAAATCAAAGTTTCAATGTTGAAGTATAGGGAAGCTCATTTAGTTGTCATGGCAACCTTAACATGAAATCATGAATCCAAGGAAGTTTTTCTGTTTTTCCACGGGTAAAACCGTGTTGATCAGCCAGTATTAACTATACAGAGAATCAATTGTATAAACAATTCCGAACATTGCAATGTCGTGATGCTTAGTACAGAAAAATTACAAAGAAAATTCACCGCAAGAATACTCTAATATAACAAAAAATTTCAATTTTTGCAGCAATTGTTGATTATGTGTAGGCCATATCAAGGGTCAATACTTTGAGATTTTTTGCCTTTGTGGTACTCATAATTTTACTCTAAAGAGTTTTAAAGATCAATATAGCCATAAAAATTGGTTGCATTAATGTTACACCTGGGAGCTGAACTGGAACAACAAAGAAATAAAGTTAGTATTCAAGTCGTTTCTGAAGGAAGTCTGTGTTAAGACCTTTTTTTACTTAGCTTAATGTTTTTTTAAGAAACTATTTAAAGATTTTACAATGTTCTAAAATGAGCTTATTTATAAGCAGTTGTGGACTTTTTGCTATGGTGATAAAAACAAAAACCTTTTTTGCTTTTTAGCCCCAGATAAGCAAAATCTTATCTTCCACACAGTTAAATCATTTTTAAATATATATTAAATATCCATTTTATGGCATTGTTGGTTTTGGTTTCAGATGATATCACTATTCAATATCCTGCAGCTTGAGCTGCACATGTTCCCAGCAGCCGTCATTCTGATTTTCGTTTTACCTTTGTCTTCAAACCTCAGGGTTCGCTACTACGGATGTATGACAGTCTACATTTTAACTATCTCTTTCTTATCGGTTTTTCTGATTCCTCTTTTTATATTCAGACCGAAAAATGTTCGAAACTGTATGTAAGTATTTAGGTTTATTTTGCTTCTGTTAATATCATAGCATATAGAGGTTTATAAAGAGTTCTATGTTGTCATTATTTGTAGAGCTCTACATTCTTGAAATATACTGCTACGGTGGGAGTCATTTGTCCTTCGTTAATTTTAGTGTATTAAAACTAGAATTGATGAAAATACATCCTGTTGTACATTAAGCAGGCCTAAAAATATGATTTTTTCCTCATAGTAAAATCGTTTTTGGGAATGGAATTTTTATATCTGCTAAGTTCATGAGATAATATGGGCGCTCTACTCGCTTTTACCATATCTGTTGCTTAAAAACTATAAAATTTCTTCTAAAACATTATGTATTGAAAATGCAAGATACATTTAAACATTCTTCTATTTTAAAATTTATTGATGGTGAGTTTCAGTTTTGACTTTGATTTTTGCTGATATTTGCCAACACTTATTAGTAACTCAAGTTTCACAACGTTTAGGGGTTCTGGAATCTGAGGTGGGGAGGAACCTTGATTATAGCAAACAAGATAGTATCACTCAGCTATGAGGACCTGGAGAAGCTAAAATGGATAATTGCAAAAGCAGTTAAAAACTTTAAAATGCCGAAAACCTAACAAAACCACAACAACAAAGAGAAATCACTAATACATCAATCAGAACAAGGATACTTCCACACACAATCAGAGCTAAGCAACAACAGTGAAACTTCCAAATTAAGATATCTCCAACCTGTCTTATTTAAACTGGTCTGCTAGCTTGTCTTAGGACTCATGTATGTGTTCGATTTTACATGGTTTTACTTTTATATACAAGAAATTTATTTTGGTTTCATAAATTTAATGTACAATTATTTTCCAGCATAGTCGCCTTTTTCATGAAGCACGTGTCCAAACTGATCAAAATTAAGTGGGAGCTGCGCGGAGGCGAGATACTACAGGAGGAGCGCGGTGCTGTGATCGTGGCCAATCACCAGTCGATGTTCGACATCCTCGGTAACTACTTGATCAACTCAAAATGCATACATTTACTTTCCCGATGTAGATATTTCACATGTCATTAAAAGATTTTATGTGGCTTGGAACTGAGCTTTACCCAGACATAGTCATTGAGAGCTCGAACTAATTATGAATTTAAAAGTTAATTGTAAATGATTAATTAAAATTATTGCTGTCCGAACCAGTTTCTGTTGAGTTGGTTAAAACGGGATGTGTGGTCTTCCAGTTTCTACAGTCAGCATGGTTTCTAAAGAAAAAGGCGATAGTATTGTCAGTTTCTAATGAAATTTGATGATTACCTCCTCAACTGATTCCAATAATATTTCAGCAAGAACCACAAGTCAAGTGAAACAAACTTGTTAAAAAAAATATTCTTCTAACCATGTGTTGTTTCTACACTCTATAGTCACTTTTCTTTAAGCCTTATTTTCTCCATAAACAACTTTGTCTATAAATCTTGCTGTTCAATTGTGAATAATTTAACAATATTTAATTATATGTTTGTTCAACTGCCAATTCATAAAAACTGCTAGTCATTGAATTAAGTTGAAAATTCACATACCAAAAGTTAATTAGTCAACAGGAAACGTTAGTCATCATGTTCAAAAAGGACTAATGATTAAAAAGGACTGAAATGAAAAAGGTACAAATGTACCGGTACCTTTGTAGTGGCCTAAGCCATGATTTTAAGTCTATACCTTGCAAAGCTTTCAAGAGAGTGCTACTATGAACTAGATAACACGTAGCTCGAAATCGAGCAAAAATCATGTGGTAAAATAATTAAGTATAGCCTAATCAGCCTACTTATATACTTTTATAGTTTAATCAAAGGGCTAACTTCATTAACAAAATTATATGGCTTAAATACTGAAACTATTAAAGTTAATTTGATCTCCCACCGCAGGAGTTTCTGGTAAACGTAAACTATTTTTTAGGGGACACCTTCATTTCCCCATGTCCTCTTTTTTCTGAAATTTATATTTTAACACTGGCAAAAGATCACGCTCTGCTTACAGCAACATGTAGCTCACCGAGAGCATACACTTGCACCGTTTTTGCATACAGTACTAATTTATAATTTATAAAGAGATATTTTGCATACTAATTTATAACCTTACATTCAAACCATGTTTTGGATAGAATAGCAAAAAAAATTATATTTTAATGTTTTAGCGAATTTCCCCTATAGGGAAGAAGCTATTACCGTAGGTCTCATGGTAAGACCTAAGCTCGGGACCACTATAACTTTTCGTTTTGGGGCCCCCAGAAGCAAAAAACACTATTCGTTCGAATTTATATATATATATATATATATATATATATATGTGTCTGTTAGCACGATAGCGGCCGCAAAAATGGTCCGATCTTTATGAAATTTGGTACAGACGTGTAAAGTGGTAATCAATTGGACGAGTTCGTGAACCAACCCGATCGGACCACCAGAAGGGGGGGTAAAGGGGGATAAACCCCCCCAAAAATGGGTTTTTTGAGTTTTTCACATAGAAAAATAAAATTTATCGAATTTGTGTGGGCACCATTGAATTCAGCTCAAAAAAACAAACAATTTAGTATTTTGAATCACTGCTCTATGTCCATTGGTTACCGAGATATTCAAAGTGGTAAACACAGTACGTTGTCCCAATGTTAACCTTATGGGAAATAAGAAATTGGGGAATATGGGAAGTATGAAAACTTATGTTGATAACTTATACTTACTTACTTACTTACTGCCGTGGCTCTTGGTACCCAAGGTGGTACTTTGCCTCACCAACACAGTGCCTCCATATTTTTCTATCCATTGCCTCCTCTTCCCTTCTTCCCATTCTTCTTAAGTCTCTTCTGATCTGGTCTCGCCATCTCAACTTGGGCCTTCCTGGTGGTCTTTTTCCCTCCGGATTGTTTAAAAGGACATTCTTGATTAAGGAGTCGTTCTCTTTTCTTAGTAAATGGCCAGCCCATCTCATTCTTTTACCTCTCACCTCGGCTACTATGTCTGGGTCTACATATAGTTGCCTCAACTCCACATTATGCTTTATCCTCCACTCTCCACCTTCAAAGGTTGGTCTATATATTTTTCTCAATAATTTGTTCTCAAACACTATCAAACGTTTTTCTGTTTTTTTACTTAACACCCAATTTTCTGAGCCGTATAACAGAACTGGTCTTATAATGGTTTTATATATACGTAGTTTTGTTTTGTGTGATAGTAGTCGAGAGCTTAATAGCTTGTGGCATGCTGATAAACTTCTGTTAGCTGCGTTTATTCTTTGTTGTATTTCCATGTCTTCTTCATTATTATTCGTCAGCATTACTCCCAAATAAGTGAAGTTGTTTACTTTTTCAAATTTGTGTCCTTCTAATTCTATATTATTTTCATTGATTATTTGGGTTATTCTTCCACATTCCATTATTTTGGTTTTCTCCTCAATTATTCTTAAACCAACTTTTCGTGTAAGGTTTAGGAGTTTTGTGACCAGTATTTTCAGCTCTTCTTTATTTTTCGCTATAATTGCAACATCATCTGCAAATGCGAGGACATTTATTTTGGTCCCTATTGTAATTCCAGCTTCTGTTTGTTTTACTTCTTGTAATGCTTCCTCTAAGGCTAAATTAAATAGTAATGGGGATAATCCATCCCCCTGTCTTACGCCATCAGTGCTTACATCAAACTTTTCTGAGATTTCCCCATTTATCTTAACCTTACACCTAGATTCTGATATGCATGATTTTGATAAGTTTATTAATTTTTTGGGTATTCCATACTTTTCCATAATCTTCCAGAGTCTTCTTCTTTTAATTGAGTCATATGCTTTGGAGAAATCAATAAAAAGGCACAGAAAGGACAATAGACAATAGACAATAGACAAAGACTTTATTTATAATAATATGTGCAAACATGTTTACATTCCAAGAGCTCACAGAGCTCGCGCGGAAATAAGCTATGAAGATAATATATTTTAGAATAGGTTGTCGGCCAGTCTATTTACATCACTCAAAAACTTTTATTAGAGCTTTAACATTAAGCATAAAAATAAATATAAATAAATAACAACAAGTAAAGATGGATAATAAATAATTAATAATCAACTGTCAATAAATTTCTTTAAAACATAACAAGTTTAAAACAAATTTAACAAGTTGAGATTGGATTGAGAGCATTTAATTAGAACAAGAAATAAATTAATACTAAGGCATGTCAATTTCACTGTTAACGATTGCATTTTTTATTTTCATCTTAAATCTAGGTTTCCCCTCATTTAAAATATTATTTCCAAAATAGGCTACTATCATGTTAAAAATATTTTTCCCTAGATAACAGAATTGTTTCCTAGATAACTCTTTTCGAAATCTGGGAGTTAATATGGTAACAAACTGCGATGCACGTGTAGCAGCGTTGAATTGTTTTAGAGAATAATTGTTAAAAAATTTATACACATGCATTATACAAGACATTAAATATAATTGATCAAAAGTTAAATAGTTATTCTCTGAAAATAGATGAGACATGCGTTCAGATTTTTTTATAAAATGAATTGTCCTAATTGCAAACCTTTGAATCATTATGATTGGTTTTAATACAGTAGGATAAGTTCCGCCATAATGAATAATACCATATCTGACTGTGCTCTCAAACCAAGATATATAGAGATATTTTAAATGTTCCTTCCTTAAAAAACTTCTCATATAATACAAAGCATAGTTAATTTTTTTAAGTTTTTTTCCTAAGTATTCTACATGCTTATTCCACTTTAATTGACTGTCGATGTAAACTCCTAGATATTTAACAGATTCAACAAATTCAATACTTTCACATTCACATTCATACAAGCATTGATGGGTATGGCAGACCAAATTAAATTCAGTAGTGAGTTCTTTAACATCATTGGAAGAACCAAAGAACAAGATACATTTTGTCTTTGAATTATTTATTAAAAGCCTGTTGGATACCAGCCAATTTGATATTATTTCTAGATCGCTGCTTATTTTAGCTTTAAGGGCATGGCGGTTAACATCAGAACAAACAATTGCAGTATCATCTGCATAGGCAAAGATGGAAGAACTTAATTGACAACTTAACAAATCATTAATATAAATTAGGAAAAACAACGGCCCTGCCACCCCACCTTGCGCCAGGGATTTATTGAATTCATAGTATTTGGCGATTGCCTCCTTCAGTATGAATATTTGATCTGTTGTTGATCTGCCTACATAAATTTATATAACTTGATAACTTATACCTTGATAAAAACTATTTATTTCACTATAAACAATAAATTTTCTTTAAATATCGTAAATTTTGATTTCTATACATTTTAATGTAAGCATTACACGAATTTACCTTTAAAGTATCATAATGAATTATCAGTTATTTAAAATATTGTTATGTTTATTTCATTACAAGAAGAACAGTGACGAAAACTTGAACTGCAATGTTGGCTTGGATATTGGTGTAAAATTATTGGCTGTGCAAAGTAATCATCATTGCATATGTGTTCATTAGATTAATTATACAAATTAATTCAAAGATTGTCATGTAAATTATGAAAATTTCAAGCTAAATAGCTGGATGGAGAAAACACAGATTTTCATCAAAATCAAGTTATTAATGTAGGCCTCACTTAAACCACTGAATTCAAACACTGAGGTGGACTCTATAATATATTCATTAATGAGTAAATTTACTAAATACAAATTTAGGCCTTAGCCCATACAGGCCCAATTTTTAATCTTGATTTGGATTTAGGTCAATATTTAAAACCATTACCTTGATATACCATATGGCACAGGCGCCTCCCAATAGGATTTGAACTAACAATCATCTCAATTTATTGAAGACAAATCACGATATACTGGTCCTTAAAAGGGTCAAAACTGTACTTTGAGGATTTCTCTGTAATTTCTGGGTGCTCAGACCGACTTGAGTCTAATCCACATCTATACTATAACATTTAACCTCTTGATGAGGGTTTTCAAACAGTATACAAGTCATACAAATTGACCCAATAGTTTGGCCATAATCTACTAAACTAAAATAACTTTATTGTTTTTCATAGAGCTATTGTTATATTGTGTGTTCAAGGTATGTTTGACTTCTGGGATGTGATGGACAAGTGCGCCGCGGTCGCCAGGAAGGAAGTGTTCTATGTTTGGCCCTTCGGACTGGCCGCCTGGTTGTCCGGAGTGGTGTTCATCAACAGGGAGAAGGGGAAAGTGGCTATCAAGCGGTTGGAAGAGGCTTCCCAGTTGATTTCAAAGGAGAAGGTAATGTAATATTGACTTTTTCTCACTCAGATTTTTTGTAGTAGGCTGAATTTCCCTAAAATACTATGTACAGTGTAAGAAAAATTTAAACGGTTGCAAAAACACTATGGTGATTGATTCAAGAAATCTATTAAACCTCTCATATCAAGACATTAAGCAATAGTGATTTTACCTATGAAATTTAAAATTCGCCAAATTATTTTTTTTCTATTAGTAATGTTATAATCTGTCAATAGACATGTATGATTTTTTGAAATGTTATCGATAAACTTTTGTCAATCTAGACTATTTTAAACTAGGTTTACAGAAATCACAAATTCTTTTGTATTAAACCAATTTATTCCATAAAAATGAAATTTGCTAAGACAAAAACTTTATGTACCAAATGAAACGGATTGAACATGAATAAACATTGGTAATTTTCAGACAAAGTTGTGGATATTTCCTGAGGGCACCAGAAATAGAAAGTGGGATCATCTTTTGCCATTCAAGAAAGGAGCTTTTCGAGTGGCTATTTCCTGCCAAGCACCTATTATTCCAGTTGTATTTTCACCATATTATTTTATGGACACACAGAAAAAACTTTTGGGTCAAGGTAAGTAACTAAATTCAATAAGTCTGCTTAAAATCAAGCTCTTTTGCTGGTGAAGTGGAAGCTCTTCCACCCTGTTGTGACCGTCCCTTATTTTAATTAAGAAATCTATTAAACCTCTCATATCAAGACATTAAGCAATGGTGATTTTATCTTTATCTGAGCCTGACAATATGAAATTTTAAATTCGTCACATTATTGATTACTATTAGTAACATTATGATCTGTCAATAGACAGATTCTAATGTCAATTGACAAATTATTCCATATGTTATTATTATTTTAAGTATACTGACAAATTATAATTTCCTGTCACTCCAGGAAATGGCCTACGCTTGACACGGTGGTTGATGTGACGGGTCGATATAGTAGAGTAAAATGCTCCGATGACAACTTCTTAATGATATGTCAGTTGATAATTTAATATTTTTATTATGCTAGTTGTGTTTGAACTGATTATTGTTCTTTGGTAATTTGGTTTATCTTTATGTTGAAAAACCAAAGTAATACAACTTACTGAGTTGACTCAGCTTTATGCAGAACATGTGAGTAGAGTGATGTGGGCTAGCAAGGGATTGACTCTTCAGTGGTGTGTGCGCCTGCCAGAGGACTGTTTTAGATGGTGTTGTGTTTTGAGTAAATCAAATTTACCCTGATGAAATTCAGGAGAATGGCATGATTATTATAGTTTTAATAAAAACTTCATGGAAGTTGGAACTATAGTCAACACATTAAGTTTTACTTCATTGATTTTGTGAGCTCAAAGTATATGAACATGTCTAATCTTATTAAACAATCCCGGAAGGCTCTTACATGAATACAATTTTTTGAGCGCTTTTGCTGTAATGTGTGCTGTGTAAATTGTGTTGTAATTTTGGTTCAGAATTTAATGACATAAAATTTACAAGGGAAAGATTTTATTCGGATTAGCCAATTTTTGGTTAACAGACCTTGTCCCATGTGGTGCGTCGGTCGGTTAATAGGGCGTCCACTGTAGCCCATAGGTGGATGTAATAATGGAATGAAATGGTCTTAAAGTATGTATGAACTGAGCACAGCTGAAATTGAATGTTATAAAAGTGGTTTAAGAATGTTAAATGTTCAGGTTAACATACAATAACTCTCGAATTTGCCTCCCAGGGGAGACAAAGTAAACCCTTGAGAATAACATTGAAATCAATGTTATTGAAATTTTTACACAGACATGCAAGTATGTTGAGGTTCAACAGATTTAGTGGCAGGAATAATCACATACAAGGCCGTAGCCAATGGGGGGGTTAGGGGGTTAGAACGGGGGTGGTTAGGGAGTGTAACCCCCCCCCCCCCCCGAAATAGTGAAAAATCCCTTGGGGAAAGTATAGGGGTCCGGAAAAAAGAAAAGGGAGAAAAAGGGGGATAAAAAGGGTCGAAAATGACAATAAAGGGGCCGAAAAGAACACGTGTGAGTAAAAAAAAGTCACCACTTTTGGCAAGCCGGAAATTCGATTGCCGGTACTTCCAAATCACCCCGAAACAATTTCCTGGCTACGGCTTTGATCACATAAGAATAATAATGACAACAACCAGCTGTAAGAAAAAGCATGTAAGAATGTTGCAACAATCAACTGATTGCTAGTGCATGAATGGTTGCAGCTACTTGGATGCAGGCCCTTATTGCTAATTGAAACAAAATGGATATTGTTTGCTTTTAAGTTAATGAAATAGATGTTTAAAGATTGGGTATTTATTATTGCAGTGGGGAATAAATGTTGTTTTGATTATTGGATTACTATTTACTAGAGTAAAGCACATTGTCACTGTCTCTCTCGTGAAAAATGTCCCCCGCGCTTTTCACTCGTGAGACAATGTTGTATTTTACTCTCTTAACACACAAATAACTATTGGTTCACAACATAATCAATACAAAGTTCAAACCCGTCAAACTTATCAGGCCTATTTGAGAGTTAATTATTTTTAAGGCAATTTTTACATTATCTATATTACTAATTCTGTAAGCGATTTTTTAAAATCAAAATTGTGAGAGTTTGACAGCTTGCAGGATAATGGGGGAGGACTCAAATGAAAGGTCTCGGTCCCAGGGTGTCGGGAAAAATATCAGATTATGTCCAAATATACCAGAAAATGAGAAATAACGAAAAATATCTTCCATTTAAAATGCATTGGGATTGAAAAACGTCTGCTTTGTTTACATTAAACATGTGGTGCTAATGCTTGATTCCAAGCCATATGGTAGATGTTGACATGTGGGATTTTTTTTCAAAATGCAGATAACTATGCACGTTCAATGTACTGTAACAAACAATATTTTAAATTTAAGATTTTCTTATTTTATAATAATTAAGGGTTTGAGTTTTTTCATAATTTAAAATTATAAAAGTTAAGTACGATTGTTTAGTTTATGTTATAACGATGCAGATTTAATACCAAATGATTTTTATATATAATTAAGTAAGGGAAATTTTTGCGCCGGAATTGTGGGCGTTTGGAAGGTCGCAGTATGATGGGAGGGGGCTCAAATTGAAGGTTTCCATCCCAGGGACTCGGGGAAAATACTGAAATTGCTTTAAGCTTACTATAAAATGAGAAATAACGTAAAATAGCTGAAATTTAAAAACCACTGGGTTGTAAAAAGGTCTGCTTTGTTTACTTAAAACCAAATGCTAAATATAATCATAATTTTGTGGATTCAAAAGTCTATTTTCTAAGAAGGTATTTTGTACTATAGTAAAGAAGGATTATGCTTAGGGGCTATTAGCCCCTTCAAGCCTCTAGTTGGATAATATTTTTTTTGAGGTTTGGAGGGGTGGTGGAAAATACTATTTAAGTAGCTTTCAATTTGATCTTTTTGGGATTTTCCTTATAAGAAAATATGTAACCCCTGGTGATAATAGGACCAAAATCTGACAAGGCAAAAATGTTTGTTGTCAGCTTTAATCTTCCTCATTGCAGTTAGTGATTTTCGTTCAACAATGAAAAAAATCTGCAATATTGCATTACCATCATCAACTTGTATGTTTTTTGCACACCCACGTGAATCTCCAAAGACATTTCAGTAACATAAAGATCCTGTGAAATAGTATTACACATTTAGTTGATAGATCAACATAATAAACTGGATTAAAAAAGACCAGACTGAAAATATCCCAATAATCTTATGTTTAAGGCTCTATTTTATAAATACAAGATCAAAGATCTTTAAATTTATTGCAACATGAAATTATTTTTTCAGGTCGAATAATCATCCAAGTTCTTGATCCCATAAGCACGAAGGGGATGACAGAAGAAGATACCGATCAAATTTTGGAGAAAACTAGAGATTTAATGGTCAAGCAGTATGAATTGTTAACACAAGAAGTATTGGCAGAGAGTACGCAAAAAATGATGTAAATATTCATGATATATAATGGACTCCCGAGAAAACAAGTGAATTTCTCACTGGAAAAAACACATTAGTTTGAGGAAAAGACAGAATTTTTTTCTGTTCATCTTACAGAAATGTCATGACTGACAATTTTAACTATAGACCTACTGAATAAGGTGCTGATCAGCTCTATTGGAGCCTCTTGACAGAACAAAGCAAAAACACACTTTTAATTTTGTTAATTGCTTAAGTAAAAACTATATCAAAGTTAAAACGGTTTGTAAATGTCAAAATGAGGGCCTTTGTTATAATTGTTTTTATCATTCCTCTTGTATATAATATAGAGACACTATATAGATATTCTATTTAAGAAAAATTTAAGTAATTTATTTTCTTATTATGTATTGTATATATTTGTAAATTTGTAACGTATGTACTTTTTAACTGTAAGCGTGTGATATGTATTGTAGATAATACTTGTTTATACTTATAGTGCTGTCAATATAAATAAAAGATGCAGCGAGTTTCCTTTATATTATTTTTATAGAAATTTCACGGTTTCTCTGACAAGATAATTACATTTACCTATTCAAGCAATTTTTAAATCAATAGTTACTCAACTAAACATGTTTATATAAAAACAAAACATAGGGAGTATATGTTTAATAGAGAAAAACCTTTTGTACCAAAAGCAAATGAAAATATATATGGAAATCTTGAGAAAAATACAGTTTCATATTGTAATCTTAAAAATTAATACAAAAACAACTTTTATGTGCTCAGAAAACTCTCATAAAATAATACATGTATTAAAGACAATTTTATGTCAGTTTTATTTAAAGTATACCAAGTTCCAAATATATTATGTAAAAAAAATGTAGTTCATATATTTAATTTAATAAACATTAGGATTACATAGGAACTGAGTACAAATTACTCTCGTGTGGAACTCAAGTCCACCAAAAATTATCACATTTGGAATGTTTATCCTGCAGTAGCTCTGAAAGCAGTAGTTTAAAACGTCTTAGGCCTATCAATGTAATACAATTGTACAGTTCCTCCTTCCCTGTGTATTCATATCCATAATAATACGGGGGGTTTCAACTATAAATGGCACTGGTTAAATTGTTTTAGATTACACACAAACAAGTATACAAAAAAGTAAACTATTATTTTTTTGAAAACTGATCTGTTAAATGTCAACCTGTCTGTATGTTTTTGTATCTTTTAAATAAATTGTAAGGGAGGAGTCAATATAAATTTTGATGCATCAACAAGTACAACATTACAATAATGTTTAGTTGGAGAAGTTGCTGGATTTACCTTGGAAAGAAGTTTTAATTTCAGTTTTGTATATAATTAGTTTTCAAAGCTTACATTTAATTTATTGAAAAACTATGAATCCAAAAAAATGACAGAAAAAAAAACAAGTTAAAATCATATTTTGGAAACGATAATGCATAATTTTAATGAGATCACAACAAAAATGAGTGAGAAAATTCAAGATTTTAATAAAACTGTGACAAGCTTTAGGACATTTTAGCGTATTTACTTGCAGGAACTATGTGTCCTTCTTTAGAAATTCACTCTCGGTGATTATGTCATTTAATACTAAAGATATTGTAAAGAAAATGCTACTTTGCCATCATGAATCAGTAATAAAATTGTACGAAATTCCCAATCCGTGTCAATGCAATTTTTGCGAGTTAAGCAGTGTGGTAACAAATTAATCAGAATCAGCTTGGCCCCCGGTATATATCACGAGATATTATTTTTGTTGTTACTTAACACTCAGAATTTCAAAAACCGATTTAATTGAGTATAGCTTTACGCTGCGGGGGCGTTGATTCGTTATCTTATTCGAATAGTATCTTGCGCCTTCTTAAAAGAGATGCGGAACAAGAGCGCCGTTGTCATGCATTGAGTCTGCGTATAAGTAGAAGGCACTACCTCGTATTAACTACAGTTTTAAGTCTCAAAATACATTGTCAAACGAGACTTCAGAGTGGCAAGGTAAATTTTGTATTGTGTTGAACCTGGCTAGTTTAAAATTAACTAATCTTAAATTAAAAATCGGAATACATCCTAATTAGCTTGTTAATAAGTTCTAGGTTATTATCCTATACAAATTTAGTAAATAAGCGGTACCATTGACTTTGAAACTGAAAACGGTACCCTAGATTACCCAAGAGCAAAACGTTGCGTTTGTTCTTGATAAAATATGGCTCAGGGGCACTACTATTCATTGTTATACTATAATTTGTATACTATGAATGTTCTTTTGTGCGAAGTTATTGGGTGAATCAGTAACATTCCAATAACATCGAATGTTAACTCCCATTTTTATGGTCCAGCTCTAGCTAGTTTTGGGCAGCGATCTCTATAATACAACATTATAGAGATTCGTTGTATTATAGAGATCGCTGGTTTTGGGAGACCCAGAATTAAATTTGACATAGTTTGATTAAAATTACTATCAGAGGGTACTTCTGTCAACCCCTTATTTTAGCTATTTACTTTCAAATGTCGTATTCTCCAATTAAAAAATCAATAATTAATTGACAATACAATTGTTTGTTTTCTGTGTCAAACAATTATGACCCCTCTTAATACCAAAATTAAAAGATGACATTAATACACTCTGTTGGAGATTCACTATAACTAAGAGGTCTTTGAATCCTGGGTCAACCAAAACCTGGTACCACAGATGAAGCCCAGATCCTTTTCTTTGTTTCATCTCTCTTCGGTCCACTTCAGATTCAAAGTCAATGCTATTACGTTATTGCTACACATTTTCGAAATACTCATCAAATATAGACTGAATCTAAACACAGCTAAGCCCTGCAGGGAAAGTCAATGTTGCAGGAAACGTCAAAATCGAATATGGTTAGACACTCGACATGAAATATGTTTAAAAAGTATTTTTTACTCCACAGTTTTTAACCAATGAAAGATAAATGTTGAATAGTATTCCAAGGCTGGTTTTACACTTTTTTATAATTAGTTGGCGTAAAGGAAATAAGTAATACCGAGGGTTTATTTAGCAAAACTGTCATTCACTGGGGGGAGGTCATTCACTGGTGCACCTACCCTACGTTTAAAGTATCCACAACACAACAATACTAATATGAATACTACTTTAAAATAATATTTTTTGACTTAAGTTTCACCTGTATTACTTAATTTGTTTTTAAACTTGTAATTGAACAAATTTTCCAACAAATTCAAATTTTAACAGACGCTAACTTACGTTAAAGCTGGGAGGAAGGATGTGAGATGTCTGTCTGATAGACAAGGTAACAACAAACTATTAAAGAAAACCCTTCTGCTCTCGTAGTCATAGTGAGTAGAGATTTATAAAGACAATCAAACGCCCAAGGGGGTCCAGTGGAGGGACAAAGAGAGGTTTAAAGCTTAATCCCCCCCTCCACCACCGCCAGTGGAGAGAAAGGTAATGTCGAAGGTTGACGTATACAATCGATCACACACTTTGATAATCATCTGTATGAACCTAATGTAACATGAAAAGTGGTGAGTTTTAGTTGTGTTAAATTTCTGATGTTTTTACATCCATCTGCAAATCAAGTAGGCCTAGCACATTCTGAGTTGGGGAGTACTGTTGGTAGATCACTCAACCACAAACCCAGGAACCAGGGGAGGAACCTGTTTCCAGTTAACTACAGGAAATTTCAATGTCAAGAATATTTTATGATTCATCTTAACGATCTTAAGATATACGATAGCTGTATGTAAATGAAAATAAACCATCCGTTTAATTAACTCGTATCCAGTAGTAATGTTGATAGTTTTAAAAATATGTAAACTAAAACGGTTTTTAACAATTGCTTGGTTAATGGTCAGTGATTAAGGTTTTTAACCTTTTAGAGAAAGTCGGTCCCCCCATACCAAGTAGGACTGATTGAAATTAGGATATTGTTGTTGATCAGTTTTTTGCTTTGAGTTATAGATTAGATGTTAACAATCTTTTTTAGTATCCATTATCTTCCACGAGTGGCATTTCCATTATTTTATCATTAGTTATTATGAGACACTTTACATTAGTTGTTATTATGTGTCTCTCTTCTAATAAAGTAATCTTTTTATTAAAGATCTTATTAGATAAGGCTTTTTGTTATTCAAAACAGATTTTAATGTTTTGTTGATCGTCAGTATTGGGAAATGAACTACACGAAGCAGAAAATGAATATGAGTTTTTCTGAATTCCTTAATTATTCTTTTTGGGACCAAGGTTTGCTGGTGAATCCGGATTACACGCCAACTCAGATTGCGATTCCGGAATAACTTCGTTGGAAGGATTGGCGGAATAGCTCTTATATTGTTATTACGATTAAACTATCTGGTATCTCGTTGGGTACATTATTGGATATTCTTATTACAGGGTGTTTTTTTAAAACGCAACCCATTTTTAAGATTGAATAATGCACATAAAAATATGAAATGAGTATTGTTTTATTGATCTTTATATTCTATACAACCTATTATTTAAGTTTTAACACATTTAGTTTACATTACGTGCTCAAAAAGTCGACCATTGGCATTTATATAAAGTTATGTCCTTTCCATCAAATTCTCAAACACGTGTTGCAAGGTGCCGCTTTGAATTTCTTGCATTAAATTTGTTGTTTGTTTTGAGGTGCTGAATATCCTGTGAATTGTTTTAGTAAGCCTTATTATGTATCCCCAAAAAATAAAATAATATATTGGGGTCGAATCCGGGATCTTGGGGGAAATAATCCTTCACCGATAAAATCAAGTTTTGGGTTGCGTTTTTAATAAGTATATGTTTAAGCACGATAACTCACGTAAAAGTGGTCCAATCTGAATGAAATTTGCCACAGACATATAAAGTAGTATTACTCTACGAAATAAATTCACAAGATTTTGTAGCACCTCAAAACAAACAACAGATTGAATGCAAGATATTCAAAGCGGTACCTTGCAACACGCGTTTGGGAATTTGATGGAAAGAATATAACTTTGTATAAATGCCAATGGCGGACTGTTTGAGCACGTAGTGTAAACTAAATGTGATCAAACTTAAATAATAGGTTGTATAAAATGTAAAGATCACAATAAAACAATTCTCATTACATGTTTATATACGTATTATTCAATCTTAAAAATGGGTTGCGTTTAAAAAAAACACCCGGTATTAACCTTTAATCTAATTAATATTAGCTTTGGCTTTGTAGATTGTGCATAATTTTTGACGATCAAAAATCTATTGTTTCAAACTTTCTTTTCCCTTTCTACAGAAGAAGAACCGTCTTTGTGTGTCCGCTCCTTTCTCGTGTCGGGAAGCCCAAACCATCTTGAATGTAAAATCTAAACGATTAAACGCTCGGAGAACGCGAAAAGTAAAACAAAACAAACAATTTAATTACGCGTCTAGCGTTTTTACACTAAGTACTTTGAACTGATAAATCACTTTTTACGAAATGCTTTCACGAGCATGAGTCTACAGTCTGATAAGGTTCAGACAGTGGCGCTACCAGCGCAGCGGTGATCGTCCGAACTTCTACAGCAACAATACGAGTTCTCCAGTAGTGGCGTGATTTGCAACTTCGCGATTGGTCTGTTTTTAGTTTCACGCAGTGTTTTTGTACTTAAAATCAATTCATTGGATTTTTTCTTCAGCGTTAGTTTATCGTAAGTACAGGCATTGAATGCGTTTTGTTAATTCAAAACTTTTGAATTGTACTGAAATATTTTGTACCAGCATTGCATAAAAATCCTATTTTTAATAATTTTCGAAGTGGTGGTTATGAATAAACTTTAGAAACCATCATACAATTTTAAAGAATGTATTTTTTATTCACAGGCCCCTACCAGCCCCTGAGCAGTTTACAGTTTGTGTTAAAATATAACAAAAGCATGTTAAATTAAACGATTCCTTTTGTAGTAACAAGCCTTCTTCTAAAGGCAAATAATGAACAATCAGCGTACTTGTTATTCGCCAAACAGAAAAAAATAGTTTTGTTCTTGAAAAATCACTCTTATACGGACACGGGTTTACGTACTAAAGAAACTCCACATAACAGTACTGTTATTGCAAAGATACTTAACTATAAGGCCCCTTAATGTCTACATCCATACATATATAGTCAACTGTGATCATTGACTCGCATTCAGTCCTTGATGCTACTAAATTTCATTACCATATATCACCTGAATCGAAAATGCTCTTAGTTTTACTTTATCAGAACTGATAAAACGGTCGAGACAGACATTCAAGCGGCAGTTCGAGTGGCAGTATCATGAACTCTGTTCAGTCTGTAATGAAGTTAACTTACTTTCATGTACACCCTAGTTAAAATCAAGAAATCGGTATTATATTTGAGTAAAATGCATCATGCTATTGTATATAGATAGTGCAGCATGAATACAAAGTGTTCAAGCGAGTAAGATCAAAAGCTTAAACTTAAACCATTTAAATATAATAATTTCCAATTAAATTAATTTTTAATTTAGAGATATCCCCGTCGCAGAAAACTTGCGCACTCGGCCAACCTCTAAAATATTTTATAGTGGCATCGATTATATGTACGTAAATTAAATGTTTTCAATATTTAGCAATAGAATGAGGTAGAATAATGAATAAAAATGCTAAATTGAATTTTTTTCAAGCTCAATCCAATTCTGAAGATTTAATTTGCATAAAATTTACTTAGAAGAAAAAGCTTAGGGTAAAACCAATCTTAGTGTTGTTCATGATTTGCCTCCTGAATTGATACAATCAATTAAAAAAAGGTTGCAAACCTTGAATAACGGTCTTCAATTCATAGCCATGTAATCTGTGTGATTCACTTAAGTTTGATATCACAGATGATGAAACAAAAGTAAATAAGACATTCTTAATGGTTTTCGAACTCAAAATCATGAATGTCGCTTTACATGCTTGTTCTAAATCAATATTGGACCTATTTTAAGAATCGTGCCTCGGATTTTATATCACGTATCTGTTATACAAAGATCGGTTTTTTGGTCTACTAGGGACCTCAAAATGAAAAGTTATGGTGGTTCCGGGCTTAGGTCTTAGGTCTTTCTATGCCGCCTACGTAAATAACTACTTTCCTATATGGGTAAAACCGCTAAAAGAATTACCAACCGGGTTGATTGTTGGATTGTAAAACCATTATCAGAACATAATAATAATCATTTGCACTCGGTCGCTTGCTACCAATCTGTGATTTTAACTAAAACGATAAACTGTATACATACAAACACTTCTGCTAAGCTGGTGAATGAAACGAATAAAAAATGTGCATGTGCACAATACCTGTAAATATGTTTGTTCCCTTTTATATTCGCTTTTATTCTTATTTTAAGGCAGTTTTAAGAGTCGCACTAGAAAGGCGTGTTAAAAATTATAAATCCTCACCAATGAATTAAGCGCTTAATTTATACAAAGACGTAAATGACTGAAAAAAGTATATGATCTAGGATCATCCTAAGATCATCTAACTGTCCACTGTAGATTGATGTTATGGCCCTCAAGCTATGATAACGAAATTAATAAAATTAATATGATAACGAAATTAATAAAATAAAATTAATAAAAATAATTAATAAAAAAACTTGTTATTTTTCTAACCAAACACATCTAAAAATGAAATGATGTTTGAAAAAATATAACATTGATTTTGAGACTCTCTTAATCACTTAATCACTTTAATAAGACAGGTACCTCATGGAGGACGTTACCCTGAATATGAGTGAAGGATGAGTGTGATGATCGTGATGATAGTGGCGCGATCTTGTAGCCTTGTTACTGACTAAGGTTGGCATGTCTTTAACTTATTAACTGTCGCGGAGTTTAAAGTAACGCGCAGTAGCGCAATTGGCATCACCAACCAAATAAAAGTACCAATTAATCTACTCTTGACTGTTATTCCTCTGCTCTATTACTTCAACTTAATTGTTGGTTGTCCAAATTTTCCCTTTATTGCTGAGGGAACTGGCCTAATGATTTATAAAGCTCTTCAGTCTTTAGACCTCTTCAGACAGACTTATTTTCATTTCCATACTATCTATGGTCTACTGTTGCACAAAAGGCAAGTTCCATTCTTCCTGAACTATTCAAAATATTGATGAATCGCCCGGCCGCCATGAATACTTGACAAGTGCTGGTGAATCAGCTTGCAACATTGATAAGGCTTGTCAGACGGCTGATAAGCCCGTGCCACCGTCAGTCACCACCAACACGATACGCCAGGTAACTTTGACCCAGAGAAATTAGTCCAGGCAACGAATGCTCAAAAAAGGTACAGTGTAGAGGGAAATGCATAGAACACAATTTTTGACTTTGCAGCTTTGTTTGGACTAGTCAGGAGGTGAACATATCAAAAGTCCCCATCCGTAGCCCTTGAGCGGGGAGGGAGGAAGATCTGAAGGTACCATTTGGTTAATATATTGATCTTGGTCTTTGGTTAATATCTTGAAAACTATAAACTTTTAGTAATCCTTATTGAATTGGAAAGTTAAGGAAAATTAAATTTCGTGTAAGAAAAGTATATAGTATGTTTATTTCGGTCCAACCATTCACAAAATAAGCACAAATTTTATTGATATTTGAACAAATATTCATTCCATAAGAAAAACATGTAAATGTACGTTGCCCCATGTTTGTATGTAATTTACAAGCTCAATGGGGCAACGTTTTTTCACCTAAAGGAAAATTAACCACATTCATGAAATAGTAACGTGATTCCCAGTAATTAGACACTACACCTCAATCATAAAAATTGATAGAAAAGAAAGGTTTTGGTGAGCTCATAAAAAAGTAATTTTTCAAGGAATTCTTAAAAAATATGTGGTTACTATACCTTTTTTGTGAGCTCGCCCACACCATTAATTTAGACCAATTTTTATGATTGAGGTGTCAAAATACTGAAAATTGTGTCAATATTTCCTGAATTTTGTTTATTTTTCTTTAGGTGAAAAAGCATTGCCCCATTGGGCATGTATGTTACTCACAAATTGACACATATTTCTATGGAAGGGATATTTGCTTAAATATTAATTAAATTAGTGCTTACCTTGTAAATGGTTGGACCAAAATAGACATATTATATACTTTTCTTACAGGATATTTAATTTCTTTAATTTTTCAAATATAATAAGGAATACGAAAAGTTGATATTTTTCAAGATACTTAGGAAAACCCAAAAATGGTACCTTAAGACCCCCTCCCTCCACCCGCTCAAGGGCTACGGACGGGGACTTTTGATATGTTCACCTCTTAACTAGTCCAAACAAAGTTGCAAAGTCAAAAATTGTGTTCCAAAGATTTTCCTCTATACATTTTCGTTACCTGGACTAAATACTGCTGGGTATGTCGGTCGGTCTGTGAGTATGTCTGTCCACAGTGGTTTGCTTTTTGTTTGTTGTCCGTCACGCGCCAAGAATTCGTTTGAAATTTCAGAGGAGTGAAACTTGGAATCGTAAAACGCCGAAAAGAAACTGTGTTAACTATCATAAAAAACTAACTGTTTTTAGTTTTCCTTCTGTACAAACTAGTTAATAGTCGCGAATCTATACTTCCGATCGCATTTAGAAAAATTGTATTTTCATCCCAAAAATGAAATATCCTGTTGATTATTTTCAATGATTTAGTTTAAAACTGCTATTCCTGTTGTTAGTCCTGTTCTGGTAGCATTGTTGTATTTAGACATATTTATCGATTATATGGATATGTTTAGAGCATGGCCCTGAAAAGAAGCGTGAAGCCTGAGAAAATGTGACAGACGAATCTAGTTTTGACTGTTTAAAACTCATTTATACTTTTAACTCAAAACGTTTATTCACCTTAATTTTACCTCTTTCAAGCAACTGTATATAGGCCCTAACATTTCAAGTAATAAACAAGAGACCATATCATGGACCATATAGGAAAGTGTTCGAGTAAAATAGAGATTTGATGCTCGCAAATGGAGAAAATGCAATAAAAATCCGCAACTAATCAGCAGCAGCTGCTTAGAGACGGTTAGGCCATAGGTTATTTGACCTAAGCAAATCTAACCTAACCTTACCTAGCATAACCAATTAATTTTGCCACATTTAAATAGTGGAATATCATGCACAAAAAATCTCCATTAGAATAACATGGGAAGTGATAAGTAGGTTTGCTGCCACACAAATGCGGAAATAGTGGATTGTAGGCTACAGTCCAGTATATCTAAACTAGATGAAGCAACATATCAAGTTTTATCAATATATGATGAGAAATGAGCAAACTTTACAATTTTAAATAGTGGTGGCCCTCTTTTTAAAAAGATCCAATTACCTTAAGGAAAATGATAAAGCTCGAGGTTGTGCCAAATAACGTGGCGCAGGGCGCAGGCCATTCATGAGGCTAATGTTCATTTTAGCATTGGGCTTACGGACGGTCAGGGCCACGTCATTTGACTGGACTTATACAAATATGCTTGAAAAATGATGAAATTGAAAAACTGAAAAACTCAAATTGTGTTTAAGTCCTGTTGTAGATAAAAACGGAAAGCAGAAAGTAATGTGAACAGAAGAGTAAATCGAGCATTCCGAGCATTTAATGTTAAAAAAGGCGAACAAATAGTTTTCAATATAAAGCAAACTAAGGATTCAGTTCAGATGGAAAAATGTGTTGCAACGTACTATGTGGTCGCTGGTTGCAATATGAGTGCGAAACCTGGAAATTTTGAAGTCGACAAATGGTAAGCTGCGACCTTATAAATATGTGACTAAAACGGATTTGAGGAGAAGGTGGCCTGAAACCGTAACCATTGAAGAACTGTGGTGTCGTTCAAATCGTTACGACATCATTACTAGCAGCCGCATAAAAATCCACTCGCGTCAGCGTACTACTTTTTGTTCCAGTTGTTTTGCATCTTTGATACGTAATGCCCCACCAAACATCGAATCATCATTTCAAAACATTTATTGTTGATCTAAAATTCCAAAGATCTTGCTATCAATATTTTTGGAGATTTCTGTCCTATTTCCTTGTGCAATATGACGATTGGGGTTTATCATCATACTAGAAACTGCTTGGCTTGCTGGCTTTCCATTGATTGATATTGAACATGTATGATTTGAATTTTGACGTTAGCCCCGGATCTCGTGCCAAAATTATTTTCGGACAAAAGTTCAATAGATAAATTGCTAGACTTGTTACCAATAATTTTCATTATACGGGTCGGCAGAAAGTAGTGTGCTATAACATAACATTTTTTAATTTATAAAAGAGTAAAGTATTACCTAATCTTTTAAGTATTATAAAATTGTATTGGCCTATACGACATAACTTCAAGGTACTAATTGCAGTTGAGTTACTCTTATTAGTTCACCATGTTACATAAGGAACCCTCTAATTAAAAGAACATTTTTTAGGCATTTTAGGTTACTTTTCGAGGAAGGTACTGGTGCATTTATTAAAAACAAAAATCTAATTTCAAAATAACGAATTATGAAAAGTGAAAAATAATGTGTTGGTTATACTTGATAACCAAACCGTAGTCTTATGAGTGGACTGGGCCAAATTATTTGCCTCGGATTGTACACCCTCGTATTTGAAGCGTTTTCCATCTGCCTCGCCCAGCCAGCGAGGACAGAAAAGAAATCACATAAACTTTTTTTAATAATAATGTGCATATTGCAGTGAGCTTTACACTCAATTCTGAAAAATTATCGCATCCCTTCACAACAATCAAGTCTTTTTCACCACACTACGATGAAATCACCTGTTTTACAAACGTCAAACGCGGACCGAAACACACTGTTTGCCGCCACAGGACCGAAAACGTTGGGGGCCCTAGGGCCGAAAGTCAGCTGATCGTTTATTTCTTTGAAACAATGCCAGGCCATCACATAATTATACGACATTCAATAGGTTCCAATGACAGGATAGTTGCGATCATATGATTTTCATAGCTGTGTTTGTTTGAATCATGATAAAGAAGTTGTATCGTCGCTCATAACCTTAAAGTTTTGTTTTCAAATGAGTCAAATAATATATATATATATTTAATTATTTAGGGTATATTTCATTGTGTAGTGTGGTGAAAAATAGCGTTCGCACCTCGGCCGAAACGGTTTTCGGCCCTTGTTGCGAAATATACTATTGAAGGCCACAATGCCGCACGTCACAAAGCTACAGAAATTACTCCGGCAGCCGACAGAATAAAATATCATTTCATGAATTTCCTTATCAGCGCCGCGTCGCGTAATGGCTTCTTAACATTGACCTTGGCGAATCGATCCACTCAGTGCAATGAAAATAGCGCATTGTTGTCATTATCATTTGACAATTTTCATTGAACCATCATTTGATTGATGAAAGCAGCATTCGATAATATTCCAAATTCCAACCAGTTCTCTCATTGATAGTGCTCTTGCTATGTGAAGTTTATACCACTCTATCTCAATTATTAGGTCGCCTTTTTTACTAAGCATCTGTTCGCACAGGCTTTAGAAAGTATAACTTCTACGCTTTTCATAATATTTTGCTTGAATTTATAGTTTAAAGCATTACTGAGATTTATGTAATCGAATTTTTATTCATGGAAGGAGAACCTTTCGATAACAACAAACATTTCTTTAAAAAAACTTGCACCCACAAATATTTTACACATGTTATTCAATGTTTCATTTTGAAGGAAACAGTGACAGTGTATTATCCCGATGAACATGTTGTAAAACCTACATACTATACAATTGGAATAAACATCATTTAATTTAAATTACGCGAGATTTACCCCAATATTAAACGGAGATGCAGTGTATGAAAAGAATTTGTTACAATCAACGGGAGATTAAGCTGATCATTCAATTAGCGTAAACTCCATTATAGAAAAAATAACTTCAAAATTATTGATCCGTTAATTCGTTCAAAATAACTTAATGTAACGGTTAGTTTGTTAAAAAAAAAAAAAAAACAACCTTATAGTAGTGCTTCACTGTCTGTCGTGGCCATAAAATGAATCGTGACAAAAACCACTTTCATTCATACACGATAACTTTCAATTGCCTTCCCGTTTGGTATCCATACTTTATTCATGGAGATGAGGTATAATCAAGTTACATTCTCTACTCAGTGACGTTAACAGGAGAAGAAAAATCAATAAAAACTGTAAGATCAGTAATAAAATAAACATAGTTGGCTGCCTCATGCAAATCATGACATTATGTTTATGAACAGAGTTAGTATAAATTATATATCATGGTAAATTTATTGATTAGACAAGGCATCTCTAAACGTCTGCAATATAAACAAATCCAGGCAAAAGAAGCAAGATAAATAGTTTCTCCCGCAATTCATCTAAAAATCCAAACTTCTCCAAGTTCTATAAAATTGGCTCCCAAAAAATAAAGTGCGTGAACTTTTCGATTTCAATAGTTCATTATCCGATAAACAAGACACCGCCCAGTCATTCAATAATGAATATTCTACGAGATGAGTCGACAGAAACTGTTTCTCGACGAAGAAACCAATTTCAAATTTAGAAAAAGTAGAAGCAAGGGAAACAACGATGATACAAAGCCGTGACCCATCTCGCAGCTCAAGAAATGCAACCAATTCCCAGACCGATTCCACCGAGAAAAATCAGAAAAAGTTAAACATCTGACGCGGCATTAATCTCATTTTTATAATTTTTAAAGATTAAAACTGTGCAACTAACTATGACTTTGCCTCCTGTGCAACTAAATAAAAGTTAGCCTATATTTATTTTATGATTTAACAATATCTAAGATCAAATCAAAGACTTTGTCACAACTAAGAGCTTTTACATTGACTATCGGATTATTTTTATGTAATTTAACACACTTAAATAAGTTTTGTTTCTACACTACATACTTCTCACTCAATAGACTCTGTAATATCCTAAGCATGTGGTATTTTATGAACCGGTTTAGGAATGTAACGGTGTAAAAATTCACATTTTAATAAGCATTTAAAGAATTATTCTTAAAATTCAAAATTATTTGTTACTAAATCCTTCACAGTATGACATTAAGAGAGATAAAACAGAAACTGTTACATGCATCCATGGTTTGCCCAATGACACAGTGTAAAAGATATAGTTTTGTTTGTATTGTATTTTGTCAGTTTTAAATTGTAATTACCATGTATGCATGGTCATAGTTTCAAACTTGATTCAATGAAAATTGTTTACATTGGATGTTACATAAAGATGGTTCCGTAGTATACAAACAGATTTTTTAAATATTGAATGAAACATTTCTGTGGAAAACGCTTAATTTGACAATGCATTATGAGTCATTGTTTTTTAAAGCGCTGTTCTCACAAACACCACTGAGTTTGCCAAGCTTCTAGAGCCGTCCGTCGCTGGACAAAAATGTTTGTGATATGGAACCGGATAGATAAGCCAAGGTTGAGAAGGCAGGAAGTGACCTTGAAGACCTCGTCACCTCCGGGTGGTTTCGGTCTGTTTCTCGTGTGGGTATAATCTAATTATGTGTGTTCAATTATTTCTAAACCCTACAAAATGGAATTGCTTTCGATTTTTTTCGTTTACTGAATTGTCAATGGAAAATTTGTATAGACTGGTAAATGAATTATGAATCCTGCTAGAGTCAGAGCACAGTCAGAGTCACTGTGGATATCAGTTGACATTTTGTGTTAAGATATGTTTGCGATGTTTTTACGGTTGTTGGAATATGGATTCAATGGTTCATGTTTAATTTATTTTTTATCCTTTATGAGTAATATTTTCACAGCCGCTTAAACTTAGCTGCATCAGAAATCATAATCCATGCATGAAGGAGTGAAAGAAAAACAGTGGGGAAAATTCTTTCCCACGCGATGAGTATACAATCTTTCTGAAAACAGTAGTTTTTAATACTTTAACCTAGCCAAGTAATTTTGTATTAAAGATATTTCGATTGTTTTCATCAGCAAAAATTAGCTTAGCTATACATAATTTAATAAAACCATTAAATTTTGTAATAGGATCAAGAACAGTAAAAGTGTAATTATAAGCGAAAACTCCATTTTACCATATAAAGCCCATGTTGAATGCGCGGTCTTCAAGGCATTTAAATTTACATCCATAAAATCCATGTACTGCACATTAATATGGGCTTTATATGATAAAATTGAGTTTTTCGCTTATAACTACAAAATCACTAAATATAGGAGGTAGGTTTTAAGTTAAAAAGTTGTGGGTCTTTTTTTAGGTGTTTTTTTAAGTTGAAAAGTTGTTGGTCTTAGCAAGACCTGTAAAATGATGTGCTATTTGACATATGCTGCCATTATTATTTTTTTTTTTAGGGCAAACCAACATAATAAAAATAAAATGTACTTTTGAAAAATTTTATTTTATAAATGTTGGCATGTCGTATATCAAATTAAAGCTGAGCTTACGAGGATTAATAATTTTTAAACTAAACAAAAATACTTAAACGTTTCAGAGATACATCCGGTGTTCTCGAGATACAGGTTACTCCGTAAATTCCAACATTCTACGCAAAAATGGCCGCCATTTTAAAATGAATAAAGATAAATGAATTCTTTTTTCACCAAATTGTTCGTCTTTAAGCTTTAAATATATGCATAACATGACATGTGTTTACATTTAAAAAATCTGAAATTCGAACCCATGACCCCCTGTTTTTGGAACGGACCTGTATTTTGAAAAGCTTAAAAAATTGTTATGTTGTTCCTTAGGGTCGATTTAGTGCGGAATGATTTTGTTTCATCTATGTAGGATTACTAGTTCGTCCGCAATCCATTTGAGACACCTCAAGTGAGACACCCTGTATGTAGCCAATAACGGCGTAATCGGAACGCCTTCAAACTAGTAAAGACATCACGGACATCTTTGCTGTAATCTGTGTGCATTATGGCATTTGTTCGAAAGTGAGCCACACTAGTAGACTAGTAGTAGTGTGCAGGGTAATATTAGATTATCTATACAAAGCAGGCCACAGATGAACAAACAAATCTGACATGTTTCCTGTATAATTTTCAATATACCCAAAAACATAACTCTAAAGGACATGTGAACAAAATTCTAGAGGCATTGCTTAGTACACAACCGCTTTATTTAGGGTGGCCAGATTGTCTCCAAATAAAAACGGGACACTTAAACAAAACTCACTCCCCCCCATCCCCAAAACAACACACCACACACCAAGGTGTTTATTTATACGAGGGTCTCTGTAATTTACAAATATCATAATAGAATAAATGAATTATCGAACTGTTTTTGAAGCTTTTATACAATGAATTTTATTTTCCACTTATTGAACTTATTACAGCGCACTATTGTTACAGTTTTTCTACTGTGAATACATTAAATGGCATGCAGCCATGACACATATTTTTTTTGAATCGTCACATACTGAGGATTAAAAATAATCAAATCACATTTTTAAGATCTTACAATGTTATTATAAAATGATGAAAGATTTTTAACAATAAATTATGTAGGTGGTAATATGTATAAATATAACTGTAGGATCAAAGAAGCGCAACCGATTATAGTAGTTGGCGTTAAACTAAGATCTTTTTTAGCATTTTGTAAAACTTCATAATATTTTTTTTCGTAAGTAATGACAGATGCCCTTAAATTTTAAGATAACGTTAGGTATGTTTTATATATAGCCTACTTTTTAAAAAACGGGACATTTCGACGTCCCGACAAAGTTTTTCGGGACAACGAGAAGCAACGTGAAAAAACGGGACTTTTCCGTTTTTACGGGACATCTGGTCACTAGCTTTATTCCTCCAAAACATAGATATATTCTAAACAGAGAGTAATGGTTAAAATTTAAAAATCAATGGAACATAATGTAAACTAGGTGTTCGGTTTAACCACCGCATTATTCGTCAGCACACGTTCGCTTATCGGCCAAGTACAAACACGCTTGTCGAATGTTTGTCGCTTTGTCGCAATCCCCACAAAGCCGCGCCCAGAGCTTATATTGTCCACTTGTGCAACGTTACAACCGTGAGTCATGAGTCGAGAGCGACATACGTCATCAGTGTTGTCAAAGCGAACGTTCGAGTGATCCTGTGGTCGGACAAAGTTTTCGGACAGTAAAATATTTGTTGCGGTAGTCGTAAACTTTTTTAAATACCCCTCTACCTTTAAATTTGACAAAGTTCATGAAATTATTTTTAATTTATCATTTATCATAAATTATATTTAATGTATAGAAGAGGATTTGTTCTTTTGTATAAAAAATTAATCAAAGTCGGACGACGACAAAATCCAACATTTTTTCCGTCCGGATTTGTCGTCGTCCACTTTGACATTTGGGTGCAGGAATGAAACCATCGGTTTGTCGCCTGACGCTCCCGACGAATCGGATCACTTTCAAAACCGTCCGGATTTGTCACCATCCGACTTTGATGTATTTGCGCAGATAATAATCAGCCCGAGTTTGTCGCCTTACACTCTCGAGGGACATTTTCAAAACCGAGCGGTTTTGAGGTTTGTCGCCGTCTGACTGTCATCGACCGACTTTGACGTTTGCGGTTTTGTAAATCGGCCGAGTTGTTGTCGTTCGATTTCGGTAGCGTACAATGATTGTAAAAGAGTATGCCTATAGTGATTTGTTCCTTACATAGTACAGCATTTGAATTTACCAGCTCAAGTGAACCATACGGTTATTCGGTTAGTCTGTAAAAGAGGGGAAAAAAGGAAGAAGAGGAAGTGTTTATTTAAAAATTTGGATAAAAAACTTATTGTCACATTAGTTATGAAGTGATTACCGAACTTGAGCGCGATAACGCGCACTTATCAATAATTAAGTAAAGAATGCAATCGGTTTTATCCTTACTTAGATTTTATTTTTTTCACAGCTGCTCAATAATTGATCAAATCAAACAATTATTTCTATTTAATATCCAGGAACATATAAAATTACTAAGGATACTTATAGGTAAATAGTTCAATATGTCTTCACTTTCTTCTGTTGAGCTTATTTTTAAGTTCAGTAGATTGGATTTCACACGGTGAGGGTGAGAGCTGAAATAATTATTTTCCCCCCACCTGCTATGTATAGACATCTTTTACTCCTTTTAATGCGTGAGTAAAATAATAGTTTGACCATGTCTCCCGGTGGAGACAAATTAGACCCATAAGAATATGATTGAAATCAATAATTCAAAAATTAAGGGCCTTTAAATTTCCACGCACACATGCAAATTTGTTGCAGCTCAACGAATGCAGACGATACCAGCTGATTTAGTGACAGGAATAATTAAATAAAAATAACATCAACGACAATCAGCTGTAAGAACGTAAAGAATTAAGCATGTAAGAACTTTGCAACAATCAGCTGATCGCTGGTGCATGAATAGTTGCAGTTACTCAGATGCAGGCGCTAACTGCAGATCGAAACAAAATAGCTATTGTTTGTTAATTTCTAAGTTATTGAAATAGATGTTTAAAGATTGGGCATTTTTATTGCATATGGAGGGAAAATGTGTTTATCTCGAGAGCAAAGCACATGGTCTCCCTTGTTAAAATTGTCGCCCTTGCAAGCTCGGGCGCCAACATTTTCACTCGTGGGACAATGTTGTACTTTACTCACTCAACACACAAATAAATATTTCCCAGGGTTAAGTTTTGCCAGCTCACGTCTCCAGCAGGCGTATTATATCGTGCTTAAAGACACATAGATATATTATATAGGTATATTTATGGAAATGAACGAATGGTGTTTTTGGGATCTGATTTGGGGACCTCAAAACAAAAAGTTATTATTGTCCCGGGCTTAGGCCTTACCATGAGACCTGCGGTAACAGCTTCTTCCCTATAGGGGAAATTCGCTAATCAGTCAGTAACCGAGCTTGATTCTCCTTTTTATGGGGCTTTATACGTTGAGCCATATATAGAATATAAAGGGCCGTTTGAAATCAACAAATTCAATTTTAATTATTTATTTATGAAAATTGCAATTAAAGGTAAATAAAACATTAAAATTTAAAAAAAAACCACACAAATTTATAATTTATTACCGTAATACAAATTATAGTCATAATTTAAGGTAAAGTAATAAAATAATTACAATTTTAAAACCACATAGGTTTTTAACTATATTTTACGCGAAAGTATAAATAAATTTGAGTGTTTTGATTGAAACATGGACTCAAACAATAGAATACAGTCCGACATTTTGCACACTTAATGACACTTATATGATATGTCGTTAATATTAGTTAATATTACTGTTCTTGATCCTGTTACAAAATTTGATGGTCTTATCAAATTATATAGCTAAGCTAATATTTGCAAATAAAAATAACCGAAATATCTTTAATATACAATGTCTTGACTCAATTAAAGTATCAAATAAAAACTGTTGTTTTCAGAAAGTTCATTACTCATCGCAATTCATTACTCAACGAACTTTCCCTACTGTTTTTTCCTTTCTTTCCTTCATGCATTATGATCTCTGATGCGACTAAGTTGAAGCGGCTGTGAAAATATTACTTATGAAGGATAACAAAATAAATTAAACATGAACCATTGAGTCCATATGTAAACAACCGTAAAAAACATCGTAAACATATCTTAACACAAAACTACTAATAATAACGACTCGGTTGTAATGTACAGCGACAGAGGCATTAAACACCTGTAAACAAACATTGTCGCTTTGATAAATCAACAAACTGTTTAACGGACCAAAGAGGATATTCATGTGCCAAAAATAAATTCGATATCGTGAACATGGTTTTATTATGACTCATTTTTTTTACAAAACTTAAATGTTACTTTTAATCAAATAGCCATATTTTATGTTGTAGGCCTTAAACTAGCCAAGTCCTTTAGTGTAAACATTGACACTAAGCACGTAAATGCTTTCAGCTTACAATTAACTTCATATCGCAATAACTTAACTCTTATTTTCGTGTACATGAGTAATTGTGAAAATTGAATTGTACTAAAAAATTAGATTAAGTAAATCTTATAGGCCTTGGAAAAAATTATTATAAACATTAATCAAATAAGTAAAAATAAGTCAGTAAGTGAGTATGAGTCCAAAAGTCTCTTACTGCAGATTTTACGGGTGTACTGCGCCGAAGAGTTCAGGTGTTTTTGTGCAGATACTAACAAACGACTAAAACACTAGATATGATAAATATAGGTTTTTTCGAATTGTCTTGAATGACAGTAGATCCTACATATATAACTAACAATTTTACACGAAAATTTGCGAGACATTATATAATTTTATTTTGAAATTGTTCTTCTCTTTTTCCCTCTAAAAACGAGTAAGAAAAACATACGCAAGAATCAAAACCTTGAGGAGATGTAGTAATTCATGTTCATAACCAAAAGTGTCTCAATGAAATTAAATTCCCTCGTGGGACTAAAATCTAAGATAGTGGGTGGTACAATAGACTCTTAACTTGTGTATTTAGCTATTCCAAGTAGTCTTGTTGGCATGTAAGGCCTCAGTCGGTTTCCAGTAAAGATGAGACACGTTTCCCTGGACCAGGTAACACACTCGACTCACAATGTTTGTTGGGCAACTGGCAATACTTGCTAATTGTTGCATGGGTGTTAACGCGTTCGAGCGAGACGATGTTGTAATGTTGTGGCCAAGGTCACCTGCTGCTTCTTTGAATGATTATTATCATTATTGTTAGAGTAAAGCAAAACTATATGCATTTGAAGTATAGTATACATAATTTTTTTTTTTGTTACTCCTATACAGTAACATAATATTTTTATTGCACTTTGATCGAAGATGTATAAATATTATGAAACGATCGTAGTAATATATTCGATTAAAGCTGAAGTACGTTCTCTGCTATAATTATGAAAATTAAGTATATTTACAAATTTTTTAGAAATTATTCCTTGTCTTGTTTCTAAACTACTGAAATTACTTTAAGAAAATAAACGCTATTCAAATTATAAGTGTTTTTTATTTAAAGATTGCACGAATGAACAAATATGGCGGAACATAACGGAAATTTTTAACACCTTTCATCAAAAGTCAGGCGATTTCAAAATTATGGTGGTGATGTAGAGAAGCACAAATTATTGTACATATTATTCCTTTATCTATGAAACCCATAATTGACTTTTCTTACGTGAGAACCAAGTAAACATTAATATTTGTTTAAGATTTAAATTAAATCATTTAATTTATGTTCCTGTAACGAATAGCATCTTTGAACTTAGTAAAAAATCATCAATACACTTGGAAAGTAAAAAATTACATTCATGTTGAAAGGCTCACGTTGCTTGAGTGTACTAGCCATCTACCTACCCAGCATCACGTAAATTGGTTCAGTAATTTTGGCGTGATGGAACTGCAAACAAACAAACAAACAAACAAACTCACAAACTGTCAGATTTACAATGGGATATTTTGAGATAGACGATAAAGATTTCCAATTTGGAAATATTTTTCAAATCTTGAAGAAGGCCTAATTTTAATTATTGTTTTCATTCTATTTAGAGTATTTGAATTCACTTTTTAAATCACTTAATTAGTTTGATAACGATATCAACTAGTTTCATTCCCTAAAAAGGGGGAATTTATGTACAAGGGATTCCTTTCGAAACCAAACAAAATGCTGAGGGCATTGATAGTTACTAATAAATAATCATGGAGTTCATTGCAAACCGAATATAAATGGGTGAAATCTATTACCTTTTTTAATAAGCTATAGCTTCTCCTGTATGAGGAGTTTGTTTGTCACTAAATACCCTTTAGGCTTTAGGCTGTTTTGTGATTAAAAAAACTCCTCTTACAGGTCTGAATCGATAATAATAGGCCTTATTTGCTTTTTCCCATAACATATGAAAATGGAGTAGAAATTCTAAATAAATCAGCTAAATCAAGCAAACACAGTTTTTCAGCGGAGCCTGGTTGGAATTTAAGCTTTTGAATACTTACATTGAGGAAGCCTCTCTGAATAGCCTACAGAAATGGATATTATTTATTAGAAGCTTTGGTCACCACTGGTTACGAAAGATGTGGATGAAATTTGAACGATGATGATTTAAGATTCCTTCGGAAATTTTCTTCAGGCGGGGTTCAATAGGATGTGAAAACAAAGAGAGGCGTTTTATTTTCAACGCTATATTCCTTATTGCAGTTCAATATTTACGCACCCACACCTACGACCCACTCAGCCAGTGAAGGTCAAGAGTAATAAAACAATAAAACGTCTGTAAAACTAAGTGCATTCTCAAAGCTTTGCGAAGTTGTATTTCCACTTCAGACCTTTTTGGAAACTCCCAATGCCACGGTTATATATTTTATTTAAACTAAGGGATCTTTATAAAATAACATAACACATCTTCCATTATTGATTTGATGTTTTAAACTGGAAATGAGGTGCATTGAAGAATATGCATTTTTAAAACGAAAACTAAACTATACGATGTAACACTAGGTTTAACTACGATGTAAAACATCTAAGTTTATAGAATATAACCACAGACAAATGAGTAGACATATAACCTAACGTTTTCTACCTGGAAAATGTTGAGTTCGAGTGTCTACTGATTCCGTTTGGTTAGGATTTGTTTCTTAACAGGACGGTAAGTTGATCATCTATTTAAATAAATCTTCTTTATTTTGAGTGATGTTTACTATGTTTGTTTTTCTTAATCTGAAAATAAAGCTCACTAAATAAAACATTAAAATCCTCAAAATAACAACAATTAAATTAAATACATCTCGTCTGATTTTGTGTGCAATGCCAGTGAGCCTAAACAATAATAGGTATACTCAGCAACAACAGAAAAATTAAATTAAATTCAAGCTTAATAAGGAGAATCGTTTGTAAGACCATAGCAGACAATATAAAATTATAATAAAGTAAGTAATTTGAAACTCCAAAATTAGGTCCGACGTTTTCGGTCTTTGATCGGGTTCCTGCAAAGTCCCAGTATGAACAATGCGATCGGGTTTGCAATCATACCCTAGCTGATAAAAATGATTATTTTTTAATATAGTTGACCCCATGTACAAAAATTTCTCAATTTCAAATTTGAAAATTTGTTCGTTACCAAATTCTATGCGTGATTTAAGAGTTTGTCTTGTTTACCAAATAGCTTCATAGATTCCCAAAAAATAATCCTCTTAATTCATATTTGTTTGAAATAAGGATTTACACTCCACTTAAGTGTCTGTTGTTTACAGATACATACTAAAATAATTATGTAAGTTTGAACGATCAAACTTGAGCTATCTAATCAAAGCAAAGCTTAGTCTTTGTCGTTGATATATACTTGTTTTAACTTTGGAAGTGGATTCTTCATAAAATTAAAGACAAATGAAGAAACCTACTTTAGCTAAACACTAGCTTCCTCTCCTTAGGCTTTTATGACTACGGTACTAAAAGATGGCTTGTTCACTAAAAAACCTTATATATTTTTCTTGAACTATAGTGATCTACCCAGGTAGGTATTTGCTACAAGGACAATGTCCAAAACAATTGACTTGAGGTGATTTACTTTTAAACAATTTAAATTAAAAAAAAAAAAACAGCGGGGTCGGGTTGGCGGGCGGACGCCAGTCACGTCTGTAGGTGTGCCGTGTTTACTCGGTGGGGCCTCGACATCCTTCCACTGTCAACAGTCCTGCCCTTCGACTCCTTCCATTCGTTACGGCTTTTCTGGAATACTAATCAAAGACCATAGTATGCGGATAGGACTAGCAATTAGATAACAATTGAATGCAGTTTTCAATGATATTAAAGTGTCAAAGTGTTTTATCTGACTAACATAATTTTATGAAACTGTGCACTTCCATCAACCTCTTAATAGACTTTAAAACGCTTTACATATTGCTGTGCTAATAAGTATTGCCTTTTAGATGTTACGCCGATTTCGCTAAAGGTGGGTCAGTATCGCGATAGTAGGCCTATTGGTTATCGCGCCATAAACTTATGTTTGTCAGATGAGAACTCTCATGGTTTGAAACTGGATCCATATATGAAACCCTGAAAAATGCTTTCGATTGTCATTTGATGTCATAAAACAATATCTTTAATATTAAAGTGTCAATTTAGTTTGTCTGAATACAAATGTAAAAACTCTCTCTTTAAAACCATTACACAATGGTCTCTTTACTCTCTTTAAAACCATTACACAATCTCTCATTTTACATTCCCATAGGCGGATTTAGATCATAATATTTGGGGGTGCCAGCTCACCTACTTTAAAGTATTCTATGCCCAAATTCAATCAAACTCCAATGTAAATGGTCCTATTTTCCTTCGCCTCGATAGCGATCTAATTATACTGACATATTAAAGGCAATAAAACAACTTAAATAAAAAGTATAGCAGAGGAAGTAATCATTGCAGGAATCATTAAACAGGTTTAGTTTAAAATTGACGTTTTTCAGAAAAAATTGTTACCTCCTCCAACTACAACAGTTTGATTTTTATCAACTATTACGTTTATCGAACAAGTCTAAGCATAAAATGATTTTGCTATGGAATCATGGAATCTTAATTCCCAAAATGAGTTTTGCTTGCTTTATTCATCTTGCTTGATACCAACGTGTGATATTCTGGGCAGAAAAAAGTTAGTGTTTAAGTAATTTTGGGTTAAACATCAGGTATTTGAGACAAAATGGCACCAATTTATATGTTTTTGCTCTCACAAAAGTTATTTGTTTCAAAATGTTTTCTTGGATAAAATAACTTTAAGGGCAAACGATTTTTGTTCTGGATTTCATTCCCTGTTTCTTCGATTGTTAGTCTTTGTATAATGGATTTTTGTGGAAAATCAAGGGGGGGGGGCTAAAGTTGGACTTCTTTAAAAATCATGAACTTACTTAAATAACCTTGCTATAAAGCAACGTGACAATTATGTTTGTATGGACTTTAATGTCAGTTTCAGAATCATCGTCTTATTATTTTTAAGAATGCGAAATAAATGTAATGAATTTTGTCAATAATCTCTGGTAACAGCAAGTCCATGAAGGTTTTTTACTTTTAAATTAATATATAAGTCAACATTTAAATTAATCTCTATGAGTTAGGTCAATAGCAATCATTAATTCAAATGTTGAAGTAAATACCTAGCAAATACCAAATAGAAAGGTCCAGTTTTAACGATTATAGTCATGTACAGTGTACACAAACATCAGAGAAATTTCCTCAGAATAACTTTTGTTTAAGATTAAACTCATCACATAACAATCGAAATTTCATTACTTATCAGCAACAACATACTGTGCCAACTGACTATAAAGATATGTAGTCTGATGCGTTTGGAATCATCATTTTAAAATAATTTTATTATGTAATGAAGTGAAAATTAACCTTCAATACAAAGTTAATCTTTAATAAACAAATCCATTGATTAATCACTACGAATTATTGACTATTTCAATATACCTGTGGTGGTCCATCTTATTCAAACAAGTCTTAAGCACCTGAAATTCACTTTTCCGACCCGGATGTACTACTTTTTTAAATAACAAAAAATGGAAATGGGTCTACAGTTAAAAATTGGCGAACCCTTACCTTATTCTGCGCCGCAGCTCGGCCGGGGCACTAGTGAGTCGAATCCTCTGGTCGGAGGTGTTAATGGTTGTCAAACAGCGAGACGGCAAACATCTCGGGAAACGTGACGACACAGTCACTGTAAAACTGTTAGGGTGGCTGTGTCCCAAGGCCACCACCTTTATGGCAGGTACGTTTTTTTAGCCACTTATATTTAATCATTTTAGTTGCATGCATTGAGGGATTTAGTAGGTGTAATGTATAAAGTATAATGATCGATCTCGCATTCATCAAAAGATTGCAGCTGAACTCTACTCGATGATACTATAAGATCCCTAGGGCTGAAAGTCAGCTGATCGTTTATTTGCTTGAAACAACGTAATGAGATATATCACATAATACCGCACTCGGTAGGTGCCAAAGACAGGATAGTTGCGATCAAACGATTTTCATAGCTGTGTTTGTTTAAACCATGACAAAGAAGTTGTATCGTCGCTCATAACCTCAAAGTTTTGTTTTCAAGTGCGGAAAATAGTAATTAGATTTTTAATGTTTTCTCGACTCCATCTCGAATTTGAAACACGATCTCGAGGTTGCAAAACCTCATTTTCGGCTTTGTTGCGAATACACTATTTGAGGTTTGGGCAAGATAAAAAAGGACTTACTGGGAAAAAAATCTTTAACTTTGTAACTGATGAAAGGCTACAGGTGGTTTGTGCTTGTGGTAGAGTTTCATTATTTGGGAGCGATGTAAGGTAATGTAATTATATAAAAATAATAAACCAAAACAACAAATCCAGATATACAACGCCTTTCTAGGGCTCCATAAGAGAGATGTGAAACAACTTATACCTTGGCAGCTTGTAAACCTTGTGTAATGTTTTTTCAATTGACCATGGTTTTGATTGAAATTGAAGTGGCATTTTGATTATATTGTCAATTTTCAAAGTTGACAGTTTGAATTCTAGAAAATACAGTGTTTTTTAACGCAACTTATTTTTAAGATTGAACAATGCACATATAAATATGAAATGGGTATTGTTTTGTTAATCTTTAAATTTTATACCACCTGTTATTTAAGTTTGATAACATTTAGCTTACATTATGTGTTCAAACAATCCACCATTGACATTTAAACAAAGTTGTGCTCTCTCTATCAAATTCCTGAACACATTTTGCAAAGTACCTCTTTCAATTTATTGTATTAAACTTGTTATTTTTATTTTGAGATGCTGAATATCCTTGTTTTTGTAGGCCTTACTTTGGATGTAGGCCTATCCATAAAGAAAATAATATAGTAGGGTCAAATCCGGGGATCTTGGGGAATAAGCCTTCCTTCACTAATAAAATAAAGTTTTGGGTTCCGTTAAAAACCCCTGTACTTATAGAATTTTCTTTTATTATCTCTGGTAGGCCTGATATGGTATTATACTGTATCATAAAATGTAATGAATTCTTAATTTAATTAAACGAGTAATCATGCAATGCTACGTGAGAGCAGTCATGGAGTTGTTGTTAACTTGGAGTGCGACGCAGACGGGACCCTTTCCGTTTATTTATCCACGAACGGTTGTTTTCCTCTTCAATTAGCCTATACGAGTACATCAGTAAGATGTTTAATTATCCACTCGACCTTCGGGAAATTAATGTTATTATTTTAATCCGCTTCGTTATTTTACAACGGCATTATTGACGTAGGGAGTGTTTTACAACAAATAAGAACTTATTAGGCTATATCTTTTAAACGCTCTACTGGTGGGAACAATATAAGTGCGAATTATGAAGAGTAACAATTGATCATAAATTTTAAAATACATCAACTTTAATCAATCCGAAATCAAGCACCTGAAATGTTGAGCTCAGCTCCAGGTCTATCTCTCTTCGAGAGGAAAGAATATTATTTTTAATTTTATTATTTTCTGCAAGTTAAGGATTTTCCCTGCTGAACAAGGATTTTCCCTCCTGAACGACCATTTCTTAATGTACCTTAATAAAACTTGGTATGTGGCCTCATCTGGTTGAGATCTACTGGATTGACGTCTAAAATCAACCATTTTCACATTTATGTGGCAGCATTTTCACATTTATGTGGCATCCTGATTCCTCATTTTAACCTTTTGCGAAACAAAATAAGTTGTGTATACCGTACTTTATTTGGCTTATATCCCAACATAACTTGATAAGAAGTAACATACAGGGTGGAAGGACGTTAGTGTTAAACATTTTTATGTGATAAACTACATGGTATTTCTGATAAAATGGCACAAATATAAGTTTCCATAACCTTGCAATAAGTAAATAATGGATAAAAACAGATTTTTTCAAAATGTTTGTCCTTGCTCAGATTATATGGTTATAAGTGCATCAAAGATTGTGTTTTTATGGATTTCATTCCCATATTTATAATCCTCTTAAAATTTTAAATAAAAATAATACAGAAATATTCAGTTTCAACAATCTTATAAACTCTTGTTTTCTAATTGAAGTCAAAATTTGTGTTTTTTTTAGAAAATTTAAATTAATTTTGAGGTGGTATTTCTATGTTTTATTGGACTGTGGAATGTATCAGATATTATAGAAAACTTGCCATTTTTTAATAAGCTTTAAAATTATATATAAAAACCTACTATTACTCTAATTCATTATTCATAAATTTAACTGTATGTGGAGAAAAACAGGGTAAGGCTGAAGTTTCCTTTCTGAATAAAAATCTGTATGTCCCTTAATAAAATGGCTATAACTGCACTATAAACCATGTTTTTGTGAATTTTATTACCATTTTCATAATCCTCGTAAAAGTTTAAAGAAGAATATTAAAGTATAATTATGACAAGTCATCATTTTGAACTTATGGTTATGGTTTAAGTTTGAAATTTTGTTTTTTACGAACAGGAATTAAAGCTTACGATTACGACATGAGTTTTATGTCATAATTGACTTAAGAGTATGTTGAATATTATCAAAAGGTTCTTCATTTAATTGGCTTTAAATGATATACTACTCTTCAGGTTTTATTGACAATGTAACTAAAATATTATGTCATTTTAAAAAGTAGGTAAGTGCATTGTAGGGCTAAAACACATGCTAATGAAAGAGAAACTCTGCAATATGATTATTTTGCCTCATCACAATTTTTAGTAATACGTTATAGACACCCGGATAGTATCTTAAGTGTACTATATCATTTGAAAGCTTATTAAATGAAGAATCTTTTGATAATATTCAACATACTCTTAAGTCAAATATGTCATAAAACTAATGTCGTAAGCTTTAATTAGTGTTCGTAAAAAACGAAATTTCAAACTTTAACTTTAAAACAGAAGAAGTTCAAAATGATGACTTGTCCTAATTATACTTTAATATTCTTCTTTACAATTTTACGAGGATTACGGAAATGGTAATAAAATACACAAAAACATGGTTTATAGTGCAGTTGTAGCCATTTTATTAAAGGACATACAGGTTTTTCTTCAGAAAAGAAACTTCACCTTACCCTGTTTTTCTCCACATACTGTTATATTTATGAATAATGAATTAGAGTAATAGTAGGTTTTTATTCATCATTTTAAAGCTTATTAAAAGAGAAAGCTTTCTATAATATTTGACACATACTACAGTCCAGTATAACATCGAAATACCGCCTCATACTTAATTTAAATATTCTCTAAAAACGCAAATCTGGACTGAAAACAAGAGTTTATAAGGCTGATGTTAAAACTTAATATTTCTGTATTATTTTTATTTGAAATTTTATAAGGATTATAAATATGGGAATGAAATTCATAAAAACACAATCTTTGATGCACTTATAGCCATTTAATCTGAGCAAGGACAAACATTTTGAAAAAATCTTATTTTACCCACTATTCACTTATTGCAAGGTTATGGTAACTTACATTTGTGCCATTTTGTCAGAAATACCATGTAGTTTTTATCACATAAAATTTTTTAACACTAACTTCTTTCCACCTGTATATTAGGCTTCACCTAGTTGTGACCTACTGGATTATAGCCCAAAATCGCTCATTTTCACACTTCTATGGCAGCAAACCTGCATACTCACTTCCCACGTTATTCTTAAGGAGAATCTTTTTGCATGCTTATTTACATGTACATTGAATTTACTCGTGGCCAGGCTTCGTTAAGGTAATTGAAGTACTCTAAATTCGCTGATTATGCAGGTCTGCTGCTACGGGGGTATTATTTTAGAGTATATTTCGCTGGAATAAACATAAATATGGGTAGCCTGGATGAAAAAATAGCTATTGAATACAAAAAACTAATTTATTAAGTTTGGTTGGTTAAGTTATTGTGCTTATTTGCTGAATAGGCTATATTAAAAAGACATGCCTCTTTCAACTTTGAACAATAAAGTTTTAAAAAATGACCAAATCCCGCACAGACCGTTGAAAACATCGAAATATTTGTATCCCACTCGTTGAAAGTGGTTCTTGCCATTCGGGTCCTTCGTTCTTCTCTCGAAATACAATAAAGTTTGAAGGCTTTGAACAACTCGCATTTCAGTTTAATTCTAAAAATACACCTTTAATCTTAAGCTTCTATCTTTTTACGAGCTTTATCAATGATTGCTCGTTATCCGAAGGCGAGGCTCATTGCTGATAAAATTTGGAAATCATTGAAAGGAAAACAGTTCCGTATTCAACATCCTCATTTTAATCGGAAGTTATAGTTATAGTTGATTGATTTTATACTCCCTGTGGCATTTTGCCACTAATATAATTAAGCATTAGCTTTTTTAAATAATGAACTCGGTCATCCGCCCGTCACCGATTTCAATAACCAAAAAAGTAAAAAACAAGTAGCGAATCATGTTTTTTAGGCAAATATCAGGATTCCGCATTGTGCGGGATATTAAAATAATATCACTTCTAAACAACTATATAAAATGCGGACTTTTTATTTTATTATGATATCCAAACAAATATACGTCTATAACATATTACACTTATAGGTCTAACATGTTTTAAATATAGACCTGTTATGATGTTGGAAAAAGTCGTCGATCCTTTCCATTTAGTAGACAATATACCAATAGAAATTAAATTATAAATGCTTGAAAAAATATTTGCTAAGTTAAAGTTTGTGAAATTGAATCAGCTAGCATGTTTTTAATAAAATTGCAAAAATAGGCAATATATTACACAATTTTTAGGGTATGAACTGATAAAATGGTTGGTTTAGTGTGCTTATGTCTATTTGCTGAAACTATTAAAAAAGACCGGACCGGTAGCCAGTACCGTTATTTTGTGTAACACCTGAATACTCTTGAATACCTGAATACACCACACAACATTAATAATTAAACGAGTAAAAAATTTATTTTACGTCTGTTTACCTTGTCTACTAAAATTTAACAAAGGGAAAACTATTTCGATTGCAATCCGGTTTATTATTCCTAAATCCAAAATACGTAAAATGTGTACAAACTTCTTCTTGTAGTAATAACAACAATAAATCCCAGAATAATGCATCACACTACTGGGTTTGCTTTTCATTGCTTCATTTACAATAAATAGTATTTTACAACCTCGGACTCCCGTCGTCAGCCTAGTGTAAAATGTTTTAATTTTTTTATATATATTTCATATTTATAGCAATATTTGATCTGTATTATTATTAGCAAAGCTTTTTTATTGTTACCTGCCGCGACTTTATCAATACTCTGTAAGACCAACCCAATCCCCACGCCTTGGCCATTGATCATTCAAGGTGAATATCTCGATGATTAACCAATAATACCCCCTCCAGCGACGTCTCCTGAGGCCCGGCGTTATCAGTGCAGTTACCGTCAGTCGTTATCACACCACACGTCGCCCATGCCGCGCCGCTGCCGACACCCGACCTTGAACCATGTTAGGCAAGATCATTTATCTCCTCCAGTTCGTCAGTGATTCGCTCTGTTTGTTTGTATTCGCCAGGGTATGTTTTTTCATAGTTTGAGAAATATTGAAAGTTTTTTTTAATTTTTTACTCTGGCTTGGTTACAGTGAGTTTTATAATGAATTCAAATAGATGGGACAAAAGGAGAAAGTAGGAAACGTTTCTTTTTTAGTTAAAATATTAGTGAACTAATTTTTTTAGATTTTACAGGCTGCTAACGAATAATGCAGTTTTTTGTTACTATGATTAATCTCAGCAGTGAACAAATTGTATTTCTCCGTAATTTAGAGACACACATCCCAAATCAATTCTATCTGGTGAAAGACTGCTAATGAAAATTGGGTGAAAAAGACAATTGCAGCAGACGCATATTTAGCGAATTTCATATGCTTCCATTTTAACCCAAGAAAGTTTAAGCAATTAAGTAAACCCGAGTATTAATTTACTTTTAGTTATCAGTCAAGGGAGATGAAGCCAGGCAAAAAGTATGTAAAAGATTTATATTCACTTTATAAGCTAGGGTTTTTTGTGATCAAGTCTCCTCCTATATTTTTGCATCGATAACGATTTCAACTTTTAAAGTGTGATTGGAAGCACCCTAGGCACTCTTAAAGTTTGATACTTCTCCATAAGATTAACAATGTAAGATTATTCTTTTTTGATCAGAAATCTTAAGAAAATTAGGTGAATGGCATGAAAAATTTTTTTGGGATTGAACAGGGCCTATTATTGAACAGAGGTTGAATGATTGAAGCTCATTCTCGGATTGTAAATCACTTTATACAGTTAGGAACCTGAACTGTTAACTTGGCCATTGAATTTGTGAGAAATTCCATCTAACAGGGATCAGATACTGTAACCAGCTGTAAGCACGATAGCAGCCGTAAATATGATCCGATATCTTAATGAAATTTGGTACAGATGACATGTAAAGTGGTAACTAATTGGACAAGTTTGTAAACCAGCCCATCGGACCATCGGAAGGGGGGGTAAAAGGGGATAAACCCCCCAAAAATGGGTTTTTTGAGTTTTTTACATAGAAAAATAAAATCAAATTTTTATCAGCACCATTGAACTCAGCTCAAAAAAACAAACAATTTAGTATCTTGAATCATTGCTCTATGTCCATTGGTTACCGAGATATTGAAAGTGGTAAACACAGTACGTTGTCCTAATGTTAACCTTATGGGGAATAAGTAAAATTATATATCTCGCTTATTTCTCAACATATCTTAATAAAACTTGGTTTGAGGCTTCATCTAGATCTAATGTATATTACTCTGAAATACCCGAAATTTCCATTTTTGTGGCAGCAAACCTGCATACTCATTCACCATGTTATCCTTATGGGAAATAAAAAAGTGCTCTATCTTCCATATTTTTTAACATTTCTTGATAAAACATGGTATGTGGCTTCTTCTAGTTAAGATCTACTAAGTAATGAATTAAAACCAACCAGTTTTAAGATACCTGTTGCAGCAAACCTGCATACTCATTCCCCATGTTATTCTTATGGAGATTACAAAAACATCTTAAATTTTGCTATGTTGGATTTAATTATGCTCTTTTGCATTAGAAATTCGCTGAGTATGCAGGTCTGCTGCAACGGGGATATTTAGATAATAGTTTTTTTTTAATTTTTACGAGGAATAATAGTACAGTAATCCTTTTATCAAATTAGTTGGAAGATCATAATCCAAACATCATGTGATTTATATTTTTTGGGAAATAGTTGTCACACATTTAATCAGTTTTTCTTTTCTTTCGGAAATCATCTTTATTTATATTCCATGGTTTCATGAAAGCATTTTCCCCAATGTTAATTTTAAGACAATGAAATTGGCCTGTTTAATTTTTGTGAGTTCATCCAATTAGGTTAGGCAATAAAAGAGCATACACCAAGTTTATAATAAGCAATCAGCAAAAAGGACATGTTTGAGTGAAACTTATGACCTTGAGCTAGCTGGCCCAAGATAATGTATCAATCTCAGCATTGAACAAACTCTATTGTTATTGTCATGTGGAAGTAAAAAATTAGAGTAAGTCTTTGGCATGTATCTTTACTTAACCTGGTGTAAACATTCCTAAAATTAAATTTGCTATCAACCAACCAATAACTTTTATTTCATTTTATAATTTAATCAATAAAATAAACCAATCGTTGCATCAATTGCTTTATTCGAAATAATTCTACTTAAATTAATTTACTAATTCAAAATAATTCTACTTAAAGTAATTTACTTACAGAAACTTTAAAGTAATTCACTTACAGAAACTTTCAGAACTGTTACAGATAAAGCATTCGGCAATATTTACTTTAGAGAACCTTTTTCACCACTTTTAGTCATTTTCCGTTATACTCCCAACAACTTCCAGGAAGGTAATAAAAAGTCCAATGACATCCGCAAAGACTTGTGTGATACCCATCAGATACGTTTTTGGAGTGATGTGGATATTACGATGTCCTCCCATTATAGATTTGACATCGTGTAAGAGGAACGCAGAGAACAACGCAATAGCAACTGAAGAATATATGAACCTTTTAAAGGGATGAGGTGTAAAAAATGGAATAACTGCAGCAGCAATCACATAAATTGTTAGAAACACCATCATAACGATGAGCAAGCATTTCCAGGTGGTGAATTTATCCGGGATGGCCAAAGCTAATATTACTATAACAATTGTAACAAGAATAGTCAACACAAGTGTGTATATGATGACGATAGTTTCGAACCAGGCAGTGCAGCAGGCGCTGGTCCCTGCGCCGCCGACTGTAAGAAACAGAAGTAGGATGATATTTGTCGGGAACTCCCTTCGGGTACTCTCGCAACAAACCAACATAAAGTATGGCACTACAAAGAGGACTAGAAACACAAAGATCAACCATGGATTTTCTAAAACCAAATTCTTCGCTTCAGGCATCGTCAAAAATGGAGCTGTACTGGCAATTACAATCACCAGTTGAGCTGTTATAACACTAAAGACCACAGCGGCAAAACATCGCCTGTTTTGAGGATCATGGAAGTCAGGCCTGTCATCTGGATCGAACACAACACCGAGGAAGGAAGATTCACTCTGCATACGATTCATCTTGTACTTGTCCTTCTTGGGTTTGTCCTCTGGATCTTCAGCTACTGAAAACGTGGTTTTACGGCCTGCCATTGCTGTTTGTTTTTCCTAAAACGACTTTGAAAAAACTGTTTACTGTATTTTTCTAACTAAGAATGTTATTGCTATTATTTATTTACATAAAAAACATCTGTCAACAAACTTAAATATAAATTCATAATCAGGTGGACTTTAAAATATGCTTCCCAAATATAAACAGCTGCCTCTATCATTTTGCATAATATCCAAAGACCAAGAGAAAAAAACTTTTTTCTATGGTCTGTGATAATATCATAGCCGTCTCTAGTAGTAATTAGGCTGTAGCCTTCGAACTGGCAACGTCACTTTTTAATGGTTTTTTGCATAGTAAAAACCATTACAGAGCCAGCTGATTTCATTTAAACAAGAGGTATTTATTTCCATAAGAGAGTATGGATAGATGAATCAGCTTAACCCTTAAGTGTGATGTTGCCATTTACTTGTGCTGCGGCCTTGTTACTAGAGATGGCTATGGTAATATTCACTTTATTTTTTTCTTTATAATCCTTGGAGATCCAATGGCAAAGGATCATTGGTTACATGCAGCTCTATAAAAATGAAATATATTTTTGGAAACTAGTGGAAGCATCTGTTTAGAGTCTAGCATCTATTTACCTTGAAGCTACTATTGATCATACTTTTCTATAGTAAGACTTCGCGCATCAGCTATAGTGTAATTGTCTTTATTCACTATTTCTTTTACTCCATTCCACCTGCTTGGAAAGTCCTAAGCGAAACAATTGTAAATAAATAAGTTATAAGCGATGACTATGCATTCAATCATAGTTAAGAAACACAATTAAGAAATTTTGAAATATTAAATATATAATATCGGTACGTATCACATGAGCATACCATGTATTTTATCAAAGCCATCTCAAGTAATATCACCATGGCCTTCAAACTTGCAACATCGCTTTGTAAGGGTTTTTAACACTGATAAACCTGTCCTCAAAGTTAGCTGATTCAAAGTAAACAACTTTTCAAAGTATATATCACCTGCGGAAATAGGTGTGTGTATGTACCCCTCAGTAATCTTATGGGGCTATAAGAGATTCGAACCTTAGGTGCGAACATTGCCATTTATAAGCGCCGTGGTCTTATTACTAGAGATGGCTTCGATATTATTAAACCCTGTTGGAGAATTCTGTAACCTTGTTCTCTTTGAAATCCTGGCTAACACAAAAGCAGGGACACTTTTGACTGTGGAGATGAAAAGTCTCCTGTATTTATAGTCCTGTATTTTAGTATTGCATAACATTTTCAGGTTTTTTCATTCTTTGGTCTGTGTTTGAACATTGTCAAAAATAGAAGAAAAAATCACAACAAAAAAACAATATTGTTTGTGTTATCAAAATATAACCATAAAAATCTTTGAATAAATAAAGCTTCTGCATGTACTCATTTGAGGGAAAACATTTCAACAGTGCAAGCACTGCTCTTGATAAATATATTTTACAATGGGAACAAAACAATGGCCCGATTAGAACTCCAAAATTTACTGTGCAAAATAATCGTGATTTAAAAAAAGCAGTTCATACAATATGGAATAGTCTTGGACTTGATATTTACAAAAGTGCATCAGATCCTGACATCAAAAATCACAATTCTATTAAAGAGACCCACAATTTAAGTCATAAGCTTCTTTCTCATCAAAGTCCAATAATCACCAAGGGATCTGATTTTGGAATATAGTTGATATTAAATTTTTTCATTTTAGATTGAGGAGAGAATCGCCAAATGTCAAGAAAAATTTTGATCAATATGTATTTGTAACGTAAAGTTGATATTTTGTTATGAATTGTTTTAAACAAGCCTCCTAACTGATGATTTACAGAAATTGAAAATAAGTTTATGTTGGTACACAAATTATGTAAAAGAAGTCTACTCTTAAAAAGATTCGAATCACCATCATTGTTTAGAGAAAATAAAATGAATATTCAAAAATTGAAGGAATTATTAGTGTAATTGACTCATATTATATAAATAACAAAGGTTATTTACTATTTAAGATCTAAATACTTTGCCCTGGATTATTCAACCCAAAAGGCGAAAAGTATTATTACTGATACTGGGAGACCAAGCTTTGACTGATAAAATAAGAATAACCATTTGTTTTGGTTAAAATTGTCCTCACTGTAGAGACAATACGGGCACTTTGAAGGGCCGGGAACATGATTTTTCATAGTCTTACCAATCAATTCCTTGTGGCCGAAAACCCTGAATAAAAATAAGAAATCAAAAATCCTTTGATGAAAGAATTATTTTGCCCATATAAATAGTGCATGTTCTAGATTATGATTATTATTTTCTCTAGCATGATGGATGTCCTGGGAACTGTGTTGTAAACTCGGGGAGCTTCATTGCCCCAGAAAAGCAAATCTCTGTTTAGGGGAGGGAACTGGATGCAGGAAGAAATCGAAAAAACCCTTGGAAATTTGGCACATAACGGCAAACCAAGTGGGCTAGAAGAAATAATTCCCTCTTCTGACAGTCCGTGGTTCCCAGCATGAGACTTTTCATTACAAGGCCTCCCCCTGAAGTAATTGTGTTATCTATCCTGGGGAAAATTCGCCCATAAGGAAGAAGTGGTATAATGGTTTGGTGGTCGCAGAAAGATACAGCCACCCCCATTTAATTTAATGTATTGCATTAGCAACGCTGCTGACCGCCGCCGCAAGTGACCAGCTAATGTAGTAGGGACCTAAATTTAAGTTCTAAGTCTTGGGTGTGGATCAAGGCGAAGAAAGTTAGAGAATTAATGAAATTAGTACAAAGAATTACATGCCAGCTTTTATCTTATGGGCTTTACCTTATGTTTTTTCTCCTTATGTTTGAAAAATTGCCAGGAAACAGTATAAACAAAGCAATACTCTTTTAATTGGATTTGGGATAGTGTTGTCTTTAAAAAGGCAAAATATAAGTTGTGTGAATGGAGAAGGTCTATTAGGTTCTTGCTTAGCCTGTCTTTTGAAATACAACACAATATTGACTAAATTTATGTATAAAAAAACTCTTAAAATTTTTATTTAAAAAATCATTAGTCTCATAACTACAGTTATTTTATTATGTAACAGTTTGTGTTGTGATATTTTTTTGAATATAAACTTTTTAGTGGATTTCCTTAAAGGAATTAGTACTTAGATTTAATGGATGTAAATTTAAATGCCACGAAGACTGCAGATTTAACATGGGCTTTATATGGTAAAATAGAGTTTTTTGCTTACAACTACAAAACCACTAAAGATATGAGGTAGGTTTAAGTTGAAAAGTTGTTGGTCTTTGCGAGACCTGTAAAGTGGTGTGTAATTAGACGTATGCTGCCATTTAATTTTTTTGATTTTCAGGGCTACCAACATTTAAACAGAATATAATTTATTATCAAAAACTTTTATTTTTTAAATGTTGGCATGTCGCATATAAAATTAAAGCTGACTTTACAAGGATTAATAATTTTTAAACAGAAAAAAAAATTTGTTTTATGGTTCTTGAGATACAGGGTATTCCGTAAATAACAACAATTTTCACGAAAATGGCCGCCATTTTGGAATTACTTGAGATAAATCAATTCTGTTTTCACCAAATTGCTTGTCTTGTTTAGAGCTTTAAAATGATGCACAACATGACATATGTTTACATTTGAAAATTACGAGATACGAACCCGTGACCCCAGGTTTTTGGAACACCCTGTATTTTAAAAAGCTTAAACATATTTTTACGTTGTTCCTTGGGGACGATTTAGTGGGAAATGATTTTGTTTCATCCTTGTAGGACCAATAGTTTGTCCGCAATCTGTTTGAGACACCTTAGGTGAGACACCCTGTATATAGACTAACTTAATTACTTGACTTTGACTTTTATACATTTACTGGAAATGGTGACCTACTCAGGTAGGTATTTATGCCAAGTACGAATGATGAATGTAAGTGTAGGATGATTGTGGCGCGATCTTGTAGTCTTGTTATTGATTGAATTCGACATGTTCCTTAGACATGAACTGTTAATTGATAGCCCAACAGCCATTAGCAGCTACGGGGCCTACAGTTTAATGTAGGATCCAAACCACAATTTTCGCCAATCAGTTATGAACTGCTGTTCAAATAACAATCAGGTATAAAGTAACGTATTGCTTGTACATTTAGTGATTTGTAAGCTACTAAAAATGAACTAATGAGGATAACACGGTTTTGATTTGAGTAAGTGATATAGTGGTTTCTGCATAAGTATATAGCATAAAATTTTACCATGGCGATAGCTCAGAGGTAAAGCGCTGGCCCTGTGTGTCAGACGTCACTAGGTTCGATCCCATCGACGGGCGACTCCTTTTCTATTATGAGCGGTCACCTTTTGGCTAGCCTATGTGACTATTGCCGCCAAGGTACCTCGCTGTATTTAGATCACTGCACAGGCGTAATGGCCCTTGACAACGGGCAATCAAGGTTTTTTTATAAAAAATACAATACACCTCGGATTATCTGGACCCCACATTATCTGGATCCTGGATTATCCAGACCGGACCATCGGAAAAATTAAAAAATTAAAATCACAGAAATACGTGATTTTAGCGAGTTTACGAGTGAAATGTGCCTTCTGTAATTAAAATGCAAATGCAATACATAACCGTACGCATTGGGAATCTCAATAGTTGAAAGGAATCACATTTTCCAAGCAGTAACATTATAGGCAAATAGGTTTTTGTGAACATAGTTTTCTGGTTTGCTACTTGGGCAAATAATCAACCTACTAGCAGTAATCAACAAAGGCAACCTATGGCAATTTTGAGCTAATTTATTGCTGTGACTTGATGTATATGTTATTTTTTTAAGAAGTGTAACTGTATTAAGTTTTAAGTTACTTCAAGTTTTGTCATGATTATTCCATATTTGAGATGTTTTGGGTTATGATTATTTAATCTTATTACTGTGCTTTCAATATTTTAATCTGGTCTTTTATTTCAAACCAAAACCGAAAGTACTGTTTGTAAGATTAATAATGAAGTTTAGTTCTTAAATTTGTTTCATAACTAATCCCCTGGAAAATTTGAAAGACTAAATACATGTGGTAACTCTTGATACACCGTTTGCAGCATCAAATTAGCAGGGGCTAAGGTACGCGATCGCTATTTAGACGATATTGTAATTGGATAATCCAGATTTTTTGCTATCCGGATCGGTGTTCCGCCACATTAATACGGATAATCCGAGGTGTACTCTATTAAAAAATATTTTGTTTCAGTCGGGCATGGTGATCATGTCGCTCCCCACAGAGTTGCTGGGTGGAGCCATCCTTGTGTTGCTGGTGTGCCTCTTCTCGGCCAGCCATGCTTTCCGATACTACGTCAAGTTCTTCATCTTCATAGTCCTCAGTCTTGTATCAGGCACGATATTCATGCCAATCATGTTCTTCAGGCCGAGAGACTACAGGAATGCATTGTAAGACATAATTTTGTTTATGGTAGTTTACATAATTTAATGTAGGAACTTAAAAATTTTAGCCTTGAAGATAAAATTGTAACATTGGCATTAGGAAAGTGATTATTTTTTCATTATTGCTAGTTAATGATAAACTGAAGTGAATCACAGGATTTATTCATTATACAGAGTGTTTTTTTTTAACGCACAATCTATATTTTTAAGATTGAATAATGCACATATAAATATGAAATGAGTATTGTTTTGTTAATCTTTACATTTTATACAACCTATTATTTAAGTTTGATCAGGTATAGTTTACATTATATGTTCGAACAATCCGCGATTGTCAATTATATAAAGTTGAGCTCTCTCCATCAAATTCCCAAACATGTGTTGCATTAAATTGTTAAACATGAATTTCTTGTATTAAATTTGTTATGTTTGTTTTGAAGTGCCGAATATCCAGTCAATCTTTTTTGTAGGCCTTAGTTTGTATTTATCCCCAAAGAAAATAACATAGTGAGGTCAAATCCGGGGATATTGGGAGGTGATAATCCTTCACAGATAAAATTAAATTTTGGGTTGTGTTTGAAAAAAACACCTTGTATTTAACAATAAGATTGTACGAGTTATCCACTCCATTGCAGTCATTTTTGTAATTATCAATGGCACAATTATTATAAGAATACAAACTAAAGATCTATGTAAATTTTTATGTTTTTTCCTACATCTGTACATTAAATAAAAGAACAAAATGCAATGAATGTGGTAATTTCTGAAAACCTGGCAGGTTGCCAGCATGGGGAGCGAGGCAAATCTCCAAGCTGTTGGGAATCAAGTGGGAGATGAAAGGAACAGAGAATATCATCCACGACTCGGGCTGCGTCATCGTGATAAACCACCAGAGTGGATTGGACTTGTTAGGTAGGTTGTAAACCGTAATTAGTCTTCAGTTTTTTCTTAAAAACTAAGATATTTTTCTCTTAATTTTAGTAATAGCAACACTAAACTACTCTAAATTTCTGGCCAAGGCATTAGGCGGGTGAGTGGAATATATAATGCTGCTGGCGTTTCAAATAATATGATATTTATTTTTTTATCATCACCCATCTGAAGTTGTAGATAGTGATGCTCTTTGTTGGCATTCTTAAAAATCAGCTGATAATTGAAATATGTGATTTTATCTGTTGACATTTTCTCTATAGGACTTAACCTTATAGTAGTGTATAAAAGTCACATTTAGTCGTTCTTTTCGTCTTAGTTTCGTTGTACATTTTTTTATTGTTAAGTAGCTCATTCTCATTGATCCCCTTAATTGAACTCAGTTAATTCATACCGAAGTGAATCTGCCTCCAAATGATGGAAATATGGTAAACTACTTAAAGAGGAGTGACTCAGCTGGAGTTTCCATTTTTCGCCACCCACCTAATGCTATGGCTGGAACTGTAGTTTGGTGTTTAAAGCAAAGCTATCTCAAATAATAATAATGCAGCCTTCAAAATGACTACGGATGATTCAATTTGCTGGTTAGTTGATGATTGGTTTGACTTAGTTACAATTTGTTTGCAGTTTTAGCTGAGTTATGGCCCGTGGTGGGAAGGTGTACAGTGATTTCCAAGAAAGAGCTTTTCTACCTGTGGCCGTTTGGCTTGGCCGCCTGGCTGTGGGGAACTATCTTCATTGATCGTTTGAACAACGAACAAGCGCAAGCCACAATTAATCAGACTGGTGAGCAAGTGCGAACAAAACAGGTGGGTTTTTCACCAAAGTACTGGTAATTCAGTGATTTATTTCTTAAAAATTTAAGTTTTTGAAAATTTCTAGTGTTATATATTTTGCACAAGCTGAACCTAGCAGACGATGTCATGCCAGTTGGACGTTCCACTCTTTTGGTGTGATTATCCTCAGCTCTCAGTGATGTAGCACTCTACACACTAATCAAATAGAAATATAATTCATTACCTTTTATGTAAACATTATTCTCTTTCCATTAGGTTAATTATTATTCTTTTGGGCCTCTAGCTGGAGTGGAACTCTGCTGAATTAGGAAGTATTGGATAGCTCGTAAACCATCGACTTTAAATTTAAAGTCAATGTCGTAAACTAACTCTAGGACAATCTACATAGGCTTGTTAATGTGCATGAACCACAAGTCAGTGCTTTTGACCCAACTTATTACAAGCAAACCAACAACTGCTTTTTATCATTGACTGCTTTTTACCATAAAAAATACTTGGATCACTGCTTAGAAATCAGAAGTACAATTATTTAAAAACAATAGTTTATTATATTTGAGATTTTATATACTGCTGGAACATAAAATCCCGACCTTTTACAGAAGCATGGGAAGAGAAAAATACTTCCTTTGCAACAGACCTGCATACTCGGCGAATTTCAAATATAAAAAAATATCATCAAAGATAGCAAGATATGACATATTTTGGAATCTCCATATAGCTTCTTCCCTATAGGGGAAATTTGCGTAAACTATGAAATTTGTGGAAATTATGGAAAATTCATATTTAGAGAGATATGGATAATGACCAGGGCCTGATTAACCACTAGGCTGACTAGGCTGCAGCCTAGTGCGCCAGACAGCTAGGGGCGCCACGGGGCGCAAAATAGACTATATTTTTATTTTCTATAAGAATTTAAAAAATAAGCTGGAAAGTCCCACCCCCCTTTCTTGTAAATTCGACCTAACGAATAGCCACATCAACACTGGTGTTATTTGTTAGTATGCGTTTTTACTACCTAACAAAAATCCTATCAAACGTAACTCCTGAGATACCAAAAGGTAGCAGCCTATTCTGGACAGTAACAGACCCCAGTTTAAACAAATGGAGGGAATAATTTGAGCAATTTGGCATGCACGGGAGTTACCCCTGTCGAATAAACCGCCGAGGGAAAGTTTGGTACCAACTATTCTACATCACAGTGTAACTACCATTTGTGTATTCCGTATAAGCCTAATGGAATATTTAGTAGTAGTATGGAATATTTAGTAGTAGTTAGTATCTGTCATCATGTGCTTTGGTTAGTGTATAACTTCAGAGTATATATTTTAGCCTGCAGCAGAGAAATTGATATTTATAAGAAAAACGAACAAACAAAATGGTTAAGAACACCTTAAAAGGGACGCAATGAGCGTAAGAATGTGCTTATGCGCAAGGTTACTTAATAGCTAAACATGATATATTTTTCGCGAAACCTAAATACGGAACATTAAGAGACAAACGAACACAGTGTTATGAAGAATCGCTATATGAGTCACTGAGTCAGATGCGGTAGAAAAGAAAAGAAGTAGGGGTGTAAGTTGAACATGCATGACAGGCAGCGACAAATTGACTTTGAACATTTAGCTGATTAGACTAGACTTTTTCATTATCTTTGTGTGCACTGACCATAGTTACTGGAGAAGGCAAGGTAGCCCTTTTAGTTGTCAGCTGTAGAGGAATTAATTCGTAATTTCATTATATATACGATATATAACCCACATACAGCCGTGGTATGGGGGAGCAAAGGGAGGGAGGGGGCGCCAAATAAACTCAAGCCTAGGGGCGCCACACCTCTTAATCAGGCCCTGACTATGACATTGGCTGCAGCAGTTCTTTTGATCCTGTTTCCTTTCCTATCGGATAATCATTTATTGTTTTTCTTGTTCTAAATGGGTTTTTAATGTCTGCTATTTAGTTACTACTGAACTTGAATACATGTCTAGTCTAAACAACTATCAATCAAAAAATAATTTTTTTCCTTTTTAAACCTCTTTAAAGTATGTTTGGTCTCGCTTTATGATCAAAACATATGCTTACATAAAATAACTTGAATATTACTAAGTTGAAAAAAGAGTATATGTATTAACAACGATAAATTATACCCATCCAAAACTCCATCCAGCACTGGCATTTTTTGCCTGTTTTGACTCTTTGAAACTCTGAAGGGCACATAGTTAAAAAGTCTCTGACATCGTCTCAGCATCAAATATATAAAAAATTGAACAAATAATTTTTAACGAAACTTAAATAGGAGGTACTTGATATGGTCTGTCCCTGTCACGAGTCATGAACATTCTCTTGCTGGACAGGGTTTCCTTCCGCGTTTGACTTATGGCAAACATTTCAGTATATTTTGGTTTGTTATTTTTGTTTCAGTTGAAACTGTGCATGTTTCCTGAAGGAACCAGGCATCTTGGAAAAGAGCTCTTGCCTTTCAAAAAAGGAGCTTTCCATGTGGCCATTGCATCACAGACACCTGTTCAACCCGTGGTGGTGTCAAAATATCACTTTTTGGATCCAGAAAAACGTGTATTCAATGGTGGTAAGTATATTTTCTCATCATACCTAGAAAATACAAGCACACTGTTTGAAGGATATTTTCCTATGGACATGCACAATCTCATTATAATTTACATGAATTAAAGTTAACAATTTTCAAAAGTTAACATGGATCTATGGATTGCCATATTGGTTACCACAAAAAAACTAAGTAAATTTGAATAGTTCCAGATGTTTTTTTTTTATGAAGTGATACCACTTGGTAGGGATTGGACACAAAATATTTACATATGTTTAAGATTTGCATACATATACAAGGCGGAATAAAATTTTCTCACATAATAAGATGGAAATTTGTTAATGCTGATAAAAGGGGAAAAATATACGTTGAGTTGAGTCAAAACAAACCAACATAATTGATCTACATGATAACTTATTTATATTCTGTTTACTGAATCAGATTATTGCAGGAATCAGAAAATCTTGGCTTGGTTAAATTTCTACTCACTTGGCAAGCTCTAGTGCAACTTAGGATAGCAACTCTCAAGGATTTTTTTATGGTTTGATACTTTTTTGGCTTAAGTTGGCAATAACTATTTAAAATATTTATAATAACTTCTTTTTAAGATTTATTCGTACTTTAATCGTGATTATGTTTCCAGGGCGCAGCATTATCAAAATCCTTCCTCCCATTCCAACTGGAGGCTTAACCAAGGCAGATATTGACTCCCTAATATCGAGAACCCACTCAGTAATGTCAGAAGCATTCTCAAAACTCTCGGTGGAAGTCCTGTCACAAGAGGTCAAATGATGGCCAGCACCCAAACATGAGACTAATTTTCATTGACAACCGATGTTTGAAATATGAGCAGTATTCATTCATTCATATAGAACTATCGACGTAGGTTTTGAGAAAAAAATCGTTCACTTGCTGTAAAGATTCTAAAATCAAGAGTTGTCCATTCTTGATTTTGAGTACAGTCACGTTTTGGCACTATTCAATAGTTTAGAGAAACACTGAATGATTATCGTAGTAAACACTGAAACTGTTGATTAAGGCCCGTTACACTGGGCTGGTTGCCAGCGCTGACAATCAGCTGTTGTAGCCGTCATTGACAGCTTGTCTGTGAACATAGGTTTGCTGATATAGATTGTAATATATTTGGTGTTTCTGCCAGCATTAATGCCAGTCGCTGCTGGAGGGTCGCTGGGTTATCCCGGACACCAAGTTGTCGAGTGCCTGAGTTTGCGAGACTTTTTTGTAACCTACCTTGTTTGATAACAATTTTAACCCTAACCTTAACCTCTGGTCAGAGTCAGATCAAAATCAATTATGACTTCTAGTCTTGTACCTTCAGTGCTTATACTTAAAGATTTCTTTGATGTGATCTTTGACCTCATAAGGTATTCTCATGATATATACTTAAAAAGAAGCCAGGATCGCTAAAGGAAAGATTTGTCAGAAGTTCAATTCATCTCCTTGGAACAATACAGTCGACTCTCGCTAACTCGAAACTCCACGGGACTGCGATTTTTCTTTGTGTTACGTATAGTTCGTCGTAGGCATAGTTCGAGTTATAGAGGTAAACCAAATGAAAATTCGTGATACAGAGATAAAGAAAAATGTAGTTTATTCCCTACATCTCCGACAAATCTAAGATTTTAACTTATTCAAATATTATACCTGTAGGAAAGATAAATACGTATTTATAATATAATAACCTGTAAAACACGAAAACAGATAATATCACATTAATTCTGATTAAAAAGCCCGTAATCTTCCTCTGCTTAAACATGAAAAAACAATTAATTACAGTGTCGATCATAATTTTTATTAAAACAATTATTACCTTCACTTGCCTGCTTTTCAATTTACACCTGGTTTTTTATAATTGTTGATAGCTGGAATCAACCTGGCAGCGATGTCTTTCTTCTTTACCGCCCCGACGTTCACCAACTTTATTATTTCTAACTTTTCACCAACAGTCAGTGCTTTGGGTTGTCTTTTCGCACTCATTCTCGATTATTTCATACACAAAAAGTCGTCACACACTCAAAAAGTCCCGCACAAGGTAAACGTACTCCAGACTGCAGACAATCTAAAGGCGCTTGACCCCAGATTGATAAGATTCACCGACAGGTTGCATCCTGAACACCTGGATTTCGTATTGCAGAGGTCCATTCTGAAAATTTTGTGGTATGGAGGTAAACTTCGAGTTATGGAGGTAAAGCGTGAATCGAATTCGTCTTATCTACTGAACTTCATGTTATAGAGGTAATTTTTGAGTCCCTTCGAGTTACAGAGGTAAAATATAACCGGAAAATTAGTTCGTGTTATGTATAGTAATTTCTTCGTGTTAGACAGGTTTTTCCAAGGGGATTCAAAATAATTTGTGATATCGAGGATTTTGTGATATAAAGGTTCGTGCTAGCGGGAGTCGACTGTATTATTAATTCCAACCAATTAATTATATATTTGTTACCTAAATATTTATATCTACATTTTATCAACTATGTTTATTGTTCATAGTAATAGAAAAATCTAATACAGTTTTGAAAAACTCAATTAATGAACTATTTAAGCAATTTCATCTTAACTTTATTGTCGTTTAACAAATAAGTTCCTAAAAAATAATGTTGGGCTCATAGTTTCTAGTCTTGTAAATAAAAACCAGAGTGATAGTGATTTTAAATGTACAGACTAAAGTCTGTAACTTATAAACTTTTATGTAATGTAAAGTATTTTTATGCTGTTAAATTGAAAACATTTTTTCATAAGAAGTGACATAAAAGGTAATAAATATCATATTTTTGAGAATGGATTAACTTAAGTATTCACAAAAATTGTTTTAAAATGTTATATTTCAACCTCTTATCAGAGGTCATCTTCAGCCATAATAACCTTAATAAATTACTAAGGTTATTACTAAATTACTAATTAGGATATGTAAATTACTAAATTAAATTACGTAAATTAAAAATTTTTTTAAAGTGGTATATTTCAACCTCTTATCAGAGGTCATCTTCAGCCATAATAACCTTAGAAACTAAGGTTATTATGGCTAAAGATGGCCTCTGATAATAGGTTGAAATATACCATTTTAAAACAATTTTTGTTTCATAACAAATATTAGTGATGAGTAGCCAAAATAGTGAATACTAAGAAAACTCCACTACTAATAAAACATACCCCTAAGAATTAAGAATGGATTATATATTGTCTCTGTAAGGAGTTATTATTGCAAACCAAAGGTTTTTTTCTCGACTACAAACAGAATGTTACATCTTATGTTTTTGGTAAAACAATTTTTGTTCAGTACAATTTAATTTGACTTGACAGCAGCAGTTAGTCTCCTGTACTGTTTTTATACCCAAAGGCAATGCTCGATTTGTAGAACTTGAGGTACAAGAAGTTAAGAACCCCTTCCCTTACCTTCCACTCCTCCCCCCAAACATGTTTTGGTTAAAAAGCACTATTTCATCGAATTTGAAATTTTGATTTTTTTTGTACAGCATCGTTAGAAATTTAGACTTTTTTTTCAAAATGACCAGCTTTTTACAGTTAATTGAGCCTTAGAGCTTTTTCACTGGCTCAGATTAAGAATTGAAAAGCTCAATGTTCAGCAAAATCTTGGTGCATTACTTCAATTGATTGTGGGTGATGCTTTTTCATATCAAATCTTCTTCTTCAGGTTCCACTCAATCGTCATTCACCGTAAATATTATTTTTACCTATATCATCTGATTGCCTTACACTGCAATATTACTCCTGCCAAATACACAATCGTAGAGTGCCAAAGTTGATTAATACCACCAATCATGTATGATCATCTCATGCGCCAAAGCTGCTACTTCAGATTACACATGTCTTTTAAGCTTTTATGACAAAGTTACTCCTGCCAACCAAGACAGACAAAGGGATGATTTTGAAAACAGCTCCAAAACCTGAGAAAGGCCTTCTGCCTCCAATCAAGCACTGGCCTCAAATAAAGCACTGCCTAAAGGGACTCAGTAATGAAGACTTCACCATCATATGATAAATGGATAAGATAGATCAAGATTGATCTTAAATTAGTAAATTTGTTTACTAATAGAATGTCTGTGTAAGTTTTAGTCCAGCTAATTCATTTTCAAGCCTACTTGAAATTATTTGGGCCCTTGGACAGGTTTTAATGCAGGTGCAAAACTGCACCACTACTCCTCCTCATCACTTTTCTTAGTAATTTTTTATTTGTAAAACATACGAGGGTCGTCCAGAAAGTAAAGCACGTTTTGTCCCTACATCTAACCCATTGGTCCTATCTCCGTGACTTATAGTGTGGCCTAAACCTCCACTCCTGGTCTCAATCTGAGCTAAGTCTCGTTGCCGACCGACCACGGATTTCTCTCACAGCGTTTCAAAATGGCGGCATCTTTTGAATATCCCGCCATATGTATTTGACATAATAATGTTGCTTCTTTAAGTTCCTTACCACTTTCAAACACTTTACAGCCTAAAATTCCCTTAACCTAGAAAAAATTATTCTCGTAAGGCCAGGTAAGGGTTCCACCAGGGATTGTCCGAAAATGTCTTACTTGAGGGGGCAAAGTTCTGTGAAGTTACTGCCGCTGCGGGGGGCCGGCGCCGCGGTGCCGCGTCGGCATGGATCAGCAACACCCTAGCCTGCGATTTAATTTATCAAAATCGCATGTATTGAATGACATGTTAAGTTATCGTAGGGCCTCATAATGGACTCAGGATCACTTTTTTCTCCTCTACGAATAAATTCAACAGTGAATAAACGTTTTTGGCTGCAAAACACTATTGAAATCACCTCACTCGCATTTGGCGGGATTTCCAGTAGACACCGCCATTTTGAAACGCTGTGAGAATGAAATCTGTGGTCGGTCAGCAACGAGACTTAGCTCAGATTGAGACCATGCAGGAGTGGAGGTTTAGGCCACACTATCAGTCACGGAGATAAGACCAATGGGCCAATGGGTTAGATGTAGAGACAAAACGTGCTTTACTTTCTGGACGACCCTCGTATATTTGCTAATTTTTTTCTCTATTTCTGTTAAACAACCACATTATGTGTTACTGTTTTTGTTTGTGAATAAAAAATTATATAACTTAAGCGGTGTTTTTATATAAATCCTATACTCTTATATGAGTAGTGTTATCGTGCTTGCTTGCTTGTATGCTTGCACAATGATCTCAAAAACGGCTCGGAGGATTTCCCTCAAAGTCTGGAAAATAGTAATTTATTACTCAAAAACGTCTTTTATGTAGATAACTTGGCCAGAGAAAATCTAATAACGTAATAAATCGAATTTTAAAGTTGTAAATTTTAACATTGGCCTTATGGGTTGCCGTGATAGCAACGAAAATAAACAAGGAAAGTGTAAACAAATGAAGTAATCATAACAGCTGTTTGGAATCTACAGCTATCAAGGGAAAATACAGCAGGTGGGATGAAGAGTCCAAGGAGAAATAAAAAAGGTTTATATTTATAAATTTTATGACATTGAAATATTTTATAGTAACTGGATGAACTGGTAAACATGAAATAACACCGAGCAAGGCTCGGTCCACCAGGTACTTTTCATTTAAATAACGTTGTTACCTACATATGTAATCTATACACTTGATCCTACAAAATGATACAGTCTGGTTGAAAAGTGGATAGTTGATTGCCTAAGCTGTCATAGATAAATAGTCGAAACTTGGTATATCAGTACTACACATATTTTATCCTGGATTAGCAGTATTTTATCCTTATTATTGAGTGAAAAAATTTTATTTCCTCTCGTATAAATATTATATATATAAATCTAAAATGTGTAAATACTTTATGTCCAATCCTTACAAAGTGGTTTTATCTCCACTAAAATTGGATTATATTAGCTTGATATACTTTTTCAAATGGTTAAAAATTTTTGATCACATCAGGAGGACAGTCCAAGTGGAATCGGAAAAAATTCTTAAATAGCAGCATAGATTGAATTGGATTCAAATTATATAGCTTAATTATTAGATAAGAATCCTGCAATTGGACCTCAAATAATCCACCCTCAGCAAAAAGTTTTGAAATTTTACGTCTGATGCACTATAATGTCCAAGATTCAGAAATTAACTTATGAAAATTCCTTATAATTTGAGAACAATCAAGATTTTCTTAACGAATGGCAGCATTATAATCAGAATGGAAGTCTAGTTTGAAATAATGGTTTATAGTTGGTGCCAAATCTTAAGACACACGCCGTCCATAAGCCCAATGCTAAAATTAACATTAGTCTTATGGACCGACTGGGCCTTAAGATTTGGCACCAGTTATACAAATGTAATTTTTATCAGATATGGTGGATCCAAAGAGGGGCAGGCAGTGGGACCAGTCCCAGTTCCAAAAATCTTTGGGAGCATACAGAGGTTGACATTTGAGTCAATTTAGGGAAAAAATCCAGTTTGAACTCAGTTTAAACTCACCTTAGTAATATTTAGAACAAAAAAATACCCCCGTTGCAGCAGACCTGCATACTCAGCGAATTTCAAATGCAAAAGAACATATTTCAATTCAGCATAGCAAGATTTGACATGTTTTTGTAATCTTCATAAGAATAACATGGGGAATGAGTATGCAGGTTTGCTGCAACAGGTATGTTAAAACTGGTTGGTTTACTTCTATATTTAATAGATCTTAACTAGAAGAAGCCAAACTCCAAGTTTTATTTACATATGTTAAGAAATAAGGAAGATATAGAATTTTTTATTTCCCTAAGGATAACATGGGGAATGAATATGCAGGTTTGCTGCCACAAAAATAAAAGTATTAAGGATTTTAAACTATTAATCATTAGATCTCATCTAGATGAAGCCACAAACCAAGTTTTATTAAGATGTGTTGAGAACTAAGCAAGGTATAGAATTTTACTTATTCCCCATAAGGTTAACATTGGGGCAACATACTGTGTTTACCACTTTCAATATCTCGGTAACCAATGGACATAGAGCAATGATTCAATGTACTAAATTGTTTGTTTTTTTTAGCTGAATTCAATGGTGCCAACAAAAACTAGATAATTTATATTTTTGCATATAAAAAACTCAAAAAACCCATTTTTGGAGGGGTTTATCCCCCTTTACCCCCCCTTCCGGAGGTCCGATCGGGCTGGTTTTCGAACTCGTCCGTTCGATTACCACTTTACATGTCTGCACCAAATTTCATTAAGATCGGACCATATTTACGGCCGCTATCGTGCTGACAGACACACATATATATATATATATATATATATATATATATATATATAGATAGATATATATATAGATAGATACATAAAAATTTGAACGGATTGTGTTTTTTGCTTCTGGTGGCCCCAAAACGAAAAGTTATCATGGTCTCGGGCTTAGGTCTTACCATGAGACCTACGGTAATAGCTTCTTCTATAGGGGAAATTCGCTAAAACAAAAAAACACCATAAATAAGGTGAAACCTTTGGAAGAACAGTTTGTGGCGTTGTTTTCTACTAATTAGACCTATTGATAGCAAGTTTGTCCCTATACTGCTGTTCAAAAAGTTCTTCTGAGCGACTTGTAGGCTGTCCCTTTGCTGGGCCAAAATATTTATAATCACCTAAAAATAAATATCTTTATGAGTATAATTGATATACTTTCAAAGTAAGTTTTATTCCTAAGTTTGTAATGACAAATTATTAGCGAATTTCCCCTATGGGGAAGAAGCTATTACCGTAGGTCTCATGGTAAGACCTAAGCCCGAGACCATGATAACTTTTCGTTTTAGGGTTCACCAGAAGCAAAAAACACCATCCATTCGAATTTATATATATATATATATATATATATATATGTGTCTATAAGCACGATAGCGGCCGTAAATATGATCCGATATCTTAATGAAATTTGGTACAGATGACATGTAAAGTGGTAATTAATTTGTATATATCTATCTATCTATCTATATATATATATATATATGTGTGTCTGTCAGCACGATAGCGGCCGTAAATATGGTCCGATCTTAATGAAATTTGGAACAGACATGTAAAGTGGTAATCGAATGGACGAGTTCGTGAACCAGCCCGATCGGACCACTGGAAGGGGGGGTAAAGGGGGATAAACACCCCCAAAAATGGGTTTTTTTAGTTTTTTACATATAAAAATAACATTTATCGAATCTTTGTTGGTACCATTGAATTCAGCTCAAAAAAACAAACAATTTAGTGTTTTGAATCATTGCTCTATGTCCATTGGTTACCGAGATATTGAAAGTGGTAAACACAGTACGTTGTCCCAATGTTAACCTTATGGGGAATGAGTAAAATTCTATATCTCGCTTATTTCTCAACATATCTGGATAAAACTTGGTTTGTGGCTTCATCTAGATGAGATATAATGTATTTTAGTCAAAAATCCCCGAAATTCATTTTTGTGGCAGCAAACCTGCATAATCATTCCCCATGTTATCCTTATGGGAAATAAAAAAATTCTATATCTTACTTATTTTTTAACATTTCTTGACAAAACTTGGTATATGGCTTCTTCTAGTTAAGATCTACTAAGTAATGAATTAAAACCAACCAGTTTTAACATACCTGTTGCAGCAAACCTGCATAATCATTCCCCATGTTATTCTTATGGAGATTACAAGACATGTAAAATCTCGCTAAGTTGGATTGAAATACCATTTGTTGTGTTGCATCTGAAATTCGCTGAGTATGCAGGTCTGCTGCAATGGGGGTATTAAACCTTTCAAGGGTTGTTCCATTACTCTGCAGTCACAAAAGGTTTTCGGTGATCTGTTTTGCAATTTAATAAAGTTCAGTTTGAGCTCTGTTAGTGGTATGGTACACGTCGTAAAACCGGTATTTCACCTCTTCCCATGTCCTAGCCAGCATGTCTGTGGGTCGGTTGCCACATAATTGATTATTCCATGCCTGAGATGGTTAGTATCACGAATTTTCGAAGTTTCCTTGTACTGTAACAACAGATTTAGTTTCTTTTAGCCAAATACCGCATTGAGCCTTTTGTTGCAGCGTCGCCATATCGCGGCAATCCAGACAGCACCGACAGCCGCGTTACGTTGTTTCAAGGTTAGCACTCCACAGCACTGCCACCTCTTGACTAAAACATTCCCAATTGTTATGAATAAAACTTGATGAGCTATTCGTTTCAGAGAAATTAACCACATTTTGTTATCTTCTATAGTTATTAAGATATGAATTTTTAAAATCCCGGAGTTCTTTCATAGAAACCCTGTATTTATTTTATTAATTAGTATGTTTGACATTTATTTCTTCTGATAATTATTTTTGGAATTCAAGAGTTTTTGAGTTGTCTAAATGCCTGGTGTGTTAGGAGTTTTGCAGGTGGGCTGGAATTGAACTACATGAGGGGGGAGGGCAGATTGAGGAGAGAGGATTATTGACAATACTTAATTAAATTTGTTTGAATAAAATTGCTCTGATTATTGTTTATAATTCTTTATATGTACTTGGCTAGCAGCTTAACAGATTAGATGTTAGAATAGGTAGAGTAGGATTCACCTAAGTTGGCCAAAACGAAAGTAAACAAACTATTATCTTCCTACGAACTTAAGCATAAAATCCAGCTGTACTGAAAACATAGCTAACGAACATCTGTTTTAATGTAGCACTTGCAGTAAAGGGAAAGTTCTGATGCAATATTGCAACTGGAAGTTCTCTCGCGCATCTTAAAATATTACTGATGCGCTTTTTCAAATTAAGTATGTATTAACACGAAGAGGGTGCGTTAATGGATGCGGCATGATCAATAGCCTCATATTTTATTGTTAAATAAAATGTATAAAGAAAAATAGGTGAGTTTATAATTAACCATTACTATACTTGCTGCAAGTCAGTATCTGACAAGAAAGATTGTTTCATATTGCGTTCAAAACTTATCAAAATTGGCCCAGGAAAAAATAAGCAAGCAGCTAAACAAACTAAAATAAATGACAATCAAGAAATAAAATCATATTTAACTTTCCCGCTATGTAAACAGGTTGAATTTAAGTATAAAATTCTACAAATAGGTGATATTGTAAACAGTTTATAACCTAATGAAAACAAAACAATATTGTAAACAAACGCAAAGTGGCGATTTGACAGTTTGGAGAAAATGTAAACAAACACCATGTGTAACCAACAATGTTTGCAATGTGATTTGTATAAAAATTTTTGATGAGATGATTAGTACATACTTTGGCCAACTTAGGTGAATCCTACTCTAATAGTTTTGTATTTTACTAAAATTAACTACATAGAAGATTTGAAACATCAATTATAATATATATTCATAAGCTGCTGACCAAGTACTTGTAGAAGAATTATAATCAAAATTCAGAGCAATATTATTCAAACAAAATTAATTATATATTGTTAATCAACCTTGTTAAATTAAAGGAAATTCAATTGACTTGGTATACACTTTAATATCAAACTAGTGGATCCGAGCGCACGGAATCGTGCGCTACTCTAGCAGAGCGATAATTCAAATGGCGACAAATTTAAAACACAATCATGCTAACACGATCCGTCTTGAGGGTTATGTTTACACAAATTAAAAAATAACAGCAATTAAATTATCCAGCTGATCAAAATGTAAACAATTATGTTCTTCATAAGGAAAACATGGGAACTTTAAAAGCTAATGGGGCAGAGCCCAAGGGACTTTTTCAAAAATGTAAGGCCAGTTTGCAAATCTACGCGACACGCTCTTTCCAATGAGCCGTCAATGATCAAAATCGGTTAAGAAATGACGGAGGAGTTCATAAGACAAATTTCGTGTTGGCGTATTAATTATATAGAAGAAGATATTTTTTAGGAAATGTGTTTTTGGGTATGATTTCATTATCCCATAAGGCCTGTACAGAGAGGTGAATGTGGAATTGAGTATATAATTGGCTTTGCCGCTTTGCCAAGAAACATCTAGTTTCTAGCTCTAGTTTATATTAAAGTTTTTTGGAGTTTGGTGATAGTAACATCAGGTACTCATGTGACACAGCCTTCCAACATACAGGGAGTGCAGGGGCTTCACTTTACACTCTCATTGAATAAAGTATAGTTAGTAAAAATAAAACATATCTATAGTTTCATTATTTTTGAACTCTTAGAAGATGGACCGAGATCTGGGAGGTAGAAAATTATGTCATAAGGTGCACATGTTAAATATGCCGTTTTTAAGAGGCATCCTCGGGAGTGTCAAAAATGGGTTTGTGTGCCCCCAGTCTGAGTGCTTTCTCCAAGGTACACAAACTTGGAATTCCAGAAAAATACTCCAAAAATTGTTTTTAGCAAATTTCCCCTATAGGGAAGAAGCTATTACCGTAGGTCTCATGGTAAGACTTAAGCGCGGGACCATCATAACTTTTCATTTTGGTGCCCCCAGATACCAAAAACACCATTCGTTCAAATTTGTAGATATATATATCTATATATATATCTATATACATATGTGTCTGTAAGCACGATAGCGCTCGCTAAAATGGTCCGATCGGAATGAAATTTGGCACAGGCGTGTAAAGTAGTAATTATTCGGATGAGTTCGAAAACCAGCCCGATCGGACCATTGGAAGGGGGGGTAAAGGGGGATAAACCCCCCAAAATATGGGCTTTTTGGGGTTTACACATAGAAAAATAAAAATAATCCAATTTTTGTTAGCACCATTGAATTCAGCTCGAAAAAACAAACAATTTAGTATTTTGAATCACTGCTCTATGTCCATTGGTTACCGAGATATTGAAAATGGTAAACACAGTACGTTGTCCCAATGTTAACCTTATGGGAAATAAATAAAATTCTATACCTCGCTTATTTCTCAACATATCTTGATAAAACTTGCTAAATGGCTTCTTCTAGTTCAGATATACTAAATATTTAATTAATACCACCCAGTTTTAATATACCTGTAGCTGCAAACCTGCCTACTCATTCCCCATATTATTCTTATGGAGCTTACAAAAACATGTCAAATATCGCTATGTTGGATTGAAATATGATGTTTTGCATTTGAAATTCGCTGAGTATGCAGGTCTGCTGCAACGGGGGTATTTTTTAATTTTTTCTAGAATAACTAAAATGATCAAATTAGATTTTATATCATTGAATTCAGCTTAAAAAAGCAAACTATTTAGTATTTTGAATCATTGTTCTATGTTCATTGGTTACCGAGATACTGAGGGTGATAAACTCAGTACCTTGTCCCAATGTTAGCCTTATGGGAAATAAATAAAATTGTATTTTTGTATATTTCTCAACATATCTTAATGAAACTTGATATGTGGCTTCATTTTCCCTTATAGCACAAAATATCTTTTTGATTTCAAAATGATGTATTTTGAAGTCAGTTGATGTCAAAATGACACATTTTGACATCAACTGACATAATACCCTGGCACATACATTTTGTGCCATATATGTGGATAAGATATATTGCATATTAGCCTAAAATACCCCATTTGTGCATTCTCGGGACAGCAAACATGGATACACTTTTCCCATGTTATTCTTATGGGGATAAAATAAATCTACGCTTCTTTTAGCTTTTGACATATGTTGGTAAAACTTGGTATCAACAAATGCTGTGTGTGTGCTTGGTGGTGGTGTTGGTGTTGGTTGTGCTTCTTCTAGTCGACCTTTATCGAACATTGACTTAAAAAACCACCCAATTTTTACATACCTGTTGCAACAAACCTGGATACTTCATCCTCATGTTATTATCATGGAGAATACAAAAAAGTCATTTGTGTAACCCCCCAGGATGCCTCTTCAAAATGGCATATGCTTACCTTATGACGTAATTTTTGACCTTCCAACTTTCGGTCCAAAACTATAGTTGGTTCAAAGATTCTATGCACATGGCCAACACATCTTGCTAATAAGCTGGGCGAGGAAGGAAGAGAAGATACTTTTCTAAAGAATTATTCACAAAACAAATGTTAGTTATTGCCCTATAAGTAAACTACTGTCCGCCGATAGCTTGATGGCTGTGCAGGGGGAGGGGAGGAGTGCGCTCGCTATTGGCTGAGCCGTTCCCCTCTCGCCGCAAAAGCAACACTAGTAGCCGACCTGAAAATGTAGTCTGTACTACTGATGCCGATCCCCACGCTGGCGTACTCACCTGTGGTGCGCCAGGCGTCTAGTTGCGCGCCCGAATGGTTTGTCCATTTTTATGTACGGATGCCATCACGAAACAGGAAAATATATACTATCACAAAAATACATAAAAAAAGTTCTAAAACTTTCACACACACAAACATAGCATAATAGCGTGAAATGAAGAAGCTTGGATGTTTAAACTGGATCAATTGATTTAACCATGAATTTCTTGTGTCAATAATATGCTATGTAACAAGGTAAATATAGACGAGTAGTAGCGTCGACATTATGGCAACCGGCCTGCTATCCCCTGCCCTTACACTTACCCTGCTAGCCATCAAGTCATCAGTGGACAGTAATGGAAGAACAGCATTTCTTTTTTTGGCAAAAAATAAACAGAGAAAGGCATCAGCTTATTCATACATGCAATCAGCTGTCAATAACAATATCAGTTTGTGTTTTTTTGTTTTTTTGTCAGTAACAACTTTCTCAAGTGAACAGAAACTGTGGTCCAATTGTAATATTTTAGAAGGCTAGAGGTAGTGAGGTACATGATGAAGCTTGGGTGTTTACAAACAAACCCAGATGAATTTGGATTTTTTAAGGAGGGGAAATAAACAATTACAGATGATCAATTGATTCAACTACGAATTTTTTGTGTCAGTCATGTGTTAGATGTTAAACCAAAAAACATATCAATGGTATAGGACTCTAGGTCACATTAGGATTATCTAGAAGGGATAGCAGGCTTACCTTGGAGAAGATTATTCAAGGTGATAGTACACTGATAATTGAAACACAATTGGGATATTTCGGTGTCACTGACACCATTCTCAACCAGGAAGTGGTTGAGAATGGTGTCAGTGACACCGAAATATCCCAATTGTGTTTCAGTTATCAGTGTACTATCACCTTGAATAATCTTCTCCAAGGTAAGCCTGCTATCCCTTCTAGATAATCCCAAAAAACATATCACATGTTTATTGATTGTTCTTCAAAGAGCAAAACATTGTTTCTAATATCAACCCACATTTTGTTTCGGTTTAGTATTTTTTTAGCTACTAGTCTAGTAGCATAACACAAGGCCTTGTTTACTTCCACATCATGTTTGATTTCCTCCTCTCTACCGAAACTTCAAACTCAAGCTTCATCTTGTCCCTCACTACCTCTAGTTGATTCAAGGTCATTTGCCAAGATACTTGCCAACACCAATGGTAATAATTAAAAATTTTTGATTTAATGCTAATGCCAAAAAATAAAAATAAATTATGTGTGAGTTTACCGTACTGAGAACCGTTTATTACATTACTATCTGCTAATGTAAGATAGAGCTTTATCATTTTCATCGCTACCTTTCAGAATTACATTATTTACTTTATTACTATCAGGAACAGGTATTGGATTCCAATTTCTTTCTTTGCCTACATAAACATTATCCAATAGATTACTGTCCTTGACAGAATAAGGTACATCATACCCATCAAGATTATCTATTTGGTTTTTGAATTTTACTGGTTTGGGATTCCAGCGTTGTACATTTTCCTGCTGATTGTCTCCTTCATTAAAGAGTCCTACTTCATAATTACCAGGATTGCCTTTTTCAAAAGGGATTTCTTTCAGGGCAGGTCTATGAATTTCCATATTTTGATCAGAAATTCCATCTAAATGATAATGATAAAATTCTCTGATATTACATTGTTTATTTTTGGGTTTCTTTGTATTCCTTACTATTTGAATAACTATTTCTTTCACAGAATCGCCTGGAATTTTTATATTCTCTTTTTGTTTGGATTTCTTCTTCGAATATTTTTGACTTGAAACTGTGTCATAAGGTTCCTCACTGGTTATACCTTCATGCTTGAAAATTATGGTATTGAAATGAGGATGAGGCTTTGGAGATATTTTTTGTTCTTGAGTAGTTTGTACTGCTTCCTCAGGAGCTTGTTTTCCAATCATATCATTGACTTTGTTTTGTTCAGTTGAATGATCATCTAAAGTAGTTTCTTCTTGAGTCATTTGTACAGTTACTTCTGTACTTAGAGTACCTTTCCCCAATTCATCAGTGATTTTATTTTGCTCATTTGAACGAGTATCTGCATTTAGTTGTTCTCCTTGAGTCATTTGCACCGATACTTCAGTCCTGGGAGTATCTTTTTCAACTTTTTGTTCTTGGGTCGTTTGTACTGTATCTTCAGCAGGAAGTTTTCCAACCATATCATTGTTTTTGTTTGGCTCAGTTGAATGATTATCTAAATTAATTACTGGTGCTTCTGAACTCTTTTGTAAACTAGTTTGAACAACCTTACACTCCGTCACATATATTGAGCTCTCCTTTGTAGTTTGACTTGCTTTATCTTCCTTGCCTGCTTCTTGTGTAGCTTTCTTAATATTTTCTGGCTGAGTGCTTATGGGTAATTGTGTGCTCCCTCCACTTTCAGCCTGTCCTACTGAGCTTATTGTTTCCAAAGTAGGTTCATGTGACTCAGTTATCACTCCAATAGTTACTCCTGGAACTACTCCAGTGGTTACTTCTGGTATTGCTCCAGTCATTGCTCCTGGTATTGCTCCAGTGTTACCTTCTGGTATCGCTCCAGTGGTAGCTCCTGATATTGCTCCAGTTTTACCTTCTGTTATCCCTCCAGTGTTACCTTCTGTTATCACTCCAGTGGTAGCTCCTGATATTGCTCCAGTTTTACCTTCTGTTATCCCTCCAGTGTTACCTTCTGTAATCGCTCCAGTGGTAGTTCCTGATATTGCTCCAGTTTTACCTTCTGTTATCCCTCCAGTGTTACTGTCTGGTATCGCTCCAGTATAATAAGGTGATGCTCCCCCTTTAATTCCATTGGTTGTTGCTCCATCTATCGCCTCATTCTCTTTGTCATCAGGTTCCATCTCATCAGCGTTTGGTTCTGAATTCAGCGTCGAACCACAATTCTTGTTAAACTTTTCTGATCTGTAGGCAGGCATTTGTTCCATCAGTAATTTCTTCCCCATAAATCGCATCTTGAGAACTTGACCAGGATGAACTATTTGATCATTAATCTTCACTAAGTTTAAGCTTTTTACTGGAGCAACTTTTTCTTCTTTAATCTTTACCTCCTTATCAATTTGGTGACTTGGTTGGATTTTTTCCACCTCTTCGTTGATGGTTGGATCATGCAGCCTGGCAAGTTTAACATCTTGGCCTGATAATAGAACATTCATCCCATAATCTGGCGAAGAATTGTTAAGTAAAACAGGGACATCCTTTCCTGTTGGCATTTCATTATTGTTTGCTAAAAGCATTGATGATTCAACTATGGGAACCAAGGAATTACTTTGGAGGTGGGTATCTTGATTTGGTTTTTTTGTTCTCAAATATGCCACACAGTCAATTTGAGGTTGAAGAGTAATTTTCTGTACAGATGCCCCCATTCCCTTTTGTGGTTTTTCTCCTGCCACAGTTGGTTCATTACATAAATATATTATTGAAGTCCTACAAGTAGAATCAGCTGGAGATCCAGATGGAACTTCAGCCGGTGGCAAGGTTGTTAGAACTTCAGCCGAATCTTGAGCTGAGGACAAAATATTGGTAACTCCAGCAAGAGCAGGCGCAGCAGAAGGTGGGGAAGATGAAATTTCAGCTGAAGACATGGAAGTTGAAAGTTTAACTTCTCCGTTAGTAGCACTTCCTTCACTTAAACTGACCGTATAACATGTTGTTGGAGCACCAGAACTATTTCCAGTAATGTTATTTCCTTCAGCTTCCAATCTACTAATTTGATTTAAGTTGATTTGACTCAATTGCTTTCTCAAAATTTCATCATTAAAAGCAGAATCAGAGTAAACTCCTTTTGATAATTTTACTTTAGTGTCAAAGTCACCCTCGTCTAAGGAAACCAATTCGTCAGCCTGATTACTTATCAATGGATCAGGTCTTAAATTATGATCATCCTTGTTAGGTTCCTGTTTCAACTTGCCAATAAAGTTGACTACTTCACTTAGAAAACTCTTATCAGAGCCTTTATTCTTTGGTGAGTCTTTAGGAGGCCTAATAACATTACCCTCATTAATTTTCTTCAGTTGATTATCAATGTTTGGTTCTGTTATATTTAAATGTCTGAAAATATTAATCTCACTGTCATTAAAAAGTTTTGCATTTGAGTTTTTATTATTTAAGGAGTCCAAAAACATTAAGCTATTATTATCACTTATGTTTAAAAGTTTGTCAATATTTATTGTACTAATAACTTGCGTACTGGAAGATATTAGATTATTTCGTTCAGTAGCCCCTAAAAATTTGAAAACATCTATAGCACTTTTTGTTATAGAAGGCATTGTTGTTTCCTCAAGTTGGGCTACACTTAAAAACTTAAAAATGTCATTTGCACTTACATTTTTTGAATTCAAATTATTAACGTTATCAAAATTTATATTACTCTGCTCATTTACTCGAACAGGAGGTTTTTTTTCTGCTTCATAAAAATTAACCTTGTCTGAACCCTTGACTGGATTGAGTTCTGAATGCTGTCCTACTCCTCCAGCCGAGTTCAAATACTTCATAAAATCTGCATATGATAAAGAGTCTGATGATTTTATTTTTTCATATTCGTTTATCAGATTTTTACCTCCATCCTTATTCAAATTATTGGCTATCTGATGTGTCTGGTCTTCATTTGAAGTATCTTTTGACATGTTCAGTTCTTGTTGTTTTATATTTGAACTTTGAGAAGAACCACTTTCCTCATCATTCTGTATCTCCCCTGTTTCATCCACACCTGATTTAATAACTTCAGCTGAATTTGTTTTTATATTTTGAATTCCCTTATCAGTACAAGTTTCTAATTCACTAAATTCGTTTTCGGATGACTTTGGTGAGTTTTCTATGTTAGAGCATGTATCCTGACCTGAATTATTTGAACTTGTACTGTAACTATTTAATTGATTCTGGTTTTTTGATCCTTCTAATGTGCCATTCTGATATTCATTTATGACAAGGTTTAAAAGTTGGGTGTCATGGGACACTACTTGATAGTCAGATTTTACAGCTATTAACATGTCGGTGTCGTTACTGCATGAATTGTTCTGTGGTATCATTATCAGTGTCAGATTTCCCTTTCCATTTCCTCTTGGTTCTGTCCACTGAACTCCTGCAAACAAAGTAAAGATAAATTTGCTAACTTATAAAATTCACTCTTCTACATTAATCAAAATTTCATTGCCCTTTATAAATTAAACTCCCCCATCCTTCCTCCCTCTTTTCCCTCCTTTTCTCCTTTATTCTGTAATTACTGTTTCCCCTCCCTCCTTCCCTACCTTTCTGACTTTTCCCCCCTTCCATCTCCTCCTATCACCGTTACTAAAACTTGATATTCAACCCATTCTCCACCAATAAAAAACACAACTTGAATTTAATGTCCAGTAGCGTGTCAGTTAGTACATTGGATGGCAGACTCAATGTATTTTTTTCTTTCCTTTTCATCAGCAAATTTTATTTCTTAATCTTATTTGCTACATTTCACACAGGCTGACAAAAAGGGATTACAAAAATCATGCTTGTCTATTAATGTGTATAGATTAGAATAAAATTCTATTGAATATTTTACACATTCCACCTCAAATGGTTTTAAACTTTAAAGAAATACAAAAAACATTATTTCTACCCATTTTTCTAGAGATTTTTATTACCAATCCTAGCAATCTTATCCAAACACAATTTTTGGTCAAGAAATCCTAAACTAAAGTTAAAAAAAATTTAGTGAAATTCTTTGTTTGGATTCATTTTTGTGATGAATTTTGTGTGGGGTTTTGAGGCAAAATATTTTAATGAAGTATAAAACTTATATAAATGTTTAATACATGATTGGAAAGGTTGCATTTTTAAGTTTTTTGAGCAATTTGATAAAGTTAAATTTGAGCTCTGTTAGTGGCACGGTACAAGTATTAATGTTATTCAACCTCTTCCCATGTCCAAGCCAGCACGTCTGGGGGTACGGTTGCCACACAATTGATTTTTCAAAAGTTTATTTGAAGTTAATTTTTTGTTTGGAAAGTTTATTTGAACTGTAACAACCGATTTAGTTTCTATTAGCCAAATATCCATTGAGCCTTTTGTCGCGGCGTTGCCATATCGCGGCAATCCAGACAGCACACCGACAGCCGCGTTACGCGTTACGCTCCAAAGCACTGCCCTCTCTTGACGATAACATTCCCAATTGGTATGAATAAGACTTGATGAGCTACTCGTTTCAAAGAAATTAACTACAGTTTGCTATATTCTATAGTTATTAAGATATAAATTTTTAAAACACTGGAGTTCTTTTATAGATACCCTGTATATGACTGCTTCAAAAGGACTAAGCTATTTACAGACAATACTATATGGCCAGGAAATTTTCCAGTCCCAATTGAAAAATATTTCAATGAATTTCCCTTATAGGGAAGAAGCTATTACCATATTATGTCTCATTGTAAGACCTAAGGGCGGTACCATCATAACTTTTCGTTTTTGGGCCCCCAGATATCAAAAACACCATTTGTTAAAATTTCTAGGTATACACTTGTGTGTGTGTGTGTGTGTGTGTGTGTGTGTGTGTGTGCGCGCGCGCGCACGTGTCTGTGAGCACAATAGCGCTCACAGAAATGGTCCGATCGGAATGAGATTTGGCAGAATCATGTGAAAAGTGATTATTCGGACATGTTCGAAAACCGGCACAATGGAACAATCGCAAGGGGGCTAAAGGAGGGATAAACCCACAAAAATTGATTTTTTGGATTTTTTACATAAAAAAAATGATATAATCTAATTTTGGGTTACTGTGTGTTGAATTCAGCTTGTACAAACAAATAACTAGGTATTTTGAATCATTGCTCTATGTCCATTGATTACCGAGATACTGAGAGTGGTACTGTACAGACAGTATTTGTCCCAATGTCAACCTTATGGGAAATGAATAAAATTCTATGCTCACTTATTTCTCAACATTTCATAATGAAACTTGGTGTGTGGCTTCATCTAGTTGATATCTACTGGATTAATGCAAAAAATATCTGAATTTCACTTTTCCATGGCAGTAAAACCTGCATACTGATTTCCCGCATTATTCTTAATGGAGAAAATTGGTGAATGCTCTTTTAGCGAATTTTCTTAAAGGAATAAGCTATTACAATAGTACTCATGGTAAGACCTAAGTGTGAGACCATGTTAACTTTTCATTTTGGGGTCCCCAGAAGCAAAAAACACCATTCGTTCGAGTTTATATATATATATCTATATATATGTCTGTTAACCCATATGGAAAAATTATATATTTAAATATATTTAAAATATATTTAAAAAGACCAAAATATATATAAAATATATTATCAAACATATATTATTTTAGTTTATATTGAAAATATATTTGAAATATATACCAGGATATATTTTAAATATATTTAATGAATTATATTTTAGGAATATATTTTGAAATAAATAATATATATATTTCAATTCAAGTAAGAGTATATATTATGAAGTACTGTTAGTGAAATATATTTGAAATATATTCTTGTATATATTTCAAATATATTTAATGAAATATATTGTTGAAATATATTTTGCAATACATTACAAATATATTAAAACTGAAGTAAGACAAATATATTACGAAATACTGTTAGTGAAATGTATTTGAAATATATTCTTGTATGTATTTCAAATATATTTGATATAATATATTTTTGAAATATATTTTGCAATACATTACAAAATATTAAAACTGAAGTAAGACGTATATATTATGAAATACTGTTAGTGATATATATTTTAAATATATTCTTGTATATATTTAAAATTTATTTCATGAAATATATTTTTGAAATATATTCTGCAATACATTACAAATATATTAAAACTAAAGTAAGACAGATATATTACGAAATACTGTTAGTGATATATATTTTAAATATATTAACACCATATATATTTTATAACATATAATTATGAATATATTTCAAATATAACTTTAATTTTATATTTGGAAATATATTATTAACAATATATTGCAAATATAAAAACAAATATATTTATAATATATTAAACAAATTGACAAGCATAAAATCAAAATATGCGGAACATCTTATACAGGGTATCTATAAAAGAACTCCTGGATTTTAAAAATTAATATCTTAATAACTGTAGAAGGTAGCGAAATGCAGTTAATTTCTTTGAAACGAGTAGCTCATAAGGTTAACTCATAACAATTGGGAATGTTTTTGTCAAGAGGTGGCAGCGCTGCGGAACTTTGGCCTTGAAACAACTTAGCGCGGCTGTCAAGTGCTGTCTGAATCCCTGCGCTAAAGGCAGCGCCGCAACAAAAGGCTCAATGCGTTATTTGGCTAGTATAAACTAAATCTGTCGTTACGGTACACAGAATCCTTCGAAAATTCGTGATGTTGACCACCTCAGGCAACGAATAATTAATTCTGTGGCAACCGCCCCCCCCCAGAAATGTCAGCCAGGAAATGTCGGCCAGGTGGAATATCGTTACAATGTGTTCTGTGCCGCCAAGGGAGCCCATTTTGAACTTTATGAAATTGCTAAAGAAAAATTCAAAATGCAACCTTTTAATCATGTATAAAACAGTTACATAAGCTTATTGCTTCATAACAATATTTTGCCTCAAAACCCTGAAGTTCTTTTATAGATACCCTAACATAATTATACCAAACACATAATACATGAAGTAAACATAATTACATAATATGAAGTAAACATAATTACACCAATATAGATGAAAACTTAAAAGTACTGACCAGAATGTACTCATATAAAAATGACAAAGAAAGATTACATGTAAAATAATTGATATTTCTTAGTCAATTTTTATGCAATCCTATACTATATAGGATGTTTTATATTTAAGGAAACACTATTGAAATACATCTCAATATACTGTCACTCAACACATAATGTAATGCCCAATGCTAAATCAGATTATGTACGATTAACAAAGCATCTACTGTATGAGACCTTTAAAAATGCGGAAGTAAAAATAGCCTATGGAACTAAAAAATAATAATAATTCATTTGATTTATAAGCGATCACAAGCAACGGCAGAAAAGAAAACAGATGACTTGACGAAAGCAGGGAAGTGTATAAACTTAAATGTTGGAACTGCGATACGGTAACATCTATTTTGGACAAACTTTAGAATAAATTTTCAAATAAGATACAAAGAACATTTACAGTCTTCACCAACTCCTATGATAAACTTTAAGTACGCAACGTGTGTTAGATACAACAGCAACTATTTAATTACTGAATGCTGTCCATTAAAAATAGACTAGTGCTACAATGCAAAAGCATTGAAACTCCAACACCAAAAGGAAACAGCGTTCCCAATCAGCTTTACATCCAAAGTTATGCCGTGTCACCCATTAGTCGAATTGGCCGAGTGGGTTAAGGCGTAGGTTAGGTTAGGATAAGATGTAGGCTTAGTTAGGGTAGGTAGAGTTAAGGTCCGGGGTTCTAATCCCAGCGGGGTCACCCTTTTTTTGTTCATGAAAATCAAATGTAAGGCTAATATTATATATTAATATATCAATTTATTAATTTTTTGTAGAGTTTTGACATTTAAATTGAAAAAAATCATATTTTGAAAAATATTTTGAAATATAAATTAAATATATTTATAATATATTTTTATTCCAAACAACAATATATTTACCTAAATATATTACAAATATAAAATAATATATTATTAACAACAAACAATAATATAATTTAAATATATTTTAGAAATAAATTATATATATAATTATATATTTAGTAAATATATAATTATATCTTTCTGGGTCCCATAATTTGTATATTTAAATATATTTCAATATATATTTCAAATATATGACGTTTTATTCTAAAATATATTATTATACATTTTATAAAATATATTTTAAATATAAATTTTTCCATATGGGAACACAATAGCGGCCGTAAATATGGTCCGATCTTAATGAAATTTGGTACAGACATGTAAATTGGTAATCACTCGGACGAGTTCGTGAACCAGCCCGATCGGACCACCGGAAGGGGGGTAAAGGGGGATAGACCCCCCTAAAAATGGGTTTTGTGAGTTTTTCACGTAGAAAAATAAAATTTATCAAATTTTTGATGGCACCATTTAATTCAGCTAAAAAACCAAACAATTTAGTATTTTTAATCACTGCTCTATGTCCATTGGTTACTGAGATATTGAAAGTGGTAAACACAGTACGTTGTCTCAATGTTAACCTTATGGGAAATAAGTAAAATTCTATATCTCGCTTGTTTCTCAACATCTACTATATATTTGTCAAATACTACTCAGTGGAATCATCGTACAGCCCAAACTACTTGACCTAGAACCTTGAAACTTTGCATGGATGTTCCTCTTAGGGCGTAGGCATCCGCTAAGAACGGATTTTACAAAATTCGTAGTATAAAGGGGTTTTTTAGGAGGCCGAATTTTTCAAATTTTCCCATTTAAAAGTATGTTGGACGATTTTTGTTTACATTTTTGACGTTCATAAAACAATCAGCTGGTAGTTAGCTTCGGAAATGTATACGTTGATACAGATGATAATAAATTGATTTCTTTGATCATGGCTTCATTGATTTTTATTGATTTGTTTCAAGGACATAATTATGTACTATATAAAGGATTTAGGTTAGATAAAATACCATTAATTAGTTAAGTGGCACCATCTATATTTCGGTAGCGGGAGTTATCGTTTTTCCTGGAGGCGTTCGTAATAATTTTTTAATTACATCTATGCCTGTCCAATGATTTGATGTTTCGTATAATTCGACGTACGCAGTTTTAAACGTGAAGAGCATACTGCTTTTTGTGGCTGAGTCTTGAGACTAAATCCGGTAAGATGGAAAGAGAAAAGAACAGTGGTTTTTCAGTCACAAACAGAATGTGCTGAAATGATATGATTCTTTGATCTATTTACGTAAAAAATTATTAATTATACAAATCCCTGATTGTAAGTTATATTTATACTATCTTTTCTACTATATTTTTGTCAAATACCACTGACCTATCATTGTACAGCCAAAACTACTTAACCTAGAACCTTGAAAATTTGCATGGACGTTCCTTACAGAGTGATGGCATTCACCAAGAAAGGGTTTTTTTTTAGAACGGATTTTCGAGGTTTTTAGAGGTTTTTGGTGGAGCTGAAGCTTTGAAAATGCCCCATGTTAATGTAATGGATGATCTTTTGTTTAAATTTAAAATTGTATTAAATCAAGCATATTAGCTTCACAAACGGATACGTTGTTACAGCTGATTTATAATTTGATTCCTTTTATCGTAGTTTTATGGTTGTTTTGATGATTTTGTTAGGTTGTTCGTACTATATAAAAGTTACATTTGGTTTAGTTTCGTACCTTATGCGTTCAATCATAAGCTTATTATGTGGTACCATCTTTTTAGGCAGCGGGAACTATAGTTATTTCCTTATGCCGGCCTTTATGTTTTTAATTACAATCATGCCAGTTACAATAATTTGGCAAAGTCCTTTTTCATCTAATTCGATGGTGTCCCGGCTTTTCACGGAAAAATAAATGCTGCAATCAGTGGTTGATCTTAAATTATTACTACCCGCCCATATTTTAAGTTAAAAACTAAGTGAATCGAGTTTGAAATACTGCCCACAGATAGCACCATAACTGTTTCGAACATTCAGCCCTATCTAATGTATCTAATGTATCTTTACTGTACTTAATTGATGCCCTACTAGGCAATCCATGGACGTATTGGTAAATCTACAAATAAGTACCTTAAAATCGACACATTTGGTGTTAAAATCAGTCCGGCCGTTTTCGAGTTATAACGGTGAAAAGAAAACCTTCACTATCTACTGTGGTATCTGCATTTTATCCTACATTCCGCCATAAAAGAAACGTATCTCTACATGACATATTCCTTGATATAAATATTTTCTATTCAGTCCTCTAGATCCTTCATATCAAGGTTAGACTTTAATTTTTATCGTGAGCGAAGCCACGGGTTCTGCTAGTATCTTGATAAAACTTGGTAAATGGCTTCTTCTAGTTCAGATCTACTAATTATTGAATAAAACCAACCAGTTTAAACCCTGCAGCAGCAAACCTGCATACTCATTCCCCATGTTATTCTTATGGAGCTTACAAAAACATGTCAAATCTCGCTATGTTGGATTTAAATATGTTGTTTTGCATTTGAAATTCGCTGAGTATGCAGGTCTGCTGCAACGGAGGTATTTAGGATTTGAGTTGGTTTCACTTGGTTTAGGACTCCATCTAAATCATTTATTTAAGTATTTGAAATTTGCTGAGTGTGCAGGTCTGTTGCAATGTGGGTATTTATTTTCGCAATGTTTTTAGGACATTTGGAATATGCTGGGTGGGGCTCGAGCCCCCGGGTACGCGCCTGTACCTGCTGATGAAACCGCCTCGCATTTCATATGGGCTGTCACACCACATCAAATTGTGATCGATCTGAGCGTCCGGTCATTGGGACACCTCAATGTGTGGATTCTGTCCCTTAGAGATTCTTCAGTTGAATCCTACCCTTTTGCTCTCCTTAAATTCTTATAGCATTGACCCGGACACCTGTCTACGGCACATGGCACAGCGTTCAGCTATGCCATGAGCAGCCTTGCGGTAACTTCCTCATTATATTGCCAAGGGTTAGACGAGGCATCATGAGTCAGCAAGGACAATCAGTTCAGTTCGTTATCAAAGCAAATGAAGAAAATGTTATGTGTGTCATCTCCGTTGTGACCTCATTCACATGCACCCATACAGTTGAAATTAACTTTTCCCTTTCAGTGGAGCTACGGGCGAAAGCAGGCTGTCAGGAATTTTTTATGGTAAAAAATCACCTTCCCAAGATTGCGGCAATCCCACACGGTTCCTGATGAGTCAACCTCCGGTCGTGTCTTCGATTGACACTGCAAGGCGGCCATCGTTTGGCCAGGGGCCAGCTCAGCAGGCTATTCTCGGTCTATGTCCAGTAGACGCACCCAGATTGTCTTCTTCATAACTCCCACCGCACACGGATGACCAGCACACCCGGCGCTTGTGAGACTGTAAGTTACGAGGACACGACCCTGATCGCGCATACGAGCCCGGCATTTCTTCACCTTCGTCCCCTCTGAGCAGATCTCTGCTTCACAGAGCATAATGGCCTGTGCTGTCGATAGCAACAGCCTCCATCGACCCTGATGTTGGCCATCAGTCTGCCCGAGGCAGGTCGTCACTTCGACTGTCTTCCCCCATACACTAAGGTCCCAGTAGGTGGGCTTGTTGTCTAGTCCCAGGAACGTGGCCGTCCTCTGAGTCTCGATCACTAAAAACCCAACCTGCATCGGGATTATTGTGGGTATTCTCAACAGAAGTTTCTTTTTTTAGTGTTTTTAGTGTTTTGTGTTTAGAGAGTCGGCTGAATACTGTGATCTTGTAAATTGTATCCAGTCATTGATGAAAGACTTGGTCAGGTTATGCACTTGGTGAAGTGCATAACCTGAATTAAAGCTGAATTCAAGCCTTATTCGGGGACTCCGTGTTTCGTTCAGTGATGGCTGCATATCACGCGAGGAACGTTTCATACAGCAAACAAACTTTCGGACGAGACATTCCATAAATTACGGTCAGAGGTGACGGTTTTGGTAACGAAATCCCGCCCCGACTCGTACATCTGCTGCCGGTTCATGAGGTAGTCTCACACCATGACCAGGTATCCAGGTAACCTTAATGTTCGCCGTGTTGAGTTTAATGCGTTTTGCGTTTTTCACAGCAAGCGTGAACCAGTTTTTCGTCCGTGACCAGTAGCACGATCGGATGAGCCGCAAGGCCCGCCTGATTCGCTTATAACACCGTATCTACAACCTCTGAGTTGAGAATCCATTCAAACAATCCATTCAAAATGCCAAAAGGATATCCAACGAGAACTTCATCGAGTCTGCTGGGAACAAGACCTAAGCTGCGTGGCAAGTGGTGAGCAGAGAACTTCATACTGCGCCGAGGGACAGGGGTCAACCCACTGCGGAGGTCCACAGCAAGTTTCTCACGGAGGTCATCCCCCAAATATACGTGATGCCATCCCTTCAGTAACTACATCTGCTGATGAGCTTCTGAGTAACAAAGTGCTAGGTGAAAAGCAGAGCTTTGTGTGGCAAAGTGTTGAGCCTAGTGCAGTGTTGAAAGTGTTAACCAGCTTTAAGTCATCCAAAACCAAGGACATATATTATATGTCCAATGATTTGTTGAAATATGTTGCAGATGTTCTAATTTTGCCTTTAACTCTGCTTGTTAATTCTTGTTTGAGTGAAGGAATCTTCCCTGACAAATTGAAAGTATCCAAACTCATACCTATTTATAAATCTGGGGATGTAAAGGAAGCAGCCAGTTACAGGCCGATATCTGTGGTTCCCATCATTGCCAAGGTTGTGGAAGTGGTAATGAAAACTCAGGTTAGTGACTACTTTGAATCCAATAAATTACTTTAATCCGTTCATTTTGGTTTTAGGCCTGGTATGTCCACGGCTGACGCGGTCGGGGCCCTTGCTTCTTCAGTAATTGAGGGTTTCGAGCGAGGCCTAACCACTCGAGCTTCGCTATGTGACCTGAGCAAGGCCTTCAACTGCGTTGACCGGGACATACTATTGAAAAAGCTTGAGTATTATGGGATAGTTGGTTCCCAAATCAAAATTTTTGAGTCCTATTCAACAAATAGGCAACAAAAAGTTAGTGTTAAGGGTTCAATGTCAGTTGCTACCCAGGTTGAGTATGGTGTCCCGCAGGGCTCGGTCCTGGGCCCATTCCTGTTTTTGGTAATGGTCAATGATTTGCCCGATAATGTCTCTGCAAGTACTGTTATGTTCGCTGATGATGCGACTTTTTTTAGAAGCGAGAAAAATTGTAAGACCTTTGTTCCGCTATGAATGAGGTAGTTCTCAAAGAGGCAGCTGAATGGTATGCAGCAAACAAATTTCTCCTTAACTTGACCAAGACACAAAATATAACTTTCTCTCTAGACGTAAGAGCACCTAAAGAGGCAAATGATGACAGCAGTGTCAAACTCTTAGGTAGCCATATTGACCCTAAGTTTGTTTGGGATTCTCATGTAAATAAGGTTTGTTCAAAGCTCTCAAAAGTTGTTTACATGTTGCGTCGCCTTAGATTTAGCCTACCTAGTCATTACCTTAGATCTTGTTACTTTGCTTTTTTTCATAGTGTTTTGCTCTATGATATCTTGTACTGGGGCTATAGTTCAAAAATACATGAAGTGTTGGTGATTCAGAAGAAGGCTGTGAGGATTTTATTAAATGTAGGTCCTTTTGAGTGTTGTAGGCCTTTGTTCAAACAAGCCAAGATTTTAACTGTGATAAATGTGTATGTTTTTGTCTGTTTGTGTTATGTTAAGAATAATTTAGCTAACTTCACTTTATCAAACCAAATCCACAACCATTTCACAAGATCTAGACATCATGTATATAGGCAACATAGTAGGCTAAGCAAAACCGTCAAGTCTTTCAATGTTTTTAGTATTAAGTTATTTAACAAACTGCTTCTTAGTGCCAAAGAAGTTAGTAATAGAAAATTTGATAAAGTTTTGTCAGATTGGTTACTGGAAAACCCTATGTACAACGTCAATGAGTTCTTGGAAATGACTTTTAATGATTCAATGTTACCATTCTGTGTTTAGATTTAGGCCTGTTGATCTGTTTAATTTTAATTAGGCTTAAGAATTTTAAATGTAACTTCTAATGATTTAATACCATCCTGTTAAAAGTTTTAATTTGTTGATCTGTTTCTGATTTTAATTAGGCTTAGGCCTATGAATTTCTTATGTGACTTTGCCCATTACATGTACATGTTTAACGGCAATAAATGATTCTGATTCTGATTCTGATTCTGAATGCCAAGTTGCCCTTCTTGGCCCAAGAAATCAGTCCGAGAGGTCCTCTACCGCTCGCACAGCCTCACCGATTCGCTATTTCAACACTCTCCGTCATTTTTCCCACCGTGACCAACATGCGGCGGTATAACAATTAATCTTCTGGTGGGCCTTCACAGCTTGGCCTTTGTTTCCAATGGAATGCGAATACTACCGCTCTCGAGCAGATATTTGTAATCCTCGAACATTTGAAATTCAAAATTACAATCAGATTTACGAACCTCTGACAGTACTTTTTCGGGACCGGGCCTCCTTGTTTTTCATTGAGCTGACTGCTCTCTCGAGCTTCTGTCGCGTGAACGACAGGATCTATTTGGCGACCCGCAATAAAGGCGTGTCGTCATAACCTGGTTTTCCGGAATGAGTCCGTCTACGATGTTCTCAGCCTCCATCGGCTTTTATCCCTCTCGCTATAGGGATCATTGCTCACGTCCTAACGCAGAGCACTCCAGCAGTGGGTCTGTCCCACAAATACTGAGCTGCCCACCTGAGTCTCAGGCAGTTTCGCGGAATCTCGGGTATGTGGTCACTAATCGTTTTTCCATAGTGCCTTCTTGTGGGCCTTTCACACTCGCAAGCACGATGTGGCTTCCACTATACGACCCTTCAGCCATCGATTCGGGGGGCCAGACACTCCGAAGCCCCCAGCCACATCGGCTCGCAGACATCCTGTACGGCCAGGACCTTCGGCTCCATGAGGCTCGCTCACGATGAGAGATGTCCTCGTCTCGCGAAAGATTTTGTCCACCAGGGAGCTTATTGCGATGCTCCCATTTAGTTTATTCTGGATGAGCCTCAGCAAACGCAACGATCAGTTTTATTTGATGCTAAAAGGTCTCTGAAGATCTGATAAGCGCTGAGGCCTTGGAAATTATCCGACGGTCACCCGAGTTAAGCAGACGAATCGTGCCCGACAGAATCGCACTTCCAACATTCTTAGCTGCAGTAGTCCTACCTTTTCACTTAAGACGAGTGTATCCGTACTCCAAACATCTCAAGGAACGTGAGATCTCCACTTAAGTTCGCACTCGGGAGACAACCCACCCGACCTTGGAAATGCCCTTTTGAAAGAGCTTATGGGTAATGGAGGTGTGGAGGTCGACGCTCTTTAGCTTGTCCGAGTCAAATAACGTGGCCCATTCAATTCATAAGCCCAATGCTAAAATTAACATTAGTCTTATGGGCGGACTGGGCCTTCTTATTTGAATCGGCCTATACTGGCTGCGAGTGCCGACTTCTCCGACTCGGCAAACTTAGCCTGGCCACTGTCAGAGCCCAATCCGATCCACGCCACCGTCGCGGGTCCTGCGGGGAGGACGGACCTCTACAACCGAGTGCTCGGATTGGATGTCCCTCCGTCGTTTTCTAACTATGTTGGCGTAGGCTTTGGTCTGCTTTATGATAACGATGATGATCTTCGCCCCGGTTTTCTTACATCTTTTTGTCTCTTTGAAGGCCCTCCTCTTGAAAGGATTTACCTTGGAGGGGTCAGATCTTCTTTGCAATTTATTGTGATTAGAGTTGTGCAAAATTCCACAAGCAACATTATGTAATATTTTAGTTTAGATTGGTGTGTATCCACGAAAAAACAAAACAAATAATAAAATCTTCTGCTGCTTGAGACTTGGCTTGTAAAGACCGGCAAGAAGATCAGATCTGTTCCACTTAATATATGGTGTAAAGATTTAAAAAAAACTATAAAACCTCTTTCTACAGTAAGTAATTCGTATTGTGACACAACAGAATTTGAGCCCGTCCCTTGCAAATTGTTCCAATCGATAGGGATTTTTTTGGACCCGGTCATTCCGGGCGTAGGTGCGTGCAACAAACTTCGATCGACAATCAGAAATAAAAAAAGGGAATCAAACAATCATTTCTTTAGTATTATAATTATTGACTACCGTAGATAAATATCAATAATGGTTTAATTTACAAATAAAGGGTCTTCTTTTTCGTTAAATGAAAATTCAAGGAATTTGTTGGAATTTTTAATTTTGTTGCCAATTCTCTATAAATGGTAAGTAATAATTTGAATTTAATAGAAAATTAAGTGGATAATTTTAACATATTAAAATGAATTATTTGTCCGACGAGTCAACTAATAGCACTTCACAAATAATTACAAGAATATATTTATCAGTTTAGTGAGTTGTAGTGAGATTATTTATTTTCTTGCAAATTTATATACTAGTTATTGATTTTCTTATAACGAGCCGCTAAAAATAAAGACAGAAACTATCACGGAGAATACATATAGCACGTCTAGGTTATGTCAATTAAGTACCTGATGCCTTGATGACCGGTGCACTCGAAACTCGCCGTAGGTAGCATAGAATACATAGAAACATAACAGCAAATTTTAACATTTAGAAATGAACCTCTTGGAAGAACATTTGATTTAAAATTAAGCATTAGGCCCTACGTTCTGAAGATTTTCATTTTACACATACTACACAAACACTAAACATTGTGGTTTGAGATAGTAGGTTTTGTTATGTTTACAAAAGAAACATATGCTTTTGAAAGGATACCTTTAGAAAGTATGTATGAACATTCAGTGAATTAGCAGATAATTTAACCAGTTTCAGTAACTTCAGACTTCAGATTAATTCGTAAATTTCCTCCCAAGCAAATATCCTGTTTAAAATAGCCCACTCAATTCACCAAAGAGCCCTTCCATAGAATTGTTCTCAAGAGGAATCTTTCCTAAGCTATTTCCTATAGCGTTTACATAAACACAAGACAATCTCAACTTTATGTTTTGGGGTCTGTCAAGGCCGCACTACAAATGTTTCGGGTCTGTTGTAGACAACAAAACTAGAATTCACGAGATAGTTATTTGTGTGCTGAGTGAGGGAGAACGAGGAGACAATCTACTTTACTCTCGAAATACACACAGCATTTTTACTCTGCCTGCAACAGTAATGAATAAGCATGTATTTCTTTACCATCAATTTTAACGAACTTATTAGCACCTGCGATTCGGGTAGCTGCAATCATTCATGCACCAGTGATCAGATGATTGTTGCCGCATTATTTTTTGTCTTTAATTTTTTATTTGCAACTGTCTACAAGAAACAACGAGCAAATATGCTTCAAAAGGTAAAACGTTAATATGAAATGAATAAAATTAAAAGAGTAGACTCAGAAGTCGTCCTTTTTCAGCTGGCTCGTCAGGGTTGAGTAGTCACCCAAGGGGGTCCCTGCTCAAGTTTCTCCAAAGACGCCTGCGAACTATGCCCGGCAGCCACAACGTGAATATATCATGCACTAATTGGTTTCCAGGATGTCCATCAAGATTGGGAAAAAAAACCTTGTGTAGTATTTTCTTGTTACATCATGAACGAATTCCATGTTGAAATCATTATGGAGTGTCTTATTAATCACATAATAGACCAGATATCAAAAAAAGGATTTTGGATTGGAAAATTTGAATTTTCTTCATGTGGCAAAATTTTTCAGAATCAAAAATGCACGTTTAATAATAAGCTCGTTGACGTCAGTGTTACAATTAGGAGGACAATTAGGAGGACGTCAGTGTTCCACAGAGGAGAATCAAGGGCGCAACAGAAGACCCATTTAAAAGCGACCTCTGGGTTATCTAATGCGGTTATTTCTGCCCCTTAATCCCCTGTAATGTTGTACAGGGATTACAACATATTTGCATAAATGAGTAAAAATTTGAAGGCAGACGATTTTTTAATTATTAATTTCTATGTTTTTGTTATGAGTTTACTTTGTCTCAAGGGTTTCAACATAGCAGGTGGAAGGAAATATATACTATTAAAAACACACACAGTACATTTAACTAACATAAAACATTACACTAACGGACAGACGATAAAAATAAAAATATATATATTTTTTAATATTTTTTATCGTCCGTCCGTTAGTGTTGTTTTGTGTTAGTTAAATGTACTGTGTGTGTTTTTAATCATCCAACGATCTCGAGAGTGAATCATGTTCTTTGGGAGCCTGATGATGAGGTTTATGTAACATCGAAACCGGTAGCGAAATAGTTACTTCTTTGGATCATTGACGGAATTAAGGTAATTTTATACCATTAGTGTAGGTATAGCTAACTTCAATCCTCTTTAAAAATTGCCAGCTACCTACCTGGATTTTAAAAAATATACCAAAGGCTTAGGAAAGATGAAAAGCAGCTTACTTTGAGGCTCAGCCAAAACATAGAACTGGCCTGTTCCAAAATCTGCTGAATAAAGCCCTCCGTTTTAATATTGATATTATAGGGGACACGTAGTTGCTTAGCAGCTTTGAATGTTCGCAGTTTTAAATGCGTTTTCTACTTCTATTTTTCATATGGTTTATTAGTGAAATTATGTTAATTAAAATCACATTTTCCTTGAAATTTAATACTCCCATGTTAAACATTATTGACTACCTAGGATTGGCTAGTGTTCTTCCCCCATGTCTGAGCAAGGCCACACTACAAATACAGTGTTTCAGTGGGGCCTTGGTCTGATCCAGGGAGAGTGTCTAGCATCCGCCAGCTGTTATTCTGTTTTCGAGTTTCTAATAAAGTATGCTGAGAGTTGTGCGGCATTTTCTTGAAATAGAGGTGCATCATGACTACCCAATCCCCTAACAATGGCATTGAATCGCATGGCACTCTGAATCATGGTACTGTGCCTTTTTAGAATGAGTTTACTTTAGTCATTAAAGCTCTACTTTTAATCATCGATTGGAGGCTGATACAGTAACCTTCATTATTTCATAATCAACATTAGATCGTGACGTTTGTTTAATTATATTGGTCAATTAGGGCAAAGATATCTGACAACTACATAGGTATAAACGCTATATAAGCGTTTTAAAGTAGTTTCAAAACCAGACGGTACACGTTGTGTCAAGAGGGGCTTCAGTTGAATGGCAATCTTATTGTGCTAGGATGTATCATATCAGCACATCAGTCTGAAATAGTGAAATGGCCTTTCAAAATTTCCTATATATTTTTAAACATAATCCTCAAGTGAAATACAAATCCTATACAAATAAACAAACTTTATTTAAATGACGATAAAAAATCTACAATAATCCTAAATAACGTTTACCAACCACCAACACAACTATGAAACCCCCACTCGCTAGAGAGTTAAAACCGATCCTTCCAGCTCCGTTGCACAACAAAGTGTCGCACAGACACACGCGGTACTCGTTGGTGCCCATGAAGAAGCAGCCGATGTGAGCCTCCTTGCCGTCCTTGTACTTGGGGCCGCTGCACCCTCGGATGGTGACGGACTCGTCCTTCAGGCCGATCACGAGGTGGCAGAACGACGACTTGCTCTTGGGACACTGCATGATCATGTTGCGTTTCTCCGTGACGTTGGCGTGGCGCCAGTTGCCCAGGGTGCAGACCGAGGTCTTGGGGTTGGCGTCCTTGCTGGAGTTGCACTGGTAGCAGCGCAGGGAGCCGTCGGGGGTCCGGGGGACGTGCTCCTCGCCGAAGAACCACCCTCGGGACAGCGAGAGGCAGGCGACGACGAGCGCCAGGGAGAGGTAAGTCCCGAGTGACATCACGGAACTCCCTGAGGACGGAGTAAAACGTGTGAACGCAGTCTGTTTTGACTGACGAATAGGTTCGAAATGTTGACAATGCGCTTGTCGGGAAATAAACAAACGCGATGTTTTTATTTTGTGTTTTTGTTTATTACAGCTGGACCTTAATCGGGAGCAAGGGAGAAAATATTTGAATAAAACTTTGGAATGTACATAATATTTCAAAACTTGATCAAACCACTAAAGATAGCTTAGTTACCTTTAGAACTAAAAGAAGCTATTTACCAAGTTTTATCAAGACACTAGCAGAACCCGTGGCTTCGCTCACGATAAAAATTATCGTCTAACCTTGATATGAAGAATCTAGAGGACTGAATAGAAAATATTTATATCAAGGAATATGTCATGTAGGGATATGTTTGTTTTATGGTGGACTGTAGGATAAAATGTAGATACCACAGTAGGATGTAATATACCACAGTAGATAGTGAATGTTTTCTTTTCACCGTTATAACTCGAAAACGGCCGGACTGATTTTAACACCAAATGTGTCGATTTTAAGGTACTTCTTTGTAGATGTACCATTACGTCCCTGGATTGCCTAGTAGGGCATCAATTAAGTACAGTAAAGGGCTGAATGTTCGAAACAGTTATGGTGCTATCCGTGGGCAGTATTTCAAACTTGATGCACTTAGTTTTTAACTTAAAATATGGGCGGATAGTAATGATTTAAGATCAACCACTGATTGCAGCATTTATTTGTTCGTGAAAAGCCGGGACACCGTCGAATTAGATGGAAAAGGAATTTGCCAAATTATTGTAACTGGCATGATTGTAATTAAAAACATAAAGGCCGGCCTAAGGAAATAGCTATAGCTCCCGCTGCCTAAAAAGATGGTACCACATAATGAGCTTATGATTGAACGTATAAGGTACAAAACTAAACCAAATGTAACTTTTATATAGTACGAATAACCTAACAAAATCATCAAAACAACCATAAAACCATGATAAACGGAATCAAATTATAAATCAGCTGTAACAACGTATCCGTTTGTGAAGCTAGGCCTATATGCTTGATTTAATAAAATTTGAAATTTAAACAAAAGATCATCCATTACATTAACATGGGGCATTTTCAAAGCTTCAGCTCCACGAAAAACCTCTAAAAACTTCGAATAAAAAAAATCCGTTCTTGGTGAATGCCAACACTCTGTAAGGAACGTCCATGCAAATTTTCAAGGTTCTAGGTTAAGTAGTTTTGGCTGTACAATAATAGGTCAGTGGTATTTGACAAAAATATAGTGGAAAAGATAGTATAAGTATAACTTACAATCAGGGATTTGTATAATTTATAAATTTTTACATAAATGGATCAAAGATTCATATCATTTCAGCAAATTCTGTTCGTGACTGAAAAACCACTGTTCTTTTCTCTTTCTATCTTACCGGAATTTAGCCTCAAGACTCAGGCAAAAAAGGCAGACGTCGAATTATACGAAACACCAAATCATCGGGCAGGCATAGATGTAATAAAAAATTATTAGGAACGCCTCCAGGAAAAATGATAACTCCCGCTACCGAAATATAGATGGTGCCACTTAACTAATTAATGGTGGATTTTATCTAAACTAAATGTAGCTTTTATATAGTACATAATTATGTTCTTGAAACAAATCAACAAAAATCAATGAAGTCATGATCAAAGAAATCAATTTATTACCATCTGTATCAACGTATACATTTCCGAAGCTAACTACCAGCTGATAGTTTTATGAACATTAAAAATGTAAACAAAAATCGTCCAACATACTTTTAAATGGGAAAATTTGAAAACTTTGGCCTCGCCAAAAACCCCTTTATACTACGAATTTTGTAAAATCCGTTCTTAGCGGATGCCTACGCCCTAAGAGGAACATCCATGCAAAGTTTCAAGGTTCTAGGTCAAGTAGTTTGGGCTGTACGATGTTTCCACTGAGTGGTATTTGACAAATATATAGTAGATGTTAAGAAATAACCCAAAATACTTACCTGGTTGTCGCCATTTCAAGTAATGTATCTAAAAGTGGAAAATCGTGAATTTCGAAAAAAATATGTTTTGCTAAAACGTATTTAGCTTTAGCGCCGAAACTTCAGGTCCTGTTGAAAACGGAATTCACAGAGTTTTAAATGCTCTATATCTGTAGTCAATGACCGTTCTGTCCAATCTAACCTCCTTTACCTCCAAATTACCTTTAAATGTAACAATTTTAACTTTTATTATTTTTATTTTTAACTTTTAACTTTTATAACCGTAACCATAACCATCTCTATTACTAGAGATGGCTATGCCGTAACCCACCCCAAACACTGGGACTCAAAATCGGGCCCTTCAGTGGCGAGTTGAAGGCGAGTAAACCATATACACTCCGTTGTACAAACATTGCCTTCACATCCTTACGAAACTTCCAATAAAAAGTTTGTCTAGGGGTTAGTACTTTACTGATGCAGTCTCACTTGCAATCAACAGCCGTTAATATAATCAAATGTTATTCTGCCATCATAAGATTTGCTCCTTTGAACGGCTGTTGGACGTAGTTCTCAGAAAACGTAAATTCTGTGTAAATTCGGCAATTTTCCGCAATATCCCCTTTGACACATAAATCTTGACGATCGGTTCATTGATATTCACTGACAACTCAGACTTTCAATTGCGTATTAATTGAGGGATATCTCAATTTATTGGAGGATATCTCAATCCAGATACATCCTCCATATAAAAAGTAGCCGATTTCTAAAAAAACTTATTAAAACTGTTTAATTTAAGAAAGTTGTAATTTCTTAAGGGCTCAACCTATTTTAAATCTTTATTTAGGGTACGCTTTTATGTATTTTACTTGACAATTCTTTAACTTAAATATAGTCACCCGATAGAAGTTTGATTTAGACCAACCACCCTCGGCTTGTCTCACATTTTGATTTTAAGGGTTCGCTGAAGATACTAAGGTTCAAGAAAAGGGTGTATTTCTTACCAGGATTTGTTTAAGAAGTGTTAAAATAAATATATTTTCTTTTAGAGTTTATTTACATGGTACTTATACCCGTCGTGTTAGCATTTTTCAATACAAGCTTCAGGGCAATTTTTAATTTTCAAACTACAGTACTTAAACTTTGGTAAAGAGCCGCAGGGCTTCAAAATTAGTGCTCACAATACCAAGTAGGTCGATGTGGGTTTGGGCTCCCTACTCCTCCTCCAAAACACATGGGGACAGGGACAGGTATAAAATTTACATAGAAAAAATGGAAACTTTTCGTCAGAACTATCTAAGCACAAAGTAAAAAACTCAGTTCAACTATTGAACAAGGTTTTATTAAATTAATGATAAAAATACATAGATACTAGGCACACTACACATCCCACACAGTTATTGAACGAGTTCAGTGACTTTATGAACCGAAAAACATAAAATTGCATAAAATGAGTGCCACCAAAACACCGACGACACGCCACATTTTCGTTTCACTAAAACCGATCGCCCTTTCGGCCCCGTTACACAAGTTGGTGTCGCAGAGACACACGCGGTAGTCGTCTCCCATGAAGAAGCAGCCGATGTAGGCCCGTTTGCCGGTGGTGTAGTGGAGCCCGCTGCACCCCCTGACGGCGGACTTGTCCTTCAGCCCAAGGATGAGGTGGCAGAAGTACGACCGGCTCCGGGGACACTGCATGATCATGTTGCGCTTCTCGGAGTAGTTGGCGAACCGCCAGTTGGCCAGGGTGCAGGAGGAGTCCGCGGGTCTCGCGTCCAGGCTGGAGTTGCACTGGTAGCAACGGAGGGACCCGTCCCCCTCCTTGGGCGTTTCGTCGTCGTCGTCGAGGAACGAACCTTGCGTCGATGCCAGAGTGATTGCGAAAAATATCGAGAAAACTGTGACATACACCATCGCGACTGAATGTTTATTGTTTACAGGTTTGTTGTTATGACAGTGTTGATCAGGAGTTTAATCAATTATTTTGTAGATCCATCTGTTTCAGCAGGAAGTTGGAGCAAGGTCGGTTTCGAAAATATCAGCAGTGTGAGTATTGTTTACACTGTTGTCAAAGTTATCTCTCTGTATACATTGCTTATGAAGCTTTGTAATAGTGATCGCATTGCTTTGGTTATGTTGTAAGCGTTAATTCATTTTTTTCTGATTTTATGTAAATGCAAAGGATTTTTGTGCATGTTTAGTCTGATTGCATGAATCCAATTACATAATTATTTATTATTGCATGTATATCGAACCAAGCACTAATTATTATTACGAGAAAAAATAGTAGTTTTTTGAAGGGTTGTTTCTGGAGCCAGCTGCCATTGGTTGTTGGGCTATTAATTAACAGTCCTGTCCAAGGAACGTGCCAACCTTAGTCAGTAACAAGGCTACAAGATCGCGCCACTATCATCACGATCATCACACTCATCCTTCACTCATATTCAGGGTAACGTCCTCCATGAGGTACCTGTCTCAAAAAGAATGATTAAGAATGAATGATTAGGAATGCATATGTAATACTTTCTAACATTTATTTTAGATTCGATCTTCTTTATTATTGTTACAATTTCAAAATACCTCTGTTATTTAATACCTATGTCATTATAATGCACGTAATATATATATATATATATATTATATATATATATTATATATATATATTATATATATATTATATATATATATATATATATATATATATATATATATATATATATATATATATATATATATAAAGCCCAAAACTACCCGTAACTTTTAAGAAAACCTTAAGTCCAACATCCGTCAACCCCTTCCATACTTGAATGAAAGATCACGGCCGGTGAGAAAATCCCAGAAAATATTATTTTTTTAAAATTGTCTATAATAGCACAAAAAGTAAATCAAAGGGCTATACAGCTGTTTCATTTTTTATTTTTTTTTTATTTGTTTAATCTTTCCCAGCGAAGTGGGACCATTGAGTAACAATAAACACACCGCGTCATCTAGTTTTTATCAAAGAAGATCTAGTTTTGGATTTAAAAAAACATTATCTAATCGCAGCACATCCAGATAACATTCTGGTCGTTGTCACGACAGTTCATAAGATAAGACAACGGAATATGGGGTGGCTGTGCAAAGTTCAGGCTGGAACGCGTAATCAAGCTGCAGAAAAAGGCAGTAAGAATAATTTGCAAATTGCAGCCTAAAGATTCATGCAAAGACGCCTTCAGGGAACTTGAACTGCTGACATTGCCCTCCTTGTATATTTTTGAAGTGGCTTTGTACTGGCAAATACAAATGTTCATTTTTGCAAGGTAGTGAAGTTCATTACCACAATACCAGAGGCAGAAACGAATACCGATCACAATAGCACAGATCAGTGATGTTCGAGAATTAAGCTTCTTACATTGGTATCAAGTTCCTAAATAAATTCCCTGAAGGTGTCAAACAATGTGAAAGCAAAAATCAATTTAAGTCTAGATTTAAACGCCTCTTGGTGTCCAAAGTCCTTTACTCAGTTGACGAGTTCATATTGGGCCGCTGGGAAAACTAAATTTTAGGTATTTATCGCGATAAAAATTGTGGCAGTGATGTTCATCTCAAAAAGTGAAAAATCTCTTATGTCTATGTTTTTTTTTCTCGAATACATAAGAAGAAACCAAACTGACTGTTTTAAAATTTATTTAGTAGTCTATAAGTATAAAAGAGGATGTTGGTATATATATATATATATATATATATATATATATAGCATTGATAAACTCAGACACCGCTGGACCGATGGCCACGAAACTTGGTAGATACATGAAGAATTTCATGGAGTAGGTTTATACACCTTCAATTTCGTGATAACTTTCAGGGCTTAGCCCTGGGACCGTCTTAAAGGTACCCATGTCAGGGATTTTGAAAGAATTTGAGTTAGATTTGTTTACTAACAAAACATGTGAAAGTAAAATTTAAAACAGGTGATGTAAATTAATGGTATTTCTTTCTGCTATTTAATTGTATTTGTTTAGATGAAGATTTGTTACTTGGTGCCAGATGGTTAATGAATTAAGACTTTTGAATATATTTTAAGCGCAATACACTATATAAAATGCTGGTATGTAGTATATAATAAAATAAATAATTGATATTACTGAAGGACTTCTGTGATCACTGATCACTTATACTTGAAGGACTTCTTTTTTATGACAACAAACTACTGTTTAAAGAGGAAGAGTGTGCTACTGTAAAGTATTAATTTTATCTACAGCACTTTAAAAAAAATTGGCGGAACGGCTCACTCAATCTTTTTGTTCAATATAGAGTAAAAAACGTAAGTCAGCACTTTTTAATAATTGCTTGAGTGGAATTGTAATTTTTTGTTAAAGTTAGACCCTAAAACCTTAAGAAAATAATCTTTTACAGTGAATAAAATTTCAAGTCATGTTCTGTGGTTCCTCTAACACGTATGCCTTCATGAAGGAAAGAAATAGGATTTCTAATACGCAGGTCTGCTGCGACGGGGGTGCAATAAATTCAAATTAAGGGTAACTATGCTCAAGGCCCCACAGTGAGGCCTTGCTAAGCTACATATGCGAGCAGATTCAAAGCCGACGAAAAAGGCAAGGGTGCCATTCCTTATATCGTTCCCATGATCATCATCAGGGCAAGGTCAGATACCGTGCGTTAAGCAGAAACGACCATAAAGTCTTCTCGGCGTTTGTCTTGGGTGAGCCAGTCTCTGTAAATTCGCTTCTTGGGTGTGTGAGCGCAATCCTCTTCACCTGATAGCAAGATCGACTGGACAGCCGATACAAGCAAACAGCACTTGCAAGAGGAAGGACCGCCGATATTGGGCATGAGCCTACCCAGGGCAGCAACACCCTTTGGGGCTTTGTCGGTGGGGCGCTGGAAATGGTCACATTTTTTATATATAGACAGGCACTTTAGGCAGGAATAGAATACCCCCATCGTAGCATAAGCGTATTAAGAGCAAATTTCTAAAAACGTTTTTGTTTTATCATGTTTTATGGAAGTACATTTGATATGTTTAAAGAAGTAGATTTTACAACAAGAAAAATAAATGGGAAAACAAAACGATATAATTGATGGGTGATAGTGTATGTTTAATTTTTATCGTGAGCGAAGCCACGGGTTCTTCTAGTAATATAGAAAGTATAATTGATGACGCTTGCAATAAAATTAGTGCATTGAACAAACAACATAATACCGAGAAATCTTTCACTTCCTGAAACCAGCACCATACTTTGGGAATTGACTAAATACATATAAAATAGTGAAAATCAGTCGGGGGAGGCAACTTAAAAATATTTACGTCACGGGTCGTGACATCATCAATATGGACGCTCATCCGACTATAATAATGTCACATATCTCGGAAACCACTCAACCGATTTTGACGTGAGGATGTCTCACGTCAAAATCGGTTGAGTGGTTTTCGAGATATGTGACATTATTATATTATTATTTGAAAGGTCTAATCATTATCTATGATGAAGGATATTACAGTTTTAGCCGTAAAACCAGCAAGATTTTTGAATATTTTGTAAAATATCATTTTTTTTAAATATTTGTATTTTGATGTATTTAAATTAAAATTAAAAATAAGATATCTCCGTTGCAGCAGATCTGCATACTTAGCGAATTTAAAATGCTTAAATAAATCATTGAGATGGGGCCACGAATAAATGAAATCTAAGTAAATCCCAAAATGAGCATACAACGATTTTCTCCATAAGAATATCATGGGGAATGAGTATGCAGGTTTGCTGCCAGGGAAATGTAAAATTGAGAGATTTTTTGCCATAATCCATTAGATATCAACTAGATGAAGCCATTCACAAGGTTTTATTCAGATATTTTGAGAAATAAGCGAGATATAGAATTTTATTTATTTTCTATAAGGTTATCACGGTATGTAGTCCCAATAGGAAATAACCTTAATAATAAATAAATTTAGGAAATAGGAAACCTTATAGGAAATAAATAAAATTCTAATAATAATAATAATAATAATTTTTTTTGGTAGGAGGTGGAATGCTTTTACGCACACTGAGGGGCTCGTTCCCCCTCGTCCCCTCAGTAGTGTCGGACTCCCACGAGCTCGATGTCCCGTGAACTACCGACTAAACCACCTCCCTCGGCACCGAGGACACTAGCCTGGAACTGTTTCACACATTACTTCGGGCTAGGCCTTTGATATTACACAACTAGGGCAACCTCCATGGGGAAAAGCTGAGGATTAAGGCCGATCGAGGTCGACCTTTTTCGCCCGAAGAATGGCCTGGACGTAGCGCTGGACACAGTTCCAGTTGCCCTCTCCCTGGAGCATAGCACCGACGATGTTGTTTGGGCTGACGACCACGCCGATCTCAGATGAAAGCGAGGCTCGGCGGACGTGCCAACGGTCGCACTGAAAGAAGGTGTGCTCGGACGTGTCTGGGATGCCGGGGCAATACAGACAGTCCGGGCTGGCGACTTTGCCCATCCGGTGCAGATAGGCTCGGAAGTACCCGTGCCCAGAAAGAAACTGGGTCACGTAGTAATCGACCTCGCCGTGCTGCCGTTCCACCCATGGTCGGACGGAAGGTATGAGCTGGAAGGTCCAACGTCCCCTCAGCTCGGCTTCCCAGTCGCGCTGCCAAGAGTCAAAGCTGCGATCGCGCTCTTCCCTGGCAGCTGCTTCCCGGCCCGCTTCAGGCCTCCTTCGCTTCTGCCTCTCCCTCGCGAGGAAGAGGACGGGGATGACTCCGGCGATACCATCACAGCAGGCTCGGAGACTGTGCAGTAGGCCGAAGCGACCCGCAGAGCTCCCCGGCGCTGGACTCGGGCAAGCCGGTCTCGGAAGACTCGCTTCTCGAGTGCGTGAGCCCATACCTCCGCCCCGTACAGCAAGACTGACTGGACGGCAGTCATGAGCAGACGGCGCTTGCAGGAGCGAGGACCGCCGACATTGGGCATAAGCCTACCAAGGGCAGCGACACCCTTAGCGCGCTGGATCTGCTCGCCGAAAGACAGTCTGCTGTCGACCATGACTCCCAGGTACTTTGCAGCAGGTTTAGTCTCGAGAATGACGTCACCTATCTGCACTGGGAACACGGTATTAATCCTCTTTTTGGTGAGGACGATCTCCGTCTTACTGATAGCCAGGGACAAGCCGTGATCTCGATCTCGCATCCACCCGTTGACCTTGGCCATTACTACGCGAGCCTCAGTTTTGCCTGATCGACGTTCCTCGCAGCGATCAAGGCAGCGACGTTGTCAGCATAGCCAACGAGGCGGGTCTCATCGGTCATGTCTAGCCTCAGGAAGCTGTCGTAGGACACGTTCCAGAGATCTGGTCCGAGAATGGACCCCTGCGCAGCCCCGGAAGTGATGGGAATGCGCCGCTGACCTTCGGTCGTGTCGTACAATAGAAAGCGGTCTGACAAATACGCTTCTATTATACGCAGGAGGTAGGAGGGAACTTGGAACGTATGCTTAAGCGCCCACAGCATATCGCTCCACCTGGCGGAGTTGAAAGCGTTCTTCACGTCGAGCGTGACGAGAAGGACCACGCGGCGCGACCAGTGGCATAGCCGCCTCTAACGAAGGCCGTGGCGAGGGAGAACTGGCAACGCCGCGCTGGGTGCCTAGCATTTCCCGCCACTCCACTGTAAGTATTTGCATGGGGATTGGCGAGCTTGCTCTTGTTTATACGCTTTTTTTGTGCGAACAATTCGTTTGTTATTTAGTTTATGGCCACTAAAGTGACAGACGGCGATGCCGAAAACTTGTGTTGTGCCAAGTTTTAAATATCAAGCTCAATTATTAATGATAAATGGCCTCTAACTTATGTTTTTAAATGTATTCACCTTCAAACCCTTTCACAAGTTTAGTGGATAAAAAGTTTGCATTTTTGCAAGTTTTCCTTATGTGGCTATCAATTTGGAAAACAAAAGATAAACCAAATCCAAAAAGAAAATTCTTAACAGATAAACCATATACGATGCTCTCAATCACTCTATGAAACTACAGTACTTGACTTACGTTTTACGGGAGATTATAATTAATTAAAATTGTAGGCATTAATCAAGTTTAGGTTTGGAAACTATACCAAACCTTCATATATATTAACTGTTAAATTTCAGACGGATCAGTTAGAATCCCGATTTGGTCAATACCGACAGTAAACAGGGGGGAATTATAATATTTCAGCTACACAAGTGATGGAAGCCGAGAAGAAAATACGCTTAGAAAGTGAGCTTGGTCCATTCCACTAGGTACGGGGAACAGGGCCACGACAAGGGCCATGCGGCCGCATAGGGCGCCGACGGGGAGAGGGCGCCACCGAAGCCGGCGCGGTGTTGTGTCCGCAGCAACGCCCGAGTACCCTTTTGAAATAGTTCAATTTGGTAACTTGTTGGCGCCTGGGGAGCATTTTACAGTAATACATTAGTACACATTTTACGATAAATGCATGAGTTTTGGAAGCGTTTTCCGGCGCCTGAAGCGCTTTTAAAATTGGCCAACGTAAAAAGTATTCGCCTTGTTGGCGATTTTCGGCGCTCGTGGAGGCTTTTCAGCTAGACTGTTAATAAAGAGCTTAATTAATTTTTGGCGGCGTTTGCGTTTGCGGACGCCCAGGGAACCTTTTAAAATTGTACAACTAGCCAAAATTTAATTTAGATGTCACTTACCGGAACTTGTAGAGCATTTTTAAATTATTAAAAGTGTTAATTATGTAATTTGGCGACTTTTGTCGGCAACCGGAGAGCATTCACAAATCTTTCAACGTGCTAAACGTGAGTTTTGGGCGTTTTGGAGCGTTTACCGACAACCGGAGCCCTTTTAAAATTAGTCAACGTGCGTAATGTGAGTTTAGGAGGCGTTTACCGGCGCCCGTGGATCCGTTTCAAACTATTCAAAGAGCAAAATGCTTTTTTGTTGGAGCACGCCGGGGCCTGTGGAGCCTTTTAAAATTGTACAACACTCGAAAAACTTTCAATTTGTTGACAGTTTACCCGCGCCCGTGAAGTTATTATTATATTAAAATAATTCAAAGTGTAAATGTTTGGGTTTGTGAATTGTAGGTGCTATATTATTAAAACATAATGGCTGTTTATGTAAACAATTTTACGTCAAATGGACGTCACAGGTGTGCTGCTAACTGCCGTGATACATACCGTATGCATTCGATTAATTAAAAAAAATTCTGAATTATCTATATGTTTCCGATATATCGATATTTTTGATCCGATATTTTCGGAATATCGATATTGAGGGTCCGATATTATCGTCGATATAAATATCGATATTTTCTTTCGATATCCAAACACTATTTATTTGTGAAGAAATAAATAGTGTATAAATAAATAAATATTGTATATTGCCAAATTTGAAATGGATGTGTGACGTAAATGAGTTCTGTTTTTACCAGAGTCTCGTCTTAGCCAAGACCTTTGAAATGGAATGAAATTAGCAATTTTATTTGCAAAAGAAATTTCAAAATTAAGACCTGGAAACTGAAAACTTCGAAAAACTCGATTTCAACACTATCCCCCGAACGACGAACAACAGTATCATTTTTAACAATTTATTATATACTTTCTTATAATGGTCTGATTTGACTGGGCTCAAATGTTAAAAATCATGTTTTTAAGTTGAAGTTAGAAAAGCCCTACTAGCGGTGTGTCTGTTTAAACTGAGATAATTTTATTTGACTTAATGTATCCACTATAAGTTACTGTATACAAACATTTAAATATGTAATAAATAAAATTCGACACAGTACTTTCAAAATATTATTCTTTTCGCAAATTATAGCTTTAACCACCCTGATACCCTAACTGATAATACTAACTAGGCCCTAACTGATAATACTTACAAGTAAAAGGGGCGCCAATATAGGCCCTCGCATGTCCCAGAAAAACCCCTTGTCGCGGCCCTGACGGGGAAATTAGGTTTTATAAAGAAGTTCCTCTATTGACTATGGCAAAGATAGCCTTTCTTCAGGGGAAATTTTAAACCAAAGTTTAGTTATTCTTGAGGATACATTAATTTTATGATATCCTAGAAAAGAGTATGTTGAGAAATCCAGTTTGATGAATCCGATTTAATCTATGCTCGTGGGTATATTACATTTAAACATTGCCGAAAAGAAATTCGACGAAAGTTTAAACTTACTAAGAAAAATTAAAATCCCAATGATTTATGAAATTAACAGGGACAGTCTTTCAGTACCTTCTGTTTTTTTTTCAATGTCTAAACATGTTGTTAGGATTGTCCAGATTTTCACTTCGCATGAATATGAAATTTTTTTTATGGTACAGACAAAAAATTTTGTCCGGAAATTAAGTTTATTGAGGATTTCTTCTGATGTTAAAAAAAGTTAAGTAAAAGTTAAGGACTTTGTTTCGAATACTGTCCTTACAATGGCAAACATTTTATTAAACAACTGACACAAAAGTGAGAAACGAGAAAATGAGCTTTCAAAATAATTGTGGAAATATTGTCATTCCTATTTAGATTTAATATAGTTGGTTTAACTGATTTTACTAACGAAAATAGTTTATTATGAAATGTTATTTGGTCACTATACTAAATGGCTTAAAGGAATTATAAAAAGCGTTAATATATTGATTCCCTCGCTTCCATCTTTAGAAAGTCAAATGAAATGTGCACAATAAAATAACTAATTAAGTATTTAATCACTTTAACAAATTGAAAACCTCGAGGTTGTCAGCATTACGGTGCCCGGGACAAGCGTAGAGTAATCGTTCCGGGACAGAGCGTTAGGTGCTGGACGTGGGCGGAGAGCGGGGAGTAGCGGGATGGTGGACCCGCCTTTGCCGACTTCAAACTCATTTGGGGTCCTTTCTGGGGGCCCGGATGAGGGGGTGGGGCGGATAAACGGCTCTGACTTCCCTCCCCTTGTGGGAGGAAGGAGACCAAAAGCGGCAAATGGACGTAAATCAGGGGGGGTGGGGATTCGGGCTTCTGGATGTGATCGGGTGAGTGGTTCGGTGGGACGGGGGAGAAACGCAAGGTCGAAAAATCGAAAGGTTGGGAAAATTAGTATTGTGGGGGATAGTCATGGGAGAGGCTGTGGTTTGGGACTGGGGGGGCGCATGGGGGATTGGGATGTGGAAGCAAGTGTTCTGCCGGGAGCTCCGTTGGCGATGGTTGTTGATAGGGTGGAGGAAATTCGTGCGAAGGGAGATTTGGGGGAAGGTGATTTTACGGTTGTGGTTGGGGGAACTAATAAAGTGACTGAGGACTCAATTAGGGGGGTGGGAAACAGGCTCGACGACTTGGCTGAGCGCCCTGGGAGACTCCTGTGGGTGGAGACACCGTTCAGGTGGGACCTGCCACAGGAAAATATTCTGATTAAAAAGCAGAATGACCTAGTAAAGGCAGCATGCATGAAACGTAAGTGGCCATACCTAGCAATAAATTCAATCTTAATAGAAGCTGTTATACCAGACACGGACTTCACTTAAATCAGGAAGGGAAAGATATCCTATGTGATTTAGTAGCAAATTTCCTACATTCTGTGAACATTCCTGAAAAATGCAATATAGTCCTGCAGCTGACAGCACTTCTGTGTGCAAACTTGCGTAGGCTGAATCTTATTGCTGGACCTGTTAGTTTATTACATGGGAAGGTTAAAAAACTTGGGTGGACATCTCCTACCCCCCAGGTTTTCCCAGGGTGAAGTTTTCAAAATGGCCGCCAATTATCTGTTTTTCACCATTAAATTTATAAAAATCATGACCATCGCCCAATCTGTGGATTTAACATAACAAGAATCGGTGAAAATTACCACTTAGTATATACCTAACGATTAAAATCTCGTTTTCAAAAGTTGCATCACTACATGTCCGCCATTTTGGAAATAACCCGCCATTTTGAACTTATGTAAGCTTTTAATTGATCAATCATAGTGAGGCTCAAAACCAACGTAGGATCGTGATTTTTATTTTATTTTAAAGCCAATTAAATTTCCTACAAGAAAATTCCAGGTGGAATACAGCCAATCAGTATAACCAATATGTAATTTTAATGTAAAACAAGTCCCTAAAAAATTGACAATG